>SJYV01006462.1:246856-262480 GCA_006410875.1 Neotragus pygmaeus | reverse complement strand
GAGAAAGGGAGCTCCCACTCTACCTGGGTGTGTGGGTGGGTGGGTGGTGGGGGGCAGCTAGATGCGTGGACAGTGAGCTCCCAATGCCAAATCAGCGACAGAGGGAGGGGCCCTTGAGGCTCAGACAGCCCCCAGCAGGTGATCTCTAAATGACGGCTTAAAAGATGAGGAAAGTTTGAGCAAAGGAGAGAGACAGGATCCTCCTGTCTGTGCTTGAAATTACAGACCATCCAAACCACAGAAAGCTGGGCAGCTGCTGGCAAGATGGGAGCCGGCGTGTGAGCCCTGGGGTGCACGCAGGTGACAGGCAGCTGGCTGGGGAGAGTGCACAGGGGAAGTGCACACAGGGCTGCTGGAGGCAGTGGGCCCCGGGACCCTGTGGGTATTCCCGTGCTGGACCAATTTTCTACTAGGGGCACATTGCACCATTTTAAAAAACCAGGAGACAGGGAGGAATGGGGAACAAGTGTTTCACTGAATCCCCTTTTTGGGGGGATGAAAATGGGGAGCTAGATGGAGGCGGTGGGTGCACAGCGCTGTGAAGCCCTGAGGGCCACTGTGCCTCACTCCCTTTGAAGGCAACCATCTTAATGTTTAGAGAGACAGTAAAACAAAGCACTTCCACGGCTGGCTGCAGGTGGGAGCTCAAGCTGGGGTTACCCTGCATCCGGCCCAGAGGGGGTCCGTGTGAGGTGGTNTGAAGCCCTGAGGGCCACTGTGCCTCACTCCCTTTGAAGGCAACCATCTTAATGTTTAGAGAGACAGTAAAACAAAGCACTTCCATGGCTGGCTGCAGGTGGGAGCTCAAGCTGGGGTTACCCTGCATCCGGCCCAGAGGGGGTCCGTGTGAGGTGGTGGTGGGAGGAGAGGGTAGCAACCCAGCCTGAGGGGGCCGGCCTCTGAGGTGTGGAAGGACAGAGGGTCTTCCCGCCAGGGAGGCACGGGGCCCAGTCCTGGCCTGTAACCCCACAGCAGGCCCTGAGCCCCGTACAGCAGGAGGGCACGTCAGGCTCCAGAAACCCACGCTGTCACATGAGGTGTGTGCACAGCCCCCCCGTGAGAACTGCCCGACGGTCACCAGCAGGCTGACAGGGGAGGGGTGGGGACATTGGCCAACAGCGGAGTCCCCGGGGGCCCCTGGGGAAGGGTACTGGGGCAGGGGCTCACAGCCCATCGAGGACAGGAAATTGCCCAGAGGCCCAGGCTCTGGGTTCAGAAGAGGAACTGAAGCAGCTGGTGTGAAAGCGCCAGCAACCCTGGGACCAAGCCTCTCTTCCCCTCCCAGCCAGGCCCCCAAGGGCAGCAGCAGGAGGGGGCTGAGGAGCGGGAACCAGCGGGTCCTGGGACAGAACCACCAAGGAAGAGGGGGCAGCACAGGCGCGTATCCGGCCACCTTGGCTGCCTTCCCTCAGGACGGGAGGGCTGCTGGTGGTCCACCAGCCCCGGGAGGAACAGGACGAGGGGCACGTGCATGTGCATGGGCAGAGAGAAGAGGTCTTCCGTGGTGGCGGTTATATATGCACACCTGAGAGGCATGTGGTTTGGAAAAGACACTAGTGATGGTGACTTCCATAACTTCTTGCTAGGAGTCTCATTTGGATGAGCATGACTGAGTTTTACCCGTGACAGAGATCCTTGCCATTCTTTTATTTTTTGGCCGTGACACACAGCACATGGGATCCTAGCTCCCCAACCAGGGATTGAACCTGCGTCCGCTGCATAAGAAGGGTGGAGTCTTAACCACTGGGCCACCAGGGAAGTCCCAGGATCCTTTTGATTCTTGTTCAAGAAGTTTGGGCCACGATTCCTGATGGGCATTCCTTACGTTTACAGAGCACATCCACATGCCAGGAGCCACGAACAAGATCTGTCAGGGGAAGCCTCAGCTGGCACCACCCAGGGCTGCAGAGTATCTTCCTCAGCTGTGGAGAAACCTCCTTGTCCATCACAGTCACATCCAGCGCCTCCTTCAGGAACTCCCAACCCTCTGAAATGTTCTCCTATCAAATACTTCACAGTGATGTTGATCATTTGTTCTCGTTAACTTTATTTAGGACTCAAAACTAACACTGACCAAACATATCACTGAATCACTTGTTTTTACTTTTTCCAAAGTTAGATTTTTGCTTCACTGCCACATTCAATCACCACACATATTTTCACAAGGTCCTGGGAATTTTTTATTACATTAATTGAAATGCTCCAGATCGTCAGTCCAGTAATCCATTTTTCAGCCAATAATCATGCTATATGATAAGAGGGTCAAATTATTCACACAACTTTTTCTTCTCTCCCCTCTTTAGCTTGCAGACTTCTGACAAGACGTGTCCTTTGCCAGTCAAAGTGCTTCAGGGTGAAATGCAACAGGGGAGGGCTGTGTCTCTGCGTGAAGATAGAAACAGAGATGGAGACACCATGGCCTTGTCCCTGGAGATCAGGCCGCAGGCTCCCCTGACCAGGGTCATATCTCATGGGGAGCCTGACGGAGTGGCCAGTCTTGGGCTTCAGTGATCCAAGGTGGCAGCTTTTGTTAGCTGGTGTGAGCCTTGTCACCGTATGTGCCTGCTGACTCTGCTTCCTTGGCCCCAAGCACGGTGTGGACGAATTCCCTGTCGTAGGGTGAAACGAGTGGCCTGCACACGTGGGAGGCATTTCAGCACCAGTCACCAGCTATGTGACCTGACACAGATATAATGAAGAATATAAACTCATTTTCCACAACAGGTCATTTTAAAAAACGCACATGCTTTCCTTTTTGCCAAACTTGACGTCAGGTGAGGCACTTCATGGTGTGCCCGGCACTCCTGCCTGACCCGGTGACTTCTCTGTGCAATGAGGACATGGGGAGGATGGTTAAGATGCACCGGACGGCCTCATTATGACAATATGTTTCTAAGATCAGTGTTAGGCAAATTTGATGACATTCAAAATTTAATTAAAATGTGGGAAAATAAACAGTTGTAAAGATTAGATCTGTTCCTGCAACAAAAATCACTATAGAAAAACAGGGAATCTGAATATAGACTGCGGTTTAAGTTTCTAGTGAGTACTAATGTTCATTTCTTGGGTTTCATAAATGAGCTGGGAATGGGTGCAGGGGTGGGGGTGGGAGCTCTATACCCTCCATGAAACTCCTCTGTAAGTCTAAAATTATCTCAAAATAAAGCAACAAAAACTGAATCTCCTAAATATAAGGTATGTAAGGAGATTATTATAAGGGTTCTGTGGTTTCAGGAAATTGATAAATTTGAAGACCTTGTGAAACCTTCAGAATTTTCTAAAACAAGTTGCCCTGAAAAACTAAAAAAAAAAGAAAGAATAAAATTAGGAAAAATTGAATACTAATTTTAATTCAATAATTAAAATGGAAAAACTCATAAAATACAATGGACTTACTCTTGTAATATAAACTGTTCTAGGAAAACTGATTTTCTGAAGCCTTAAATGCATAGTCTACTTTGATAATGAACTGCTTTAAACTATGTTCAATTTTTTTCTTAAAATACATTTTCAAATGCTTCTAGAGAAACAAATGTAATTCACTGTACTATTCCATAAACATTTGGCTAATTTTTAACAGAAAATGTTAATAATAATCAGGAAGAAATAACAGAGAATGTCACAAAATAAATTATACTCTATTTGGGAAGACCAAATATCAGATAACAAGGATAGTAATCAGAATAAAGAAATTGAAGATAACAATCACACATACCTTTTAGTTTAGCAGGAAAGTTAGGGAGAAGATAGGAAAGGCAAAGAAAGCAAGTACTGTGCACGCATACACAAAGATCTCACGGTACAGAAATGGTGACTCATCAGCTGCCACTGCCGAGCTGGGTGGAGGGGGGCCCTGGGGCAGTCTCAGAGAATCCTGTGGAATTACTCAGCAGGAAAAGGACTCCAAAGCTCAGGAGGTTCATGGAGGGGCATGAAAGGGTGCTCAGGTGTGCATTCAGCTCCTTCTGAAAGGCTATGCTCTGAAAAGGCCTTTGGTGTTCCGTGACCAGACTGACAAGCAGGAGGTGAGCCGGGGCGGGGCAGGGTACCCAGGGCGGGGTGGGGCACCCGGGGAGGTCCCCTCTGGTTGAAGACTGTCTCTTATACACATCTTGCAGTCGGAGCGGAGTCTAAGCCAGTGGATGCGCAGGGAAGTCCCAGTCTGATTGATTCTCCACTCTTGTGACAACCAGACTGGCAGCAGGCAGGGAGCCGAGGGCTGGTGCTGACCGCCAGGGGGCGGTATGTGGCTCTTTGTCCAGGGCCGGGGCCCGGAGAATCCTGTGGGTTTACAGTAAACCAGGGCCGGGCGCCCGGAGCAGGTTAGCAGAAAGGACGTCGGTGCCCACGAGGGCACGGTCTGGCCTGGGGTGGGCTCAGCACCCTGAAGGTCAGCACGACCTCCCCCTGCTCCAACCGTCAGCCTTCGCCCTAAGCCACTTGNCCCATTTTACAGTTGGGGAAACTGAGTTCCAGACAGGTTCACCAGCCTGCCCAAAGCCACACAGGGCTCCTGGTGTGTCCTTCCGTGTTGCCATGGCTGGGCTTGGCAGAGATCTGAGGCGGGCAGGAAGGATGCACGCCTGGCAAGATGAGCACGGGGGTGGGGGCGCATGGGGCACCGAGGGGGCAGGATCCCCGGCCCCAGCCCTGGAGTGTCCACGTCTCTCCTCCCTCTAGGTGGCTGGGCCCTCAGGACCAGCTGAGGAAGTCACGGGTAGAGGGCCGCCCTGCAGGCCCAGGCGGCACTGTGAGACGGACGCACAGACAGTGCATCAGGAAGGTCCATGTGGCAGGAGCTGGGAGGGCGGGTGGCACCAGGTGAGGGGAGGCGCGATAAGACAGAACGTGTGAGAGGTTGGACGGGACCCCAGGCCAGGTCACTGCAGTCAAGTGGGGCCATGGCAGGGAGCTTGAGGAGCTGGAGAAGAGGAGGCTGCAGAAGGCTCCGTGGGTCCAGGCTTCTCCAGGCAGGGCCCAGAAATACTGCTGGCTGGTGTGGGGTCTGTCCCAGAGGGCCCTTCCAGGCATAACTCTACCCTGAGGCCCAGCAGAGGCTTCAGGCTCTGCAGAAACACAAGGACACGCACCTGGGGAGGGGCCCGGAGCTCTGCATTCGGCTTGTCCTCCCTGCTTTCACCAGCAGTTCCGGACGAATGGGGTCCAGGGGGAGGCGGGAACTGAGTCAGAAGCTCCAGGCAGACGCTCCTCCAGAACAGTCCACAGGGCACAGCCCCTGGCCCCCACCCATCGCAGGCCAGCAGGAGCTGCAGGGCCTCCTCAGGAGATGCCCAAGGCACCAGCAGGGGGAGCCACGTGCCCACACTTGGGCAGGCTCCTTGGCCCCAGCACCCTCACCCTGGGGGACTGAGGCTCAGGGGCCATAGACTGGCCTCCAGCACAGGATGCCTGCCTAGAGGCTGACCAGGACCTGAGTCCAGGACGAAGGAGTAGCAAGTACGGCAGGTTCAGGAGGGCCAGCTGCAGCCGTGGCACCACTGCCTAGACCAGTACTGTGCCCAGCTGCACCCTGACGGTGCCCACATATGTGGGGGTCTTCACTCACCCCCACCTCCGTGAGGAGGGGCCTAGCTACCACCACCCCCTGCCACTGGCAGCGGCAGCTCGGTCACCGTTGACTCACGGCTGTCACTGGATGTCAGGGTCCTGGAAGCCCCAGGCCTCCACAGCGGCAATAAGGAAGTTCTCAGAGCAGAGGGGTTGGTTGTTGAAAGTGTCACAGTGGCCCGTGCGGCCCCGGTTCAGGTCCCCGTCGATGTACAGTGCTGGGCCGCCCCCTCCACCTGCGGGACACTCGGTCAGCGGCTGCCCTTTGTTGAGCGCTGCCCCCAGGGACCCTCCTCCTGCTTCCAACCCTCTCCCTCGGACCAGATGAGTCTTGGGCTGGCCTTGTCCAGCCCTGCCAGAGGCCTCTGTAAAGCCACGGGGCAGCTCTCTACTCCAACCTGTCCCCCATCCCCAGCACACAGCCTCAGGTCCCCATGCTCCCCACGTGCCTGCTCCACCCCCAACGATCTGCTGCTTTCTTCCTGCCATTGTGGGGGCTCTGTCTGTCCTTCACGTGAGGCACCTACCACCTGGGTCAGCCAGGACTGGCCCGGGGCTTCGGCACCCATGACCCTGTACCCTCCTCCCAGCTAAGTGACTGCAGACAGGCAGGAGCTGGTGCCCACCTATGATGAGGCAGTCGCTGCCCCCTGCCATGAACAGGGACTCTGTCTTGGAGGGCAGGTTGAAGTGCCGAGTAGCCAGGAATGGTGAGAGACGGTCAGTGGGCTCAGAGGACACAGAGTGGCTGGGGGAGGGTGGAACGGTGGCGGACTCCAGGGACGCGGGCTTGGTCAGCTCTGGGTGTTTGATGACCACCCACTCATAGCGCTGGACCTCGGGCTGCAGCTGAGGACAAAGGCCGGTGTGAGGACTTAACTCGTGGTGCCCGCTCTCCCCCAGGGCTCGTGGTCTGTGCCCAGCACGAGGACCCAAGCCAGGGGTGGGAGCCGGCGCACACCGCACTACAGAGGGCTGCCTGCTCTCGGAGCTCGCCTCTAAGGGTCACACCCAGTAGGTGATGGAAGGCGCATCTGGAAGTAAGCAGGGTCACTTGAAGGGGTGACCTCCCGCAAGGGGCCCACTCACCCTAAACACGAAGCACTCTCCAGTTCCGAAGAAGCCCAGCTTGCCCCCAAACTTGTTTCTCTCACTCCAGTCTGTTGACAGGTAGGCGCCACACACCTGGGGAGGAAGGCCAAGGGGGAGGCTGCAACTGGCACACCCACAGGAGCCCCCCAGCGCTCAGGGCAGCTGAGAGCTGAGGCTCAGCCACAGCCCCACACCCTGAACACTGGAGGGCCAGGGCTGAATGGGGCACGGGAAGGTCAGAGTGTGTGGGGGCGGCTGGCAGGGCTCAGGTATGGAGGCTGCCTTGCCCGCTGTTGGCTCCTGGGATATTTCCATTTCCCACCTGGGCCCAGGAGCCTGGGGACAAGCCCGTGTCCACACTCCGACTATGGGCATCAGCCCAGGGAGGCCCCTCAGATGGGAGCTTCCAGGAGGCACCTGCTCAAGAAACACTTCCCAGGCCTCCTACCAGCCAGCAAAGTGCTTTATTTCACCATTAAAGTCACTCCTCCGAGTGGTTACGGAGGTATCTGACACTCAGGTCACCTGCTGTAACAGACTCCCGGGCTCCTCCTGGGAGCCGGATGCAGGGTCTGAGGCTGAGGAGACAGTCCTGCAGGTGTAGCTGGGCGTCTGGGAGCCACCACAGCACGCAGACACTCCAGGATGGAGGCGCTCACTTTTCTAGACACCTTTAGTATGTTCCAGATGACAGCCACTGCAGAGAACAGGCTCTGAGAACTACCTGCCAGGGTGGAGGAGGGGAAGGCGCGGCAGACTGCTGCAGGAGGGCGTGGGGTCTTGCTCACCTGGCATTTCTGCAAAGCTCCTCTAGACTGCCGGGCCGGTCAGGCTGGGAATCTGGACCCCCGGGGAAACAGGGAGGCCCTGGGAACTTGGGGGGTCATGTGAGGAGGCTAGATTTGCCTCTCTGTGGAGGGCAAGCCCTGCTCTGTACCCCTAAGCCCAGGAAACCTGGGTGGGGGCTCCGAGGGAACACCCACTCTCCCAAAAGGCCAGGAGCCAGGGTCCCCCTGGCTGGTCCTTACCTCCTTCTGTGTAGTCTTAATCAGCAGAACAGTGGGCTCTCGTCCTTCGCACTGGAAGTAGAACCTGGGGGCGTAGAATCCCCTTGCCAGTCTGATAGCAGCACCCACCTCTGCCCCCCTCCCTGGCTGCCTCCCCCAAGCCGCTGCTGACCCTGGCTGCCCAGGGCAGATGAACCTGACACCTGCCCGTCCTCCTCTCCCAGGAACCAGGCACACGGCTTAGATGGCAACACCTGGGCTTGAGCGCTTCTGCCAACAGGGAGCCCCAGCCAGGAAGCCGCAGGCCAAGCGGTCAGAGCCCTGGACATTCTGCCCTGATATGCCCGGAGGAGAAGCGGCAGGGCAGACGGCCCCTAGCACATAGCCACGCACCAAGTGCTTTGGGGAAGCCAGAACCAGAGGAACAGGTCTGTGCTCCGGGAAAGCTCAGAGCGTTCTCGGTCGCTGGCAGCACCAGGGAGCCAGGAGGAGGCCTGAGGCCACTGCTGTGCCAGCACAGGTGCCCAGGGTTTGGATAGCGTCCCTCTGTGGGCCTCCCACACCACAGAGGGGTTGC
Source organism: Neotragus pygmaeus (assembly GCA_006410875.1). NCBI lineage: Eukaryota > Metazoa > Chordata > Mammalia > Artiodactyla > Bovidae > Neotragus > Neotragus pygmaeus. The sequence goes on along the minus strand of SJYV01006462.1, from coordinate 254,236 downwards.
TAGCTATGCCGGAATGTGCAGGTGGCGCTCGACGGGGCCCGTCATATGGGCTGGGCCCCTCTGTCTGCATTGCCCTTGACCCAAGGCAGAGCACAGGTCAGAAGCCACCTGAGGCTCTTGGGGCTGCACCTGGCAGAGCACCCCACGGAGACGGGGTGCCTTGGGGGAAGCCTGCCAGAATCCCCCGGACACTGGCCAGGGCCCAGCAGAGCCCACAGGGCCAAGACAGCCCTGCTATGGACCGGTGAAACGGAGGAGGAAGAGCAGTGTCCAAGGCCAGCCGCCTCGAGTTGTCTTGGCGCTCTGTAAGCCCGGGGGCGGGGGAGTCTGCTCCCGGCCACCGCCACGCCTGTGTGAGGCCACGGAGCCCTGCCTGTGCTAGTGACTCTACCCCAACTCCTGCAGCAGGGGTGGCGCTGGCGTGAGAGACGCTCAGAAAAGGAGCTCCCAGGTCTAGGCCCCAGGAAGAGGCAGGGCCTCACCCAGTGCCCGTGTCCGCAGGCCTGGGTCCAGCCCGACCGTGACCTTCAGGACGTGAGGGCAGGATGAGAAGCTGGGCAACCCCATCCCTTCTGCTCCGTCTGGCCCTTGGAGTCCAGACCTCGGCACCTCGATGGGGCAGGCCCAGGGCTCTGCCTCCAGGGCGCTACCTGGTCAGGCTGTACCCATGCTGCAGCGAGGAGAAGAGCAGGAGGGGCTGGCAGAGGGCGAACCGCTCAGGGACCCACGACCAGATGTCTCTCATCTCCTTCACACCGACGATCTCTGAGTGGAAGTTGTCTGCATGAACGGCCAGGTGCACGAACTGCCTGGGGGAGCAGGCAGAGGTCAGAGCAGAGCTGCAGCCCCAGCCCCGGCCATGAACCCTGCCCCCTCCCAGGAGGGGCAGTCTCTCGTGGGAGCTCAGCTTGGAGGGAACCTCTTACGTGTGGAGCCAGGTCAGAGCCTGGTCCTAGGGGCCCTCAGGAGGGCACGGGGTAGAGCGGCCCTGGAGTCCTGCTCCCACCCCGCTACAGAGGGGAGAGAGCCCAGCCCAGGGGCGGGAACGAAAGCCCCCTATCTCTAAGAAACGGGGACAGAGAGAGTCAGCTCTGGCAAGACAATGCTTCCAGGCCAGCCAAGCACTGACAGCAGACAGACAGACAGACAGACAGACGGGCCTGACCATCAGCCAGGCTCTGGGGCAGCACTGCTGAAGCCAGCCCTGAGAGCCAGAGCAAGCAGCCGGGCCGGAAGACAGTGAGAAGCCAGGTGTGGAGACGTGGTTTCCAGACCTACCTTTTAGAAAGTGAAACACTGAAAAACAGGAGGAAGCAACGGACACGGAGAAGAGGCAGAAAAATAAAACAGACAAGGAGAGGTTAGTGCCAAGTACTAACACCCAGGACACGCCTGCCTTTGGCCCACAAGAAAGGTTTCCACACCTACAGCCGGGGCACAGCAGCGGCCACTGACGTCTCAGGACACACGGGCCCTCCCCAGGCTGGCTCCCCAGGTGGCTGTGCTTGGGACAGGGGCCCACCAGCACGGGAGCCCGGAGCTGAGGGGCAGGCATTAAGAGCGGCCCCAGAGTGACCCAGCGAGGCCAGCCTGGCTCCCTCCTGGGCCCACGGGCACCACCGTGAGCTCCAGCCTCCATCTTGGCCACAGACCCTGCACCCACAGCTGCCCTGGCCACCTGCAGCTGTGCCAGGCAGGCCCTGTCTCCTGGCCGCTGGTTTTCTGTATGCGCACAAAGGGCTTACTGGCCAGCCGGCCGGACAAGCTCAGGCCCCAAGCCCACAGGGTGCTTCCTCACAGGCCCCACCCCATCTGGGCCCCAGAGGTCTGCCTACCTCTTCTGCTTGACGGTGATGCCCTTCTGCTTCAGAGCTTTTTCGTTGGCCATTTGCAGGAGCTGAATCTCCTTCCGAGAGAAGAGGCGGATGGCAAACGCCTTCTCTAGCAGTTTCTCGGGAGATACGGTCTTGGCGATGTCCCTGACAAAGGCGCGGATATCCTGCTTCACGTTGTCCGACTCGAGCGGCTGCCCCGCCCTCACTTTGTGGAAGAACTTGAGAATGGCCAATGCCACGCGGTACAGCACCTTGTAACCCTCCACCAGGAAGACGTCGAAGACGCGGGCGAAGTAGCTGAGGGGCAGTTCCCCGAAGAGCCAGCGCTGCCAGTCTGCGTACACCTGCAGGACGTCCTCTGACACGGCCACCATTAGCTTGTGGGCCGCCTGGCAGTACTTGTTCACCAGGTCCCCAAACGTCATGCAGGAGGACTCAAAAGCCAGGAAGCTCTGGTCTACCAGCTTCCTGCTGGGGTCGTTGCAGGCCAGGATGCGGCAGGCCTTCTCGAAACACTCGGCCTCATCGGTGCTGTAGTGCAACAGCAGGGCCACAACGGCAGGAAGCGCAGGGCAGAAGGACACGTCAGGGAACTGGTTGCTGATGCACAGCAGGATCTTGCGCACAGCACCCTCGCCCTTTGAGTTCAGGCAGTAGCTGGGCACCTGCGTGTTGTCGACAAACTCGGGCAGGGGCAGGCTGGTGCTACTGTGCTTGCCCACGATCTTGCCGACGATGTCTCTGTACACGCTGGCATCGGGGGTGACCGTGCGGCAGGGGATGTCCCGAATCAGGCGCTGGTACACCTGCCCCCGCAGGGCGTAGCTGCGGGCCCAGTAGCCCTGGCGTGCCAGCTGCTTCAGCTCCTGCAGCTCCGTGCAGCTCAGCTCTTTGGGCCCCAGGTCCGGGATGGCTGAGTCCATCTTGTCTCTGTCCACAAAGCAGTTGTAGGCTGGGGGGTGCATCGTGCAGGGAGCGTCCGGGGTCGGGAGGCAGGAGGGGTCAAAGGGCAGCTACATCCACAGGCGCCCTCTCCAAGGCTTCTTGGCTAATCTGTCTGCCATCCCATGCCCTACAGGATTAAAAACCATGCATAATAACGCACGTGGCATGAATGTTTACATTTAAAAAAAGAGTCTGTTTTAATCTTTCTACAAAGTTATCAGTAGGGCTTCCCTTTAAGTCGATATTCTTGAGAATTCATGAGCATAATTTCTTTTCATAGGGCTTCTGCAGGTACTGGGAGAGGTCACACAGGCTCTAGGTCATGAGAAAAGGCTTTGAGAGGCTGACTCAGCTGTAAACACCTCTTTGCTCAGGGGTGGTGGCCTGCCTGGCCCTCACTCTTCCCTTTGCAGCCTGGGGGCCTCTGAAAGGAGCCGCTGGACCGGAAGACCCCGGAGGTCACCAGACGCCACCTTCCAGCTCACACAGGCTCACAGCCTCTGCCCAGCCGTGTGGCATGAGCAGGACACACACCTACTCTGCCCCACAGTCACTGGCCTGGAACCTGGATACTGGCTCTTAACTTTCTAAAAATAGCAGCTAAGCTGCAAGCAGGCATTCCACAGAAGAGTCACTGGTGGGAAGAAGACAAGAGGGTAGAGAAATAAATGGAAGGTGTCACAGCTTCAGAATCAGAAATTTCTGGAACCAAATGAGCCCGAGGTATTAGGGAATTTTGTACCTTTCCATTATGGGCAGGCTTCCCTGGTGGCTCAGAAGTTAAAGCATCTGCCTGCAATGTGAGAGACCTGGGTTTGATCCCTGGGTTGGGAAGATCCCCTGGAGAAGGAAATGGCAACCCACTCCAGTATTCTTGTCTGGAGAATCCCATGGACGGAGGAACCTGGTGAGCTACAGTCCACGGGGTCGCAGAGTGTCGGACATGACTAAGCAACTTAGCTTTCTCTATTATGGGCATCTATTGAGGTTCCTGTAGACATTTTTTTTTTAATGGGTAACAGGTGCTATTTGAAACTCCAGCTGNAACCTGGTGAGCTACAGTCCACGGGGTCGCAGAGTGTCGGACATGACTAAGCAACTTAGCTTTCTCTATTATGGGCATCTATTGAGGTTCCTGTAGACATTTTTTTTTTAATGGGTAACAGGTGCTATTTGAAACTCCAGCTGCACGGGGACAGTGAGATGGAAGTCTACTGCTAGGAAGTCTACCACAGTCTGATGTCTGTTTTTGCCAGAGGCAACTGTCCTCAGCACAGAAGTACTAACCACGCACCTCAGACTAACCTTTCTGCCTGTGATAGTACACTGTCTGGAGATCTCACAAAAGTTTGTTTGCCTCAGCGAATTTCGGTAAATGATCAGAGCATTCCTGTTTTGCTTGCATCAACAACACTTATCTGAAAACAGAAAAAGCAAGCAATACTTTAAAAATACTGAGTGGAAAGAATTATAAGGTAAAATCTGTACGTGTCTTGAGAAAGCATGTTAACATGGTGGTTTAAAAAAATTTTTTTTATTGAAGGATAATTGCTTTACAGAATTTTTTTAATTGTTAAAATAAACACAACAAACATTACCATTTTAACCATTTGTGAGTGTACAGTTTAGTGGCATTAAGAACATTCACAAGGCTGCATCACCATCAGCATCATCTCTGAACTTTTTCATCTTCCCAAATGGAAACTCTGCACCCATTAAACACCAACTCCCAATTCCTGGCCTCCAGCCCCTGGTAACCAACACTCTGCTTTCTATGAATTCTACCACTCTAGGCACCTAGTATTAGTAGAATCATACAATATCTGTCCTTTAGTGTCTGAGTTATTTCACTGATCATAATGTCCTCAAGGTTCATCAGTGTTGACAGCATGGATAAGAACGCGAAAGTGAACGTGTAAGTCATTCAGTTGTGTCCAGCTCTTTGCAACCCCGTGGACTGTAGCCCATGGAACTCTCCAGGCCAGAATATTGGAGTGGGTAGCCTTTTCCTTCTCCAGGGGATCTTACCAACTCATGGATCGAACCGAGGTCTCCCATGTTCCACGCAGATTCTTTACCAACTGGGCCACAAGGGAAGCCCAAGAATACTGGAGTGGGTAGCTTATCCTTCTCTAGTGGATCTTCCCAACCCAGCAATCAAATTGGGGTCTCCTGCATTACAGGCAAATTCTGTACCAACTATCAAGGAAGCCCATGTATGAGATATATTTTAAAATCTAAGACTATTATTTAGAGCAGTTTTAGGTCCACAGCAAAATTGAGAGGATAGTACAGAGGTCTCACATACTCTCTGTCCACGCAGGCACACCCTCAACATTATCAACCTTCCCCACAGATGAGACATTTGCTACAACTGATGAGCTTAAACTGACACATCACCGAATCTATGAATTAATGAGGATTCCTTCTTGGTGTCATACATTCTATGAGTTTGGACACATGTAAAATGACATGTAACCTTATTATAGTATCATAAAAAGCCCCACCTGTTCATCTCTGCCCCCTGCAACATCAGAACTTCATTCCTCCTTATGGCTGATAATATCCCACTGTATGCACAAAACACGCTTTGTCTATCTGTTGACGGACATTTGGGTTGTTCCTACCTTTCGGCTGTTGGGAGTAATGCTGCTGTGAACACAGCTGAGTGTCTGTCCAAGTCCCTGGATATATGTCTTTACAGGGACTTTCCCACAGAAATGAGGTTTTATTGACAACATCCATTTACCCCGTCCCGTTGGAAGAGCCTTGCCTGCAGCGAGACCAGGGGCTGCCAATGCTGGAAATTTCTTCCCCAGAAAGGAACCCCAAATGGCAGCTGGCCTGTCTGCTCTATCCTGGGAAGGACAGCAGTTAGGGGCCCCCATTTCCCCAGGCTGCAAATTACCTATAGAGTCTCATCCTTCATTCCAGGCTCCGAGCACACTAACTGCTGGAGGGACCCCAGGCCTATCCTGTTTTCTTGAATAGAACCTGCTCCTTGTCAGGGAAATAAACATGTTTATAAACAGAACAAGAGCTGGGCAGGACAGTGCCAAACCTCACTCAGCTGGCCTAAGATTCAGGTTGAATATTAAACTGGAAACTCCAAAAACGGTTATTGTATCTTGCAAATTCCTTCAGAAAGGACCTTCAGGGAGAAGCAGACCAACATTTTGTTTTGTTTCCTTGCTGTTTTTGGCTGTGCCGCAAGGCTTGTTGGATCTTAGTTCCCTACCAGGGAACAAACCGATGCCCCCTGCAGTGGAAGGACCTGAGCACTAACCACTAGACCATCGGGAAAGCCCCCACAGTTTTATTTGTTGCAACAAGTGGCCGGGGGACTCCAAAGGCAAAGACGGGAGCAGAAGAGCCCAGAGGAACTCTCTGGATCCCTGCAGGCCTCCTCCCACCCAAAAGCATGCGGTATTTCTGGAGAAGGGCAAACAAAGTTGTGCTGACCTCCTGAGGAGTCAGTGAAGCCAGGTCCCAGAGCAGCTTTTTGTCTGGTTTGGTTTTTACATGAATGCATAATCACAAAAACATCAACTAACACAAACTCACAAAGTACTAACACACAGTCCTGCTTAAGCTACCCCTCAGCCCCACTGCCTCTCCTCCCTAAGGCCACCACCCTCACATCTGAGTTCATGAAGCTGCTTGTTCACCCCATACGCTGGCTGCAGGGAGGGGGAGGCAGCAGCCAGGAAACAGATATGGTCACCAGGCGGGACCCTCACCTGGGCCGAGGCTTCGGCCTCCCCAGCTGTCCCTCCTGCGACTTTGGCCGTCCCACCCACACCATCCACGCCGCCTGCCCCACAAGGGACGCAGGCCTCACCTGCTCTCGCAGAGCCCAGCGCCCAACAGAGGGGCCGGCCCAGGAAGGCAGCCGTGCTCCCACCCTCGCCAGGTGTAGAGAAGGCTGGCTGGATGGCCTCAGGAAAGCCGCACCTCCTCCCTGAACGCAGGTCTCTCTTTAAAACGGAGCCCACGAACACAAGCCCGGCTCGGGGGCTAAGCCCCGCAGAGCGCCTGTGGGTCAAGTTCTCCGCCTGGCCCACTGGCCGGGCGTGGGGACAGGTACAGCCCACTCTCTCCCTCTAGCCCTGTGGCAGCCTGGGGCAGGTGGCCACTCTTCCTGGCCAGCAGGGGCCCTGGAAAACCTTTCCCTTGGCCTCAGGAAGGTGAGGGAAGGAAAGAATTCTAATCACAAACTCTGCACTCGCCCTGGGGCCACCCCACCCCCAGTCTCAAGTTCACTGCAGAGGGGCGGGGCAGGCCACTCGTGGTGCCTGTCCATCAGCCCGCGGGCAGGGCCGCCCTGGGCGCAGCTCCCAGCCTCGGACCACAGGAAGGAACTCTGCATTTCTGCCCTGAGTTTGGGCCTAATCTGCAATTCTGGGCAAACAGGAAAAATTCCACTCCACTTCCTGTTGGACTCACAAGAACAGCTGACAGTGGTCCTTTCAGGCGGTGGGGATGCCACACAGTGCGTTCAGAGTGGTGGCCGCTTTAGGGGGAGTCGTCAGGGAGTCTCCCCTATCCGAGCGGAAGCGCTGAGACAGAAGCTGACAGAGGCAAGGCCACTCCAGACGAG
>SJYV01006462.1:9587-246796 GCA_006410875.1 Neotragus pygmaeus | reverse complement strand
GCACCTCTCGGGCAGTGTCCCCAGCGAGGGTGGGTGGGATGATGGGTCCCTGACACCTGGTGGCCCTCCTCCAGCCCTTAGGGCATGTGGGGCATGGGTGAGAAAGACACAGGAGCATCACTGCCTGAAAAGAAGATACGCAGGGGGCCAGGCAGGAATGTGGCGGCAGGACAGGGAAGGGCAGATGACCTGTGCTGGGGGTTGGGCGTGCGGCTCTGTTCCCAGGGTGCTTGGGTAGAGGGGCAAGGCAGGGGGCTCGGCCCAGGGCATCTGGACCAGTGAGCAGGGAAGACTGGGAGGCGCTCTGAGGCAGAGAAGTGGAGGATGGTGGGCAATATCCCGGGGCCTCCACTAGGACCCCAGGTGGTTAGGGGGGCCTCGGTGCGGCAGGTCTGGAGCAGGATGCGGGCCAAGTCTGTCCAAGCCTGGCCTCCTCACGCCAGGCCCAGTGCACCCAGCTGCCCACGGCAGACACCAGGGAAACGCTCGAGCCCACTCCCGAGCGTCTGCTGGAGGCCTCGGCGACACAGCCTCGGGACTGTCAGGGCCGAGGCGGGAGGGCAGTCCCCTCCTGGCCCAAGGCCTCGACAGTCAGATGGCCCCCACCTGGCGGCTGACAGGGAGTGATGGGGCCGCCGACAGACCGCAGCCCGACACGCAGCGTTCGCCTCCCTCGCTGCCCTGTTTTTACCACCCTCACCCCCAGCTCCAGCTCTCTTCTTGCTCTGGAGCCTGTTTGTGGCAAACAGTCCCCTGCCCCACCCTTTCCCTTAATGCACCCTTCCTCCAGGCCAGAGAGCAGGGGCCCTGCCCCCCTCTCTCCAGGGTCTCCCCACCCACCACCCACTTCATCTGGTTCCTGGCCCCCTTCTCTCAGCTGCCTCACTACAGGCCATCAAAGGTCAAGCAAGCTGGCCTGGCTCAAAGCTCCCCAACTTCTGCTGCTCTCTTTCTGAGCTGGCCCACACTCTGTCTGTGGAGTATGTCTCTCTATATATAAACCCACTTCTTATCTCTCACTGAATTATTTCTGCGATGAGACATCAAGAACCTGAGCTTCAGTAAGTCCTAAGACCAGGTATGTGATCTCAAGCGCCATGATGGGACAGTGATAAGGTAAGAAAACGTTGAGAGTGAGGTCTTGGTCCGAGACAGGCTTGTGGGATGCCCAAGCCAGGCGTACTGGGGAGGACGCTCCAGTGATGTCTGCCCGCTTCTGTCAAGCCTGTCAACCTCAAATGCTTTGGGGCTCTGATCGGGAACCTCGCTCTGGACCAGAAGTGTGGCAGCCATCGGCCTGGTCTGCTGTAGGAAGGTGGTGTGGAATGGCTATGCTCAGGCACGTCCAACAGCAGGACCAGGACAGGCCTGTCGAGGCAAGATTTGATATTCCAGACTCTGTTCCTTGGCTCTGATGTTTGTCTCCTACGTTCAACGTTCACTCCTGTTTCATATCTTGCTTCTCTTAACCCCAGAAGACCTGTGTGACTCCAAGACAGACTTCTTATTGACAAGTCCTGACCCTCTACTTTCAACTGAGCAACTCCTGCTCATTGTCAACGCCGCTGGGGACAGCTTCTGTGCCATCCCTTTGCAACAACTCTTCAGGCACTGGTGCCTGGTTGGAAGACTCCTTTGGGAGGGATAGCATCTAAGATGTAAGTGCAAATTTTGATCAGACTGAGCAGCTAGACACGTCACCTCAGGCTTGGGTCTAGAATGGGTCAGGTTGCGTTAATCTGGCTAATATCCCTCTGGGCCATATTCTCCAGGGTTGGGAAAGATTCAGACAACAGGAATTTTTAAAAGTACCCTATATTCAAATTTTCATGACTTTGTATCTAGGCAGTGGAACCCAAAAGGAATTTAAGGCATGTCTAGCTCGGAGGGATGACTCTAGGAAAAACACAGAGGACATTTTCTTGACTCCCACGATGGGACCATGCAGTGCACCGAGTGGGGTACGAGGCCATCTCTGAGGCAAACCTACAATGGAATTACCTTGTGAATGCTACTGACAGACAGACGCCATGTGACTGACCGCAACATATCAGGCATGCNTTCAGTCCCTGGGTTGGGAAGATCCCCTGGAGGAGGGCATGGCAACCCACTCCAGGATTCTTGCCTGGAGCATCCCCATGGACAGAGGAGTGTGGCGGGCAACAGTCCATGGCGCCACAAAGAGCCGGACATGACTGAAGTGACTTACACACACATACACACAAATTCCCCCACATCTGGCATCTTCTCCACCTTTAGGTCTGAACTCAGATGACCCATCTCAGAAAGGCTTACCCTCCTTGTCCATCCAAGCTAAGAGCACCCCTTCTCCCTCTCCTTGGAGTGGGCCGCTATTTCCTTCTCTGGGGGATCTTCATAACCCAGAGATGGAACCTGCGTCTCCTGCGTGGCAGGCAGATTCTTTACCATTAAGCCATGGGCTTGGTACAAGGGCTTCTCAGTGCCTGTCTTGGCCTGCAGCATGCCTCTTGTTGATTCACTTCATTTTTTATCTCACACCCGCACCTAAGCACGGACTCCTTGAGAACAGTGCTAGTGCTGTTTGCACCATTTAATGAATGGATTAATAGAATCAGAATTAACTAGAATTCAAATCATACCTCATTTAGCCATTATTCATTCATTCAACATTGATGGTATCAGAGTTTCTAAGGTATCAGGCTCAGGGTTGAGACTGAGGACTCTGCCATGCTCCCTGTCTGGGGGTGCGCTCATGCACTCGAGCAGTACCTCCATGCAGGTCTGGCCTCTGCAAAGAGCAAAACTGGTGGGATCACAGAGAAAGAAAGAGGAGGGAAGCAGGAGCGGGGTCCGGAGAGGGGCCAAGGCAGTCAGGCCACTCCTATCTGAGCACAGCTCGACCACTCCTCCAGGGTCTGCTCCTGGATGTAGCCGCTGTCAGCTGCCACTGTGGAGGCTGCTCTTGAGAGAAAGTGACCAGCTGCCACCCTTCTGAGTCCTGGAGTCTAAGCACTTGGAGCAGCTCCAATGTCCACAGCATATCAAGGACAGGAAGGGCCAGGCATGGGGCAAAGAGACGACACTAGGGGCTGAAATCATTTAGCACCATCTTTATGGCACCAAATCTCACAGGTAGGGCTCTACACCTGAAGTAAAGAGGTCCTAGGGACTTGCACTGATAGTCCAGTGGCTAAGACTCTGTGCTCCCAAGTCAGGAGCCTGGGTTCGATCTCTGGTCAGGAAACTAGATCCCACATGCTGCAGCTTAAAATCCTGCATGCTACAATGAAGACTGGCTGCAACTAAGATCTAGCACGGCCAAATAATTTTAAAAAAGAAAAGAGGTTGTCCTGTTGAGAATGGAGGCCACGTGGGCCTCCTCACCATTCTTCACACTCCTGGCCCCCCTCAACCTCGTCATCCCCCAACCCAACCCCCCATTTAGATTNCGACCAAAGGCCAAAAAGTGGGTGCTGGCCCAACTCCTGGAGATCCCCACCCTTTCCCCAAATTGCTAAAAGAATCCTCCCACTCATTAGCCTATGAAACTACCCAATCCATAAAAGCTAACTAAACCATATTCTGAGGTCCCTCTCACCTTCTGAGACAGCCCACACTCTGTGATGAGTGTTTTTCTCTAAATAAATCCACTTCTGACCTATCACTTTGTCTCTCACTGAATTCTTTATGTGTTGCTACTGCTGCTAAGTCGCTTTAGTCGTGTCCGACTCTGTGCGACCCCATAGACGGAAGCCCACCAGGCTCCCCTGTCCCTGGGATTCTCCAGGCAAGAACACTGGAGTGGGTTGCCATTTCCTTCTCCAATGCATGAAAGTGAAAAGTGAAAGTGAAGTCAGTCAGTTGTGTCCAACTCTTCGAGACCCCATGGACTGCAGCCTACCAGGCTCCTCTGCCCATGGAATTTTCCAGGCAAGAGTACCGGAGTGGGCTGCCATTGCCTTCTCTATGTGATGAGACACCAAATGAGCTTCACTAAGCTCTGAAACCAGGTGTGTGATCTCGGCTGGAAAACTGTGAATTTTGACTGGGTTCCAGTCCCAGAACGTGGATTCAAGTCCCAATCTGAGTTACATAATTTCAGTTGGAAGAAACTTACAGTAAAATCTGTTAATTATAAAAATTTTAAAAAAACTTCAACAGGGACAGGATGAAAAGCTTGCAGTCTTCCAAGGGAGACTAGTGGAGGCTTTCAGGAAACACTCCTCCCTGGAGGGACACGCCCTTTTGACTAAGCACTTCATAGCCCAGTCTGCCCTAGACATCAGGCACAAAATTCAGAAAGCATCTGCTGGTCGTCAGGCTCATGATTTGTTTCAATTGGTTTACTCAGTTTTCAATAACAGGAAGTTATCCGCAAAGGCTGAACACACCCAGAGAAATATGCAAAAGGCCCCAATGATGGTACTGATTTTGTCCACTCAGAGACTACCAAAGGCGAAGCGGTTTTTCTGGTGGGCCACTAGGCCCAGGGGCACCTAGACAAGACCAGGGTACCCTGTGTGGACAAAATGGGCACTAAGGGAGGATTGCAATTTATGTGTCCTTTGCAAAGAGCCAGGGCAATCGAAGAAGGAATACCCCAGATGCCAGACAGTGACGTGGGCCTCCTGGCCATTGATGGTTTTACAGTCAGAAGACTGAAGGAGAGGACCTTCCTGGTGGTCCAGTGGCTAAAACTCCATCTCCCAATGCAGGGGCCCTGAGTTTGATCCCTGGTCAGGGAACTAGATTCCACATACCACAGCTGAGAGTTCTTACAGTTTCATCAAGGTGGTTCACAGAAAGGCTATGGAAGCAGTTATAACAATTTCACATCAAGATGATGGCTATGTGAGCATTCCAGTCCACACTGACTTAAAACAAGGAGCTGTCCTGCCCCTGAGGCCCCAGGATCAGGCATCCACAGATTTCACACCTTCCAAGGCAGAGTCGATGCCTCTGACCAACCCTGAAGCAGTGACACAAGGCAGATCATTGCCCCTCTGTTTCCCGTGAGAATATGGGAGTGAAATCTTTGAGAGGGTAGAGAGACAGGAGGGAAGGGGCAGGGCGCAACCTCAAACCCTCGCATCAACTCTCCTCCTCTCACCGGCCCATGGAAGTACCCACCCCTCTGAAACCCACAGCCCCATATCACAGTGCTGTTCTTGCCTTCTGAGTTGGCCCACACGGTCTGTGGAGTGTGTTTCTCTCTAAACAAATCCACCTCTTACCTATTAAAAAAAAAACAACCCTTCCCAGCTTTAGAAGCCTTTACATCTCTGGTGTTTGTCTACAGCCTTGCCGGCCCCAGGGGCTCTTCATCCTGGGCACACACCACATATACACTGACTGCCTCGGAGTGCTTCGCTTCCCCACTCCCACTTGCCACAAGTCCATCTGCCCTCCCCATGAGACCTTTGGGGTTTACTCCCTTGTCTGCTCGGCCTGACCCAACCCTCCAAACCTCCGCTCCACCACTCACAGGCTCCTGTCTCAGCTATTTGGCAGAATCCCCATGAGAAGCCAGCCTGACGGCACGCTTCTCTACACCTGCACACCAACCACAGAGGCAAAGTCACACCACCCCACTCAAGTTCCCCGGAGCCGCCTGGAGGCCCTCCACTTGCCTCCAGGCATCCTCTCCTAGCCCCACAACAGCTGACAGCTTCACACTTCCCGCTCTCCTCGAGAACTGGGTGTCAGGCTGGAGCACCCACTCCTGTCTGACCCTGGCCCTTGATCTGCAACCCCTACCCTTGGTTCTGGATCTCAACTCTTAGGACTCCGACTCTCCTGCATCTCTAATGCTCCCTCTCTGGTTAGCCAGGCCCTCAACCCCAACCACAGCATCCGAAACCCCCCTTGAGCTAAGCCTGTCCTCTTTCTTTTCTCCCCAGTCAAGCCCTCAAAGCCTTTACTGCCTGGCTGCCCGACCTCACAGACACCTCTGAGCTCTTATCTCTCTGACGCACACAGCTGACCCCACTGCACTCAGCTCTCCTCCCCACAGGCCTCCCGAAACCCCTCCCTCTCATCTGTCTGCTCCTCTCTCTGGCGGCCACTGCTCCTGTCCCTCAAATGTTCCTTTTGCAGAAGTCTATCCTCTTCCCGGCTTCCCTGAGGGCCCAGTGGTAAAGAATCCACTTGCAATGCAGGAGACTCAGGTTTGACCCCTGGGTCAGGAAGACCGCCTTGAGGAGGGAATGGCAACCCACTTCAGTCTTCTTGCCTAGAAAACCCCATGGATAGAGGAGCCTGGTGGCCTACAGTCCGTGGGGTCGCCAAGAGTCAGATATGACTGAGCAGGCACATCCATCCTCTTCTAAGCCTAGATTTCTCAGGTCCCATACCTCCAAGTGTTTTGCTGAAACCTCCTAGCCTTCACACACTCCCTGTAAAAGGCAGCTAGCTCTGACTCCCAAACAGCTCTGGCCTGCTCTCCCCTTGAAACCCTCTCCCGTCCACTGGCCCTACCTGCCCTCCAATGGTGGCTTCAGGAGTCTTGACAATGGGAATGGGTAAAGGTGGGACATGCTGGTTCTTCCTTCTCCTCTCAGGCGAATCTGCTTGAAATGCTCCCTCCTTCACCGGCCCTTCCAGACTCCTGACCCTGCAGGCAGGGCTGACTTCCCCACCTCCTTCTCCAAATCTGTTTGAACTTGGCACACTTTTGATGACCTGCTTATGAGTGCCGCTCTTCTACCCTACTGCAACTTGGAGCCAGGTGTCTCACATCATACACTCGGTGCACCCGAGGAGAAGGAAACAGACGGAGACTCAGGAAAATCCCAGAACACTTGGGCCCGAGAAGGAAATTTAACTCTAAACCACAGGAGCCATTCAGCAATTTGTCCATTCTAGGTATGTGCGCTTCCCAGCAGGCATCCTCCTGTGATGAGATGGCAGGCTGGGTTTTGCCTCAGCCCTGAAGCAGCACAGGGCATTTTTCAAATACTAGTGGCAACTGGCATTCCACAGTGTCAGTTACCGGGAACCCGATAGGGGGCCCTTAGCTGATGCACACAATGGAGGGCACGTGCCAGGCATAAAGGGGTGTAACCATTGAGGAGGTATTAGTCACAGCACCGCAAGCCAGCTGGCTGGCCCATCTGCTAACACTGGTCGCAAGTTCAAATGCAGGTCTTAGCGGTGGCACCTGAGCCTATGGATGGGACCTGAGCGGGGTAAAGTCCTAACGGCATTAGCCACTCAAAAAGGTTCCCTGCAGGGAATTCCCTAGTGGTCCAGTGATTGAGACTCGGTGCTTTCACTGGCCTGACCCAGGTGTGATCCCTAGTTGAGGAACTAATTTCCTTCAAACAAGCCACTGGTTTGGTCTACCCACAGAAGGAGGCTGGGATTGCAATGGGGCTCCGCTAATTCAGGATCTTTATCTTCTGAGTTTAAAAGGTCTTCCCAGCAGTAGGTCTGGGAAAACACCCCCCAAGGGCAGAGAAGAAACCAACTAGCTGCACAGAATGAGAAGCAGGAGGAGGAAGCCCAGCTGTCAGAAGCTAGAATCCTGACTGGTCTGAATTCCAAGCAAGGTGCTGGTGAGAGGCGTGCCTCCCAAGGCTGAGCACACAGCAGGCTCTCAGCAAGTATCTTCAGGCGTGACTGCAGAGTGGGCTGGGAGGGAATCTTGCAGGCTGAATCATTTCAACAGGCATTTGAGATGCTTTCTGAATGCCACTGTGCTGAGTGCTGTAACAGGAGGATGCAAGGCCACCACATCGCTCAGCAAGCTTCAGGATGCAGGGACATGGTGTACTGACCCTATCAACTCAGGTGCGGATGCTGTGAGGGAGAAGCACAGGGTGTCTGGGCCCCCAGCTCACAAGGAAAAAGGGGCCTGGAAGCCTTGCCCCGCCAGCACCTGCCTGGCCTAGATCCTGAAGGCTGAGGTGGCCTGCACCCAGGAAGCAGCAGAAACAGCCCTGGAGAGCACAGCTGCTTGGGGCCAGTGAGTGTCATTCATGGCTCATATTCAAAGACACTTCTACGGTCCAGCTTCATTGGCTCCAAGAAGCCCCAGGGCCTGGGTTCACCAGGCTACTGAGAAAGGAGTGAGCGCCTGTGTGCTGGGAGGTGGGGAAGGAGATGACCCGGGGAGGCAGAGAAAGCAAGCAGAGGCAGGCGGAGTGAACACACACCTATGGCTCCCTCTAAGGCCCACAAGTTTAGGAAGACAGGAAGGTGGGAACCATGCCTGCCGAGAAAGGAATTACAGAGGGTAATCAGGGAATGNCGGGGAGGCAGAGAAAGCAAGCAGAGGCAGGCGGAGTGAACACACACCTATGGCTCCCTCTAAGGCCCACAAGTTTAGGAAGACAGGAAGGTGGGAACCATGCCTGCCGAGAAAGGAATTACAGAGGGTAATCAGGGAATGTGGACAAGCGGATTAAAGGGAAGCCTGAAGGGACAGAAGCCAGGAGAGCTTTTGGTAGGACTCAGGTAACTGAGTTTCATTTAGAATGCTACGGCAAGAGGGCTTTTATTGGTAACAGAATCACCCATCAACAAACAATTGGTATCCAATTAAAATTGTGTAACAATTAGGTGGACACAGAGTTTCAGGTTATGTGAAACAGGCCAAGCCACGTGTAGTGGCTTCTCAATGGCCTGTAAGAGGAGAGCGCAGTCTGGGCGAGCTGGAGGAAGAAAGTATGACCGTTTACACATGACCCCTGCCAGCAGCTCCGTGGGCAATATCCAGGGAAGATGGCTAAGGTCCAAGAGCCAGGCAGGGGATCAGGACTGCACAGGACAGAAGGAGAGCTTGTCTCCTGTGCCCCTCCATGAGCAGGCTCCGTAAGAGGCGAAGGTCACTGCTAACAGCACTCGTCGAGAGACCAGACAGCCTTGTGAGGCCCTGTGCTTCCTGTGGGCAAAGAGGAACTCCTTGTGCAACGCCAGCCTTTCCTTATCCTCTCCTGGCGGCCCCTCGGCATGGGGACAAGCCTGGGAGGAAGCACTACACACTTGGCCTCTGTATCCTCAACAGTCCTTCCAAAGTCCCATCGATTCTTAACGCTGAGGCACTACACAGAAACGGGTCCCGGGAGGAGAGCGAGAGGACCCACAGAGTTCTTGGATCTCTCTCTGGATCTGAGAAGGTCTCTTTCCAGAGATCTAGTGGCGAGAACTCGCTGAGAGGACCAACCCTCAGGCTGGAGGAGAATGAGGTCCTTTGAAATGAGTGACAATCCGGAATTTTCTCAAAACGCAAATAAACACATTTGACAGGAAGGCCCTGGGAATCAATTATGTCATTTTGCACCTTTGGTATCTTACATTTTGCTGTTTAACCAACAACCTGAGGCTCTGTGACAGATATAAGAAGCCCACCATCCTGCCCCCATCCCCTCAAAAGGCAGGAGGTAATCAATCAGATTTTTGTTACCTTATCTACTCTGTCCTACAGATGTGAAGCATCAGGCCTCTCCAGGGTCTTTCTCTCACTCCACACACACTCCTGGGAAGGCACACCCTGGCTTCAGTGCCCACACAGGAAGGAGCTCTCACGGCTCCAGAACAGTCTCTATCGAGGAGCTGTTAAGGACTCTCAGCTCAGCCTCTCCACACCACCTGTCGTCACCCACTCCAGACCTGTCCCTTCCAGCACACAGCGTAGCCCGGCCCTGCCAAGTCCCCAGCCTCGGAGTGTTCCCAAAGTCCTCCTCCATCCCCGGCCCTTCCCGTCCCCACGGCCACCTGTCTTGTGGTCTTGCTCTTTCTTTTGTTCCCACCGTCCTTCCTCGGTGCTGGCCTTCTGGTGTTCTGTTAACCATCCCGACTCAGTGCAGCCTTGCACCAACCCAACCCAAGTCACCCATGAGGGCACAATCTGAGTAGTCACTCACAAACCCAAGATCCCTGAGTGGGCTCCCCACCACTTTCAGGGAAAAATGGAAACTGGGGACTGGCATTCATGGCTCTCCTGATAGCCACCAGCCTAGCTCCCTAACTCCCTCTCCTCACCCCAAACACCAATGCTACCCAGTGCCCTTCTTCCAACAGCTGGGACACTGCCCTGGAACTTCACACACTGTCCCTTAGCCAAGAAGTCTCTCCCTCACGTGGCTGTTCTTAAAAAAAAATGTTGTGCTTTTTTTTTTTTGGACACACTACGTGATTTATGGGATCTTAGTTCCCTGACCAGGGACTGAACCTGTGCCCTTGGCAGGGAGAGCACAGAGTTCTAACCACTGGACAGCCAGAAAATTCCCTGATGTTCAAAATTTAATTTAAGTGATTCTCAGGAGCCACCACCAAAGGCCAGCTGGACTGCACCCTCTGTGCCCACAGCAAGCTCAGCCCACCCAGCGGGGGTGCCGCCCGCTGTGCCGCGGCTCGCTGGCCTGCCTCCTCCTCCTCCAGGGCACAGGCTCACTCAGCTCTGTAGCTGCAGAGCACGGGGCACATATTTCCTCACATGAAGTATGACTTGGGTAAATTTGTGTTTAAAGAACAACGAAAATCATCAAATAATGAATTTAGGTTGGTTTTTAGTGAAAAGCCCAAGGTACTGCTTCTTTGATATTATTTCCATTGGGAACGTGGCACTTGAAACAGCCACTGAAACTGCTGCTTCGAGGTGAAAAGGCTCTCTTTCTTCCCTATACAGAGTTGTCATAACAGAGAAGGTATGCTCAAACAGGTAAAACATTGAACAGGGTCAATGTTAAGTGCTTTTTTATAACCTGCTTATTGTCCTTATGTACTTCAAACAAGAAACCATCTAAAAGCAAACACTTAAATATGTCTTTTGAGGTCGGCACAGACTGCAATGAGACTTGGGAGCAACATGGTGTGCCCAAGGTCACTTGGCCGGCTGGACAGTCCTGGCAGGTGTGGTCAGTGACAGCTAGCACAGCTCACCTGCAGGTGAACTTGGAAATCCAGGAGGTGAATCCTGTTGTCATTATGAAAAGCCTGCCTAGATAACTAGATTACTTCCACGTGCCCTGAAGGTCATCATTCACCAGAGGAAAACTATTGCACTCTGCACTCGTTTTAGCACCTAGTTCATTTCAGCATTCTCTGTGAGGCAATGGGGGAGCAGAGACGGCTGTGACTCGGCCCAGCTCTGCTCACAGGGAGAGACTGGTTTCTAAACAAAGCGCTGGCTCCTGAATAAGCCCTGCTCCTACAGGCTTTACCTAAGGGCTGAGAAGATTAAATGACGAACAACCTTCAGGACAGAGAAAGCACATGTTGGGGGTTACAGCACTGTTTAGAAATGGTAACTGTAATACCTTTTCGATAGTTCTTGATCTTACCTTGATTTATTTCTCCCAGCCTGGATCCCTTAAAAAGAAAAGAACCAGGACACCTGTCTCCAAGACAATTAAGTAAATGTTTAGAGGTGGCTACTATGTGCTGGGGCAACAAGNGTAATACCTTTTCGATAGTTCTTGATCTTACCTTGATTTATTTCTCCCAGCCTGGATCCCTTAAAAAGAAAAGAACCAGGACACCTGTCTCCAAGACAATTAAGTAAATGTTTAGAGGTGGCTACTATGTGCTGGGGCAACAAGATGGAGGCGAGCCCCCACGTTTAAGTAGGGTAAACCAGTATTCCTGCCAATAATGGAATTTTTTTTTTTTCTCTCCTGTAACTGTCTACACGTTCCTGCTGATGTCAGAGCAAACATACAAAGAAATAAGAAAAATCACTTGCAAGTTCTTCTACTGGCCCTGGAAGGGCAAATAGACTCCTCACTAGGAATAAGCAGCTGGCCAAAGATCTCAAGATTAGCATCACAGCAACAGCCACGTGAGGTGGGGGCTGTGCCTCCCAGACACACCTCTATCCTAACAGTCAACCCACGCCTCCACCTAGCCCAGTGGGTGCTCACACTGACTCTGGCCTTTAGTGTCAGCCCAGCAGGCAGTGATCCAGGAGGCCCAGTGCTTCCTACGAAGTAAGTGTCCCCTGCCGAGTAAGGCCATCAGGGAACCAACACCCTTCCTAGGAGAGGACCTTGACCTGCCCAGGCCCATCCCCGACCTCCAGCTGTTCTTTCTCAAGGCTGAGGAGTACAGTGCTCTGGGGCCCTGTGGAAACGCTTCTGTCCCCGGCACAGCCCAGCGGCCACCCGATGGTACAAGTCACCCCAGACCCGCTGGGCAGGGCTCAGAGACTGCGTAGACACCTCGGCGGCAGGCGGGCGGGGTGCCAACCTGGAGCAAGCGGAGGGTCGGGACGGGAGCAGTTTGCAGGTCTTCCAAGACAGAGCGTTATCACAGAATCTGTTGCAGTTTCGAATCCAGAAGAGGACTTCCCACCCCGCAGAGCCCGAAAGCGCCCGAGGAAGGAGTACCCCGGAGCAGCTCATTCCCACCGCCGCCTTGCCGGAGCCGCCAGCCGGACCAACAGCNAGGAGCTGAGGGACTGGCGTAGTGGCCTTAGGGTCCAGCGAGGGTCAGGACCTCCAGAGGGAGAGTAGGGAGGGCAAGGTGAGAAGGGACGGGGGTCGGGCAGGAAGCCTGAGGGTGGGAGGCCAGAGCGCGGCCTACCATAGTCCTTCCTGCAGAACTTCTTCAGGCTGATGCGGTAGCTGCCACGGGCGGGTTTGCAGTGCTGGTCGCAGTCTGGGAGGAGGGCGCAAGAGGAGGTTGGCACAGATTCGAATCTCCTTCCCCACTTCTCCCACCCTTTCCTCCGGCCTTTTGGGAATTCACCGCCCCCTCCCCCCAAGGACATGCCCCTCTTGGACCCCTGCTCACCCTGGGGCTCCACAGGACTGCTCTCCTCAGTGGGTCCAGGGACAGGGGTCTCTGTGGGGAGGATAGGATAATGGGCTGCATTTGAAGGGGGGTCAAGGGGATCTGCAGGGCTCAAGAGACAATTGAGGGGAGCCAGGGATCTGCAGGGCCCAGGTAGGCAACAGCTCGGAGCTGGGGTGACCTCTGCCAAAGTGGTCCAAGCAGGGCACCGTCACTCACTAACACAGGGTGCCACCGGAGAGCGGCTCTGCTGGAAGCCAGGGGCACAGCGGTTGCAGGTGAGGCCAGTGACACCATCCTTGCAGGGACACTGGCCGGTGGTCTGGTTGCAGGTTTTGCCAGCAGCACCAACAGGATGACAGTCACAGGCTGAGGACAGAAGTGGGACAGTCAGAAGCCCATCTGGGGTTGGGGAAACCCAGGAGGGTGAGGCGTGCAGGTGGCTGGCTGAAGGCTCACCCCTACAGGCGCGGCGGTCACTCAGGACACGGCCGGGGTCTCGGTAGAAGCCCTCCCGGCAGTAGTGGCAATGCCGGCCAGCGGTATTGTGCCGGCAGTTGAGGCAGACACCGCCGCTGCGGCGGCCAGACAGTCGGTACAGCTCCATGTTGAAGCGGCAGCGGCGGGCATGGCCATTGCAGGAGCAAGCTGCGAGGAAGGGTGGGTCAGGGACAGGCCAGCCCGGTCTCAGATCCCCAGGCCACCCTCCAAGGCCTCACCAAGGCAGGCGTGGGCTTCCCGGGTAGTGGCCCGCTGCCACGGCCTGTCGCAGTAGAAGGGCTTGCAGCGGCTGCAGTCTGGGCCCTCAGTGCCGTGCCGGCAGTCGCAGGTCAGGTGGCCCTGGGGGTCCAGCAGGCACCTGGACGCATGCCCATTGCACTTGCAGCGCCCGCCCACCTGGAGCTCAGTGGCTGAGTAAGAGTAAGGGGCCGTGGCCATGGCGCCCTTGGTGTCTCCCAGCATGGCAGGCCTTGTGAGCACTACTTGAATGTCCGTGGCGGTCACCCAGTCTTGGAGCACCGGGCTGTTGTCCAGATCCAGGCCTGGTGGGCTGCCGTCCTGAACACTGAAGGCCAGCAGGCCACCACCGTCAGGCTGGGCCTGGGGCGCGGGGAAGCATAGGGCTTCGGGCCCCGGGCCAGCTGGGCCATCGGCAGGCGCAGGCAGGCGACCGTAGTCCAGGCCACAGTGGGAGGAGAAGAAGCCGAGTGGGGTCCAGCTGCGGCCGTGGTCCTGCGACTTGAGCAGGGCCAGGGAAGTGGGGGGCGCCGAGCAGAAGCGCAGGCTCACGAACACCAGCTCAAAAGCCTTGCCCAGGGGCACTGTGAGGGTCACGTTGTGGGGCACCTGAGTCAGCGACTCCGAGCGCCAGCACACTGGGCTGGCGGTGCCGCCTGCGGAGGTCAGGAGGGCGGCGGGGTGCGCCCGCCGCGGGTCCAAAGCGTCGCAGGCCCGCGTGGCCGGCCGCCCGCACGTGCTGGAGGCCAGCACCTCGCGGCCCAAGGCCGCGTTCACCAGGCCCGGCACGCAGCCGCGGGGCGCGCCCCCGTCGTCATGGCAGGGGTCGGCGGGTGCCGGCGGCCCCGGGCTCAGCGCGGCCGAGAGCGTGCCCGCGGTCAGCAGCAGCCCCCAGGGCCAGCCGGGCATGGCCGGAGCCGCCGGGGCTCAGCCGGCCGGCCGGGGCCCCACGCCGCTGCCCTCGGGAGAGAGAGAGCCCGGTCCGAGGCTCTGCCCGCTGGCCTGGGGTGCCGAGCCACCAGAGCCCCCGGGCGGCCCCAACAGGGGCCCAGAGGTGGGCGCTGACGCGGGCACGCTCCCGGCCGAGCAGAGCAGCGGGGACGCCCGCGCCTGCTCCCGCGGGGCCTGGAGCGTTGACAGGCGTCGCCCCCGCCCTCGGCGCCTCCGCCCGCAGAGGTCCCACACGCCGCCCGCCGCTCGTANGGAGGGGCCGCGGAGCCAGGAATGTGCTGGCGGGAGGGGGCTGGAGCGGGTGGCCCCGCCACGCAGCCCGTGGGGGACCACCCAGCCGGCCCCCGGCCGGCAGCCAGGCTCTGACTGCTCCTGGGGTTGTGCCACGTGCTGGGCGGGGGTCTGGCCGCCTCTTCCCTCAAGCCCCTGAGGCACGCCGGGCCCTGGAGCTGAAGACTGGGTCCCGGATGCTCTCCTGGGTCCCTACAGGGCACACTCGGGGCAAAGGGAGCCAGGCTGGGCTGGTGGTTGTGGGGGTGTCCCTGAGGCAGCAGTCTGCTCCAGCAGAAAGAATTCAGGATTGGGGCCAGGTCTGATTTCGAATCCACGCTGCTCTAGTTTCTAGTTGTGTGGTTTCGAGTCCTCAACCTGCCCAAGCCTCAATTTCCTCATCAGCCACATGCCTATTATTCCCCCTTTGCTGTTGGGATTTCCTGAGCCTCATAGGAGCTCAACAGACCTGAGTCGGGACAAAGCGTCCCAGGAAGGGGCAGCCCCACGCGGACGGGGCAGGAACACCAGAATACATCCACCAGGGAGCATCTCTGAGGCCTGAAGTTCCACAAGGGAGGCTGACCCCAGGCCAGCCCAGCTGTCAGTGGAGACACCACGGGGGTGTGTCTTTGAGGCGGGGCTGCCACCCTCAGCTGGGCCAGAGACACTGCAAGGACAGAAGAGGATGGAGAGAAGCAGAATCCTGTGTACAGAGGCGGATACTGAAGGACACACCTTGGAGAAGGAGCAGCCGGAAGACAGGGGGCTGAGCCACCTGCAGTGACTGACACTCTCTGGTTGGGTCCTTTAACAGGCCTGAGCAGCTCAAATGCAGGGGTGGGGAGCGATGGGACAGGCACTGGGGTCTGTCCCTCAACTTCCTAATAAAGAGAACATGCCCCTTACAACAAACAACGAGGCACAGATGAGAGAGCTGGCAGGGTGCACGGTTCTGCTCTAGGATGGGTTGGGGCAGAAGGAGCACCTTCCCAACCATTCTCTTCAAGATTCTTCAATCATCACCTCAAACCCATCTGGGATGGGGGGCCCTGGTGGGGGTTGGGGCTGGGGATAGATCCTACTGGGACTATTACAAGCCTGGATGGCCATGGTAGGGAGAAAGGCCTAGGCCCAGGACAGTGGTTCCCGCGGGCCTGAGACAAGCCTCCNCCGCCGGGAGACCCTGCCCCTTCCGGTCTAGAAGAAGATGTGTATAAGAGACAGATGGTAGGGAGAAAGGCCTAGGCCCAGGACAGTGGTTCCCGCGGGCCTGAGACAAGCCTCCAGGGAAAGCCTGGCTGTCTGAACTTCAGGACTCCTGCCTGGAAGGAGGAAAGTGGGGAGCAGCTCCCCTCGCCCAGCCCTGCAGGCTTTGTGTGCGGCACAGCCTCCTGGTGAGGTGGGGGAGGGTGGGCAGAACAGCTGGTGGCCTCTGTTGTGGCTGGAGGCCCCCAGGGCTCGACGTGAGGTACGTTCATGGGGTCAGCAGGAAGGGTCTCCACCCAGAGAGAGGGTCATTGCACCATTAGCCCCCCAGGGAGGAGGCTGCGGGCAGCCCGGGCTCTTCCCAGGAGGTATTCATTCTCTTCTGGCCCTGGGGCGGCCCTGGCAGATGGCTGAGGAGAGCTAGGGAGGGCCTTCCCAACAGCCCCCCAGCCAGCATCAGTGCTCCTTGTGGACTCAGCCATCTGTCCCAGCCCTGGACTGGGGCCTCTCACGCTTTGCCCCTCTCTGCTGGCCCTGCCCCCACCTGCAGCCCCAAAGCCTGCTGCAGCCCTCCCACTCCTGCCCTCACCCAGAGGGACAGCCGCTAGCTGTGGGCCTTGGATACCCATCTAGGGGTCCCAGCAGGCCTCAGAGGGCTGGGATTTTCCCTTAAAAGGCCAATTGATGAAATATTCCCGGCTTAGCTCACTACCTACTCTCCCGCCAGACGCTTGCAAGCCACCACTTGTTCATTTATAGCGCAAACATTTATTGAGCGCCTATTTTGCCCCGAGGGGCTTCCACACCAGCGGGGAAAAAAGACAGCTAGGGGAGGGGGACACAGCACACTGTGCCTCGCCCGGAGGTGGGTAGCCACGCCGAGTCCCCGGCCTGCCGCCGCCTTGCGCCTCGCGGGCCGCGCCGACCGCTGCCAGCCCCGCGCTCAGCCAGGCCGGCTCTGCGCGCCAAGCGAGACGCTGAAAAGCAGCGCTGGGCGGAGGCGGGTGCTAGAGGGGCAGAGCCGAGTCGGGGGAGGGGAGGGAAGTGGCTCGAAGCCCCCAGAGTTCGGGTCTCCTGAGCTGTCAAAACGGAACGCTTTGGGGAGGCGTCTTGCGAGGAGGCTTCCGCGACGCGCGCGGCACTGCGGCAGCCGGGCCCAGGCGAGGTCGGCAGGGAGGAGGCGCCGGCTGGCCGTGACCTCGCAGGGGAGGGGGCTTGGCGCNCAATCATAAAGGAAATCAGTCCTGGGTTTTCATTGGAAGGACTGATGTTGAAACTGAAACTCCAGTACTTTGGCCACCTGATTCGAAGAGTTAACTCATTTGAAAAGACCCTGATCCTGGGAAAGACTGAGGGCAGGAGGAGAAGGGGATGACAGAGGATGAGATGGTTAACTGGCATCACCAACTCAATGGACATGGATTTGGGTAGACTCGGGCAGTTGATGATGGATAACGAAGCCTGGCATGCTTCGGTTCATGGGGTTGCAAAGAGTGGATATGACTGAGCAACTGAACTGAAGTGAAACTCTTTAGGACATTGAGTCTTCCATATCATATAATCAGGGTCTTCCATATCATTTAATCGGAGTACAGGCAAATTAAAAGATAAAAGATAAAATACTCCAAAAATATTTTTGTTTCTAGGGATAAGGGATTAGCATATTGGAGTATATGTGCTTTGTTCTTGCCATTACTATAGTAAGCAATTCATTTTTAGGCCATTTCCATCTTATTATCATTTTTATCAGGACTATGAAACATGAGTGGAATGCTTTTTCTGTCTGAATCAGTTCAGTCCAGTTCAGTCGCTCAGTCATGTTCGACTCTTTGTGACCCCATGAATCGCAGCACGCCAGGCTTCCCTGTCCATCACCAACTCCTGGAGTTCACTCAGACTCACATCCATCGAGTCTGTGATGCTATCCAGCCATCTCATCCTCTGTTGTCCCCTTCTCCTCCTGCCTCTAATCCCTCCCAGCATCAGAGTCTTTTCCAATGAGTCAACTCTTCACATGAGGTGGCCAAAGTCCTGGAGTTTCAGCTTTAGCATCATTCCTTCCAAAGAAATCCCAGGGTTGATNGGCGGGGTCCGCGCAGCGAGAAGGTGATGGCCGTGGCGGCGGCGCCGGCTAGCAGAGCCACGGCTCCGAACGGCAGGACGCAGCGCGTCCAGGAGCCCCCTGCACCGCCGGTGGCCAAGAGCAGCGCGCGGAGAGCCCGGGGGGGCTCGAGGGCCTCGGCCGCGGGCGGGGGCTCGGCCGCGCTCATGCCTGCGACGCGGGGGCTGTGCTCCGGGTGGGTGTGGGTGCTCCCTGCAGTCCCACTCGCCCCGCCACCTCGGAGCGGATTGGCCGGCGAGGCGGTGACGCCAGCAGGGCCGCCGGGGCCAGGAGGTCTTCGCTGCCGCCTCCAGGCGGGGTGTGGAATGGGGCGGGCGGCCGCAGACCCGGAGCGGGTCTGCCTTTCTGGCTCTGGGGATCCTTGTGTTGGGACCCACCCAGACCGCTCCCCATTATCTGCTGGAACCGCTCTGCGCGTGAAGGCTCAGGTGCCCACACCGGCCCGGAGAGCTGGCCCTGGAGAGGTGGGTCACTGAGTCAATAATCATCTGAGCTCCGCTAGAGACAGAGGGGTAGCGCCCTCCTGCCGATAGGTAAGGTGCACAGTAAATAAGTGAAGCAGTGGATGAAATAACTGCGGTGGAGACCAACTGCTATGGAAACGATTCTAGAGCAGCCCAGAATCAGATGGCGGTGGAGCTCACCCTGGAGACAGGATTCCTCCAGATTCCAGCACCTGTGCCCCAGACCCCTCTCTCTCTTGCTCCCTCTCCTCGAGCTTCACTCCCCGAAGATCCCTCAAAGCAGTGAGGGCCTCTGATTTTTCCCTTCCAACTTTGGTCTGTCACCTGGTCCCCAGTAGCCCCAAAGGCCTGGGACTCCAGGTCCAAGGTTTCTGGCCTGTTGAACTGTAGGGCCCTTTACAAGTAGTCTCCTGCAAGGTGGGGCCACCCCGAGGCTTTCAGCATCACCCAGTTCACCCCCAACACCTGCAGTGCTTCAGCGGGCTTGCAGGAGACCTGGCCTTCTCCAGGAGTTGCAGGCCTCCTAAGGCAGAAGTGGTGTTACTATTGTCGCCCATCACACAGGGGGCCACTGCCCAGCCCTGAGGCTCATGCTTGGTTCACACAGGTGCTCACTAAAAGCTCACGACAGGGACACCACCACCTGGCAGCCCTCCTCAGGGCCCAGGGCTGTGAAGCCTGTAACACCACCCTACTCATCTTCACCCCAGCGGTGATAATCACCACCCAGAAAGGCGCTGGGGATGACACACAGTCTTCAAGGATCATGCTGGAAGGCCCACAGCAGCAAACAAGTCCCGATGGAAACCTAGAGGCGGTGATCTGGACCTCTACACTTTCCTGCCTTCCAGGATAGTGGAAGGCAGGAAAGTCGAAGTGGAAGGAACGGTGGTTCCTTCAGCAGGGGAGGGTGACGGGCCTGTTCCCTGAAAGGGACTCAGTCTGGGGGGCCCAGAGCAGCCAGGGGCCGGGGGTGGACGTGGGTGCCAGGAGAGATGGCTGTGGGCAGACAGTGGGCTGCCGTGCGGACACTGGCTCTCTGCTCTTTGGGTGAGCCCAGGATCCATCCAGGCACTTGTGGGGAGAGGTTTCATGTGTGCAAGGGCTAGAGCAAGCGGTGAGGTCCCGGGGCAGCCCACCTCGAGGGGCCTGGCCCCCTCCCTTCAGTACAAAATGGGTATGCCTGTTCTTGGTAAATAGATTTGATACGTGCTTGGTAAGTAAAAAACACAAAGACAAAAACAAACATGCACCAAGTCCCACCTTCGTATGATTTAAAAATACGTTCTTTTTAAAGCAGTTTTAATGTCACACAAGTGGCTTATAAGTGTACAACAAGAGGAAACAGGTAACTAAGCAAAGTCCCCACAGCCTCTGTTCTCCCAAGCCTGTGGAAGGCCAAGCAAAGCCAAACCCTGACCAGCAGGTTCAGCAAATGTGAGGAAGGCCCGAAATTCCCCAGAAAGAGCCGGGGGCAGTCCCTGCTGGGTGGAAACCTAGCTTCCCAAGGGGGCACAGGACCCTCTGGGTCCCCCGCTCACTGCACCAGTGAAAATGCCCTTGATGTCGATTTAATTACTAGGAAGTGGGGGGGTCTCGCCAACAGTCACGCTGGGGGTAGAGCCAGCTGCCTTGTTGCGGGCTCGGCAGTTGGGGTGGGCCTGGCCTCAGGGAGGACTCAGTTGGTCAGCAGGCTCATCTTGAAGGACGGTAAGGAAGCGCTGGCCTCCCTCGCAGAGCAGGCAGTGTGCAGCCCGGCACAGCGCCAGCCAGGGACGCCCCAGGGGCTCCTGCTCTCTCAGCAGGGGGAGCAGTTCAGCCATCAGGACCTGGGGGTTGGTGAGGGCCAAGGGCTCAGGGGGGCACCCAGGCACACTTGGGGGGACCCAATCTAGGGCAGGAGTCGAGGCCCCACACTCCAGTCCCCATTCCACTTCCCAAAGTTCCAGCACACTCACACATGCCCTCCCCCGCTCCTTCCCTGGTAGATCTTGGAGGCTGAACCAAGAGGATCAGCCTGGAGTCCTCCCCATGGCCCACGGCTCCTGAACACACAGTGACCCACGCCCCCGAGTCTGGAAGTACCTTTTCCAGATGGACCTGCTGGTCTAGCATGGCCACCCGCAGCCTGAGGGCTGCCAGGGTCTGCAGCTCCTGTGTGCTGGAGTAGAGAAGCAGCTGGGGGCTCCACACTGGGTCTGTGCCTCCTCCGCAGGGCGAGGCGGCCCTAGGGGGCCTCTCGGGCCATAGCCCTTGCGGCTGTTCCACCACCGCTGCAAGGACAGGGGACGCCACCCCATGGACAGCAGCCAGGGCTGTTTCCCAGGTTCCTGCTAGGGGTGCAAAGTCCCCCCTTGCCTCCTGGGGGAAGCCCTGCTGTCCACGAACAACTCTCTTGCAACACCAAGAGTTTGCCAGGAACTCTGATTCTCACAAGAAACTTTCCCACCAAGTGGATAAATGCGCAAGCTACTTAGACTGGTGGGGGTGTGTGTGGGCAGGGGGGCTGGAGCGGGGGTGCTGCACTGGCCAGCTCCACAGCTTAACTACTGAACACTCAGGATCCCGAAGTGGACATGGGAAGGGCCTGCCTGCCTGCCTCTACTCCCCTGGGGCTGCTGTTCAAGTCCCCACATCTCCCTGTCGCTAGAGGACTTTGACACTGACCAGGTTTTCCCGGTGGTTCAGATGTAAAGAACCTTCCTACAATGCAGGAGACACCGGAGACTTTGTTAAGATCTCTGGGTTGGGAAGACCCCTGGAGAAGGAAATGCCAACCCACTCCAGTATCCCTGCCTGGAAAATCCCATGGACAGAGGAGCCTGGCGGGCTACAGTTAGTCCATAAGGTTCCAACTTAGCAGGCACACACGCACACACAGTTCGGCCAGGGGTGGGGGTGGGGGGCAGGCCTCACCCGAGTGCAGCTCTTGCAGCCTGTGCAGACACTGCCCCGCCAGGGCCTGCAGCCCCTCCAGGGTGAGCAGGCTGCGGTACTCCTGCGTCCAGTCCTTGGGGTCTACACGAGAGCCGGGAGGTCACAGGCCAGGTCCATGAGGGTCCTGAAGCCCTCCCTGTCCCGCCGGAGACCCGACTCGGGGCCACTAACCTGCTGTGAGCTCCTCCCTCATTCGAAGCTTCAGCATTGAGCAGGCCTTCTGTAGGCGCCCCACCTCTGCCGCGCTGAGCATGGAGCTGGGCAGGCCTGCCTGCACGTGGGTCAGGGAAACTCCCCCATGGCCAGGCCCCTTCGCTCTCCCCCAGGGCTGGGTCCCAGCCCAGCTCTGGCCCTTCCTGGAGTAGCTCCTCCTCACACTCTAAACCAGGTTCAGAGCCAGAACCTCTGCAATGATCCCACCCCGGCAAGGATACGGCTGTCTGCATTTTCTGGAGGAACTGGGTTTTGGCAGTGGCGGCAGCAGCAGCAGCATCCGCAGAATCCCCGGTCTGCATCGAGCTGAGCTGGGCCCACAGGCTAGACACACATGTGGGCAGCCCACAAACCAGAGAGCAACGTGTAATGATGCCAGCTGGCGGGCTGGGGCCCTGGGAAGTAGGCGAAGCCAAGGGGAGGGGCCCAGGGAACTGAGGGGACACTGCCCATGGAAAGGGGACAGAGCTGACCCACTCGGAGAAATACCAGGAGAGAATTCCAAGGAAAAGGGGAGAGAAGCCAGCACTGACTAGGAACCAGAGCTCTGGGCCCTGGCTCCATACCCGGCACAGCAGGTACACCTGAAAGCACCACCTGGCTTAACTCCTATGACACTTCCACAACCTGGGACCTGGGCACACCTGGCACCCTGCTCAAGGTCTCACAGTGGAGAGGCTGAGCTGGATCTGCGAGAGCAGTCCTAGGGTGGCGGACTCTCCTGATGTGAGAGTGTCACCACCCAGAAAAGGAAGCAAAGGGACCTGTAGGCCAAGCCTCTGCATCCCTGCTCTCCCACCCCACAACCACCACTCCCCTGGCTCCTCCTCCCTTCCCGGGGTCCCGCACCCCCACCGTGTCCCCACCAGCCTCACCGAGCATTCCGGGAAGCCGCCTTCCTGAAGGCCTCTGGCAGCCGCAGTAAGGCCCTGTTGGGAAGCTGGCGCTCAGGGCAGCTCTGTCCCACTCTGGGGGCTGCAGGCCCCGCTCCCCACTCAGAGCCCAGTGAGGGGTGAGGCTCTCCCGGCCCTCAGACAGGGCTTCCAGAGTGACCACGGGAGCCGGCCCAGCTGGGGTTCGCCTGGCAGAGAGGAGAGCAGAGCCCAGGCCATCTCCAGTGCATCTGGAGCCCCTGTACGGGGCACAGGAACAGCCAGGGAGGAGAGAGGGACAGACCCCAGCACACCGTCACCGCCAACAGTTCCACCTACCAACTTCCGGGCTGGGGACTCATGGGGTGACATCCTGGGGCTCCCCAGGCCCACACCCACTCAGTGCTGGGCCCTCCCTGTCATCCCAAATCTAGCCTCCTACAGCTGCTCAGGATCTGATCAGGCAGACAGCAGTTCCTCTAGTGAATGTCAGCTGGGGAACTCACCCCTTATCCTTGAGCGTAAAAGCTTCTGGAACCTGAGAATCAGCCTGGGGGACAATCTGCTGGTCCCTGAGGCCTGTTTCAGTCTTGCTGGCTCTGGCCCGCTGCCCCATACGGGCACCATCTCCCACCAACAGAAGCCTGCGGCCAGGGAGGTCCTTTGAGGGCACCCAGGGGTGGTGGACACCCCTGGGGGGTTTTGTCTCAAGTGCACGGCTGCCAGTGCTGCGTGAGGTGCTGGGCGGGGCAGAAGCTTTGGTTGCAGTGGAAGCAGACCCAGACTTCAGGCTGGGGGCCTTGACTCCTTCTCCAGCCTTAGAGAGGCCTTTTCGCACTCGTACTGCCTTCTCCAGTGCCTGGGTCAGAAGCTCCAGCTCCTTGAGGTCCTGGGGGCTGGGTGGGCACGCTGTGAAAGCCGAGAGTCAGGTAGAGGCCCCTGATCATTGCCAACCAGAAGACNTTCTCCAGCCTTAGAGAGGCCTTTTCGCACTCGTACTGCCTTCTCCAGTGCCTGGGTCAGAAGCTCCAGCTCCTTGAGGTCCTGGGGGCTGGGTGGGCACGCTGTGAAAGCCGAGAGTCAGGTAGAGGCCCCTGATCATTGCCAACCAGAAGACAGGCAGGGGATGGCACCTGCAGAAGGTGAGGGGCTGAGGTTTACCTGAAGTGGGGGCCTCTTCATTAATTTCTGGCCCTGGGGTTGCCTCCGGAGCCGGGGTCTCGGCTGGTTCCCTGCAAGGACACAGGGCAGCCTTGGCAAGGCCAGAGCCCAACAGATCCCCATAATCGCCTGGCCTAGGAGTGGGCGCCCCGTTCTCAGGGCCTCAGGAAAAGCGGGGAGCACTGGCAGCCCGCAACTCGGAAGTGAGCGCTGAGCCCAGCCTCCCGGCCCCGGGCTCCAAGCAGGGTTCTGACGGCCCGAGGGCTGCCTAGCCGGGTGGTCCCGGGGTCGCGTACCAGACCCGCAGCAGCCGCCGGGAGACTCGCAGGCTCTGCTCCAGCTGCCGTTGTCGCTCGGCGCAGGAGTCCAGGGCGCCCCGCAGCTCGGCCACCAGCCTGGGAGGGAAGCACCGGAGGTTCAGCGCCCGGCTGGCCTCGGGCCCCGCCGGCCCCCGCCCCCGCCCCTCCAGCCGCGTAGGACCCACCGGCGCGAGCACTCCGCAGGAAGCATACAAGCGGTCTAAGTTTTCACGATCTGCCGCCGCCGGGAGACCCTGCCCCTTCCGGTCTAGAAGACCGCCCATTCCGGTCGGGCTGCCCAATCCCGGACCCAGCGTCAGGGCCCGCCTTCCCAGATGACGACCCCGTCTCTAGCCCCGCCCCTTAGCCGGAAGTCCGAGCAGCGCCCGGCTCCAATCCCCGCCCGGGGGCAGCGGAGCGAGCTGGGGGGACTTTCGAGGACGCGCAGTTCTGGTTTGGATAACGGGGTAGATGGAGACTCCTGTGGTCCCTTAACGGTCGGCTTCGTCTTTGCATCGAGGGCGCTTTAAAGCTGGGCCCTCGGGGCACCTAGCACAGGGCCGGGCACGCGGAGGGACCCATAGGTGTTTACTGCTGGGGCCGGAGGTGAGGATGACGGGTGTCGGGAGCAGGGACAAAGCAGGAGGGAGTGTGCGCTTGTGGACACGCTGACGAGGTGATGACATCCAGGAGTGGGCACCTCGGCAGAGGGGGAGGAGGCCCAGGAGCCAGAGATGGGCACAAGGACCAATGGGGCTGAGCAGGCTGGTCCCCGGCGGGGCAGGCAGCGGAGGGACAGCAGAGCCTGGTGTCACAGGAGCCTGTCCCAGGAGGGAGTGGCCTCGGGAGACACGTGAGGGTGGTGGGGACAAATGCTGGCTGAGAGGAGTGATGCTGGCAGCAGGGTCCATTGNCTGCACTGCCGCGTAGGACCCACCGGCGCGAGCACTCCGCAGGAAGCATACAAGCGGTCTAAGTTTTCACGATCTGCCGCCGCCGGGAGACCCTGCCCCTTCCGGTCTAGAAGACCGCCCATTCCGGTCGGGCTGCCCAATCCCGGACCCAGCGTCAGGGCCCGCCTTCCCAGATGACGACCCCGTCTCTAGCCCCGCCCCTTAGCCGGAAGTCCGAGCAGCGCCCGGCTCCAATCCCCGCCCGGGGGCAGCGGAGCGAGCTGGGGGGACTTTCGAGGACGCGCAGTTCTGGTTTGGATAACGGGGTAGATGGAGACTCCTGTGGTCCCTTAACGGTCGGCTTCGTCTTTGCATCGAGGGCGCTTTAAAGCTGGGCCCTCGGGGCACCTAGCACAGGGCCGGGCACGCGGAGGGACCCATAGGTGTTTACTGCTGGGGCCGGAGGTGAGGATGACGGGTGTCGGGAGCAGGGACAAAGCAGGAGGGAGTGTGCGCTTGTGGACACGCTGACGAGGTGATGACATCCAGGAGTGGGCACCTCGGCAGAGGGGGAGGAGGCCCAGGAGCCAGAGATGGGCACAAGGACCAATGGGGCTGAGCAGGCTGGTCCCCGGCGGGGCAGGCAGCGGAGGGACAGCAGAGCCTGGTGTCACAGGAGCCTGTCCCAGGAGGGAGTGGCCTCGGGAGACACGTGAGGGTGGTGGGGACAAATGCTGGCTGAGAGGAGTGATGCTGGCAGCAGGGTCCATTGTAATTGCATCTAACGGGAAAAAAGTATGAGTGCCAACCCCACAGGGGCCAAAAAATCTCAGGGGAGAGCAGGATGGAGGACAGATCTGGGCGGGGGTTTGTCTAAAGATAGAGGGGTGTCCATTTCACTGTTGCTAATAGGAAGGTGCCACAGCAGAGAACAGATGAAAAGGAGGGGAGCTGAGGATGCTGGAGCAAAAGAGGGAAGGGTTGAGCGGGACCCAGGAAGCCCTGGGACTGCTGTTAGGGTGGGAGCGTTCATCATCAGCAGCCTGTTTTCTTGCCCAGTATGGGGAGCCTGAAATGAGATTCTCAGTGGGAAAGGAGGGGAGCAGACACAGGGAGACCCCACCCCCAAGTCAGGCGGTATTAGGTCCCCACCAGAGCGCTCTCCTTCTGCGTATGCAGGCCAGCAGGGAGAAAGCAGAGAACTTTTGGGTTTTGATAAAGGGACAAGGCAGTTCAGACATGCACATCACTCAGCTATTATCCTCATCACATTTAATCCTCACAACACCCCTGTGAGGTAGGTACTGTCACCCCATCATACAGATGAGGAAACTGAGGCTCACACATGCCCAGGGGCACACAGTCAACAGGGAGGCATGCAGTCCCAATGCTGGGATTCCCTTACTCAACCACTGCCTACCCAGGATGGTCAGAATTCGCCTACAGCAGCAAAAAAGATAGTTCCCACAGGGAGTCAAGAGCCCAGAAAAGCCTCTCCGGGCCAGCGTCTCCTGGTCCCTGTAGTTTTGGTTCAAGAGCATTTGGGGGACACTCCTGGCTAAGTGGTTCTTTCTGGCATTTCAAGAGGAAACAAAACAACGGCAGCTGAGTGTTGGGCTCAGCCCAGCAGGAAGAGCAGCCAAGGTCATGATTTACAGGGACTCACAGGTTCACCCTCACCCAGCAAGCCGAGCCTCTGGTTCATGTTGTTCCATGTCTTGGTCACCTCGGATGTTACAAATGACATTTACTTTTTTCCTGGCTAACCTCTCTGGGAAAACTGGTGCATACAGTGTCAGGAGAGCACTGAGGAGTTTGAATCAAATTTTCATTTTTCAGTTGAGCCTAAATAATGTTGAGAATTTTAAAAAATGTAATACCTTCTATTTTTAATTTTTCTTTTGTTTTTATCCTAGAGGGATGAAGGATGGAAATAAAGACAGGGAAAGAAATGGCCCAGAAATTCAGTGCAGTGAGAGGGTCATGCGGATACCATCTGGTGGGGACACAGATGGACCATTGCAGGAGAAGGGACAGATTTTTAAAAGGAGCTGAGAATATGGGAGGGAGCAAGCCTGTGACCGAGAATCAAGGCCTTCAAGCCCGGTGTTCAGGCGCAGTCCACCATGGTGCCCGGGGCAGAGCTCCCCCATTGCAGGAGGCACCAGCCAGTGAGGAAAGGAACGCGTGCCCGAGGCAGGGCAGTGTGGGCGCAGGGGTGGCGACATGCTCAGGGCTGTCAGCTCTCCTGGGACCCCAGACCAAACAGACGAGGGGACGGGGAGCTGTGTGTGGACACTTGGGCCACATGTGTTCTCAGCTGTGAAAGCTCAGTTCCTGGGGTGCTGGCAGCAGGGGGGACGTTCGCCCAGGATGTGGGCTGAGTTTCCCAGAGGAAGCAAGACAAGACACGGGAGGGGACAGAGACACAGGACTGACATGGCATGGCGCGACTGCTTCAAGGCTAAACCTCCCAAAGAGGAGGAGCTGAGTTTTTGTTGTGCTTCAGAGATTCTCACGGCTCATGATGGGCTCCCCAGGAGAAAAAGTCTCTGCCCCCGGATCTCCTCAGGTCCCCGTGCAAGGCCAGCGGGGGTCCACGGGGATCCGTCTCGTCCCCGCCCGCACCAGCACAGCAGCCCCCCAGCAGACGCCCGCTGCGGCGCACGCTGCGGCACTCACAACTTCACGGAGCCCAGGTTCACGTCTTCCTCCTCCTCCTCCTCACTGTGGGCTGACAGGTTCTTCCTCTTCACCTGCTGTTGGGGAGCACAGCTCTCCGGGGGGCTGGGGGGGCGACACTGTAAACACGACTTCCGGGCGTGGTGGTGGCAGGGCTGTGTGTTCAAGCTGCTGCCTGCGGGCAGCTCTGAGGTAGACCGGGGGGGGCCCCCCGAGGCGCGCCTGGAGTCTGTGGGACTCACGCTGCTGACGGAGGAGTACCCCGACGTCGTGACATCCTTACCCAGCCCCCACCTGCTGCACAGAGGGGGCTCTGGCCCTGGGGTCCTCAGCGCCTGGTGGCCTGGCGCCAGCGCCTGTGTGTCCTGGGCCCCCCATGCCTCCTCTGGGCAGGCCTCCTCGTCACTGGACTCCTGGCAGCAGTGCTCCTCCGGACTCAGGTAGACCACGGTAACATCGAGGATGCCGCTGGGAGCTGTCACTGTGGGGGACAGGGAGATGTCGGGGTGAGCCTCGGCCCAGCCAGGACCCAGGGCAGCCCAGAGTCCCGTCTCAGCCACAGCTCCTCAACCTCGCCAGTCAGTCCCCTTCCCTTTGCTTAAGAAGTCGAGGGCGAGGTGTGTCTTCCAAGCTTGGGATGACACCCGTGTGACATGGGGAACAGGAAGAAGGGACAAAAAATCGTGGCCACCTAATACTTAATCCTGAGTATGCAGAAACACGCAATTGGAAAATCCATAGACATGGCCTTGAACTGGGCCCTCCCGTTCCCTTCCCCTTGTCTGCAGATGGCTGACCAAACATGGGGACGGAGCCTTGTGCAGCTTGTCCTGGAGGGATGCCCGAGGCACAGAACCCAGCAGGGGAGCAAGGGGCACATGGCACAGGATGTTCTAGAAAGATCTTGTTGTGAATGCAAGTGGGTCTTGTTCCTGCTCCATGCGGTCCTCCCGGCAGCACAGGTCTGGCCGGGCCACAGCCTGTCCTCCCTGTGGACTGCAGTGCCAGGCGCTCTGCTCTCCAGGACTCCTTGGACATGAGCCCCTGCAGCCCCGCCCACCGCCCGCTGCCTGCCACGGCCCAGCACTCACCATCACCCTCCTTCTCGCCCTCGCTCTCCTGGTCGCCCTCGTAGCCCGAGCAGTAGTCCAGGCTCCAGTCCAGGAAGCTGCCCAGCAGCGTCTCCTCCTGGCTGGACAGCTCGGCGGTGGGCGTGGTGACGAAGCTGCCCCTGTCCTCCTGGAGGCTGTTCTCCCGCTTCCTGCGGTGGGGGCAGGTGGGAATGCAGTCACAGGCTGCAGTGTCAGGGGGCCCAGCTTGGTCCCTGGCATGCCCCACCCTGCTCTGTGTGCTGTGAGCACCCAGGAAGTGCCCTCGGAGGCACACAGCTGATTCACAGAGGTTGGGCCGGCAGCACAGTGAGGTCCCTGCTCATCTGGACTTTGTAGGATGAATAGGAGTTTTTTGGCGGGGGGCAGGGGAGCTTATTCCAGGCACCACAGCCAGGACACAGATGGAAGAGACGGGGTGAAGGGGACACGTAGGGGGTGATGGGGACCAAGTGCCCCAGCCTCTCATCAGGGTATGGCTGGAGTGCTGGGGCGACACGTGGAGGGCCAGTGTGGCCCCGGGGGGGCTCCACCTGTGCTCAGGACCACCAAGCCCACAGGGAGCTGGGCTGGAGCCACACAGGGGAGGAGGCAGGGCTGCAGACCGCCGGCCCAGCTTCCGTTTCCGGGGGATCCCTGAGGGCTGCAGGGGTCACATAGGAACCCAGCTGGGCCCGCGGGCTCACTCACCGCTTGGTCCTCCTCCCAGAGGGCGAGCTGAGGAAGGCGTGAATGTCGCCTGTGCTGAAGAAGGGCGCAGGTTCCAGGCTCTCCTGTTTCACGCCCAGGGCAGCACACAGCTGGCCATAGCTCAGCACCTGCAGGGCAGCCAGGGTCAGAGGGCGGGTGAGGCCCCAGGCGGGCGGGCCCACCACCGACACCCCTTAGTACCTCTTCCAGGCTGATCTCCTCGTAGCGCTTGTCCTCGAATCGCTGCTTGACAGCAGTGAGAGACACCTGCCTGTAGTCCTTGGGGGCGTCATCGTGGAAGCTACCAACAGAGGGTGTTGCAGTGGGAATGCAGGGACACCTGAGGGACCGCAGGGGGCGGGGAGTGCTGGCACTGCCCCCAGGAGGCTCCACCTGCAGCCCCCCACTCAGACAGGAGGGCTGGTCGTCCTCTGAGCGGGCCCAGCACCGCTGTGCAGACGCCCGGCAGTCCCTTGGTTAACCTGAGAAGCACCTATGACCCGGCACCCACTCCCAGGTGTGTCCCTGAGAGAAAGGTGGGCAGCAGTCCCCAGAGAGACCTGGACACAGTCGTCCACAGCAGCAGGGAGACAGAAAACCCCCAAACGTACATCAGTGCACAGATGGAGAAATAAGACAGGGTCTCTGCCCAGGGGCTACCTGGACAGAGGAGACACCATGTAGGTGTGAGCGGCCTCCCACCTACAGGCCTCACAGTGTGTGACACCATGTAGGTTGAGCGTCCAGAACAGGAAGGAGAGGAGTTTGTGTGGTGGGGGCTGGTGGGGAGGGGACACATGGAAGTATTAGGGAGGCAGGGCAGGTTTCTCTTGAGGGAGATGTTCTCTGATTGATGGTGGTGATGCCTGCACAACTCTATACCAAAAGCCTGTCGAATTGCACACTTTAAAAAAAGTTTCATTTGTAAATAAATATTACCAGTTTATCTGGATTGAAAAAACAAAAAAACCAGGGGAAGGTAGCAGGGAGGCAGAACCATCCAGCCCCTTGGGTGGTGTAAGAGGAGGCTGAGGTAGCATGGCCTGAGAAAGGAGGGGGCCCTGGGGGCTTCAGTGCACGCAGTGCGGGTGGGACCGAGTGGGAGGAGCGAGGCTGACAGCCGGAGTGAGAGGAGAGGCGAAGGGCCGAGGGCCTGAGGCAGACGCGGCCAGCCTGTGCCCCGGACTGCAGTCTGCCAACACCAGCCTCCTGCAGTGAGTTACCACTGTTGTGGAGAGGCCATTTTTTCTTATGCTCTACTGTCTGTGAGTTAGGTTTGGGTGGGGAGGAGCTGCTGCCCACACAGCAAATGTTAAAAACATGTGTGCTAAGCAACATGGCCCTGGGATTTCTAAATGCCAACCCTGAGACCCGCAGCTCACGGCCTGACAGCCCTCCTGTGACGTGAACCCCCTCTGGACCCATGGTGTGGAGGACGTACCCTGTGTGTGGGGCTCACTTCCTTACACTTACCACTTCTGATGAAGACTTAAGACACAGGGGATGAGGTCTTCACAGGAGAAGCCGGTGAGGTCCCACAGCTGGGTGGTCCAGGGCTGCGCTGGTGAGGGAAGTGGGGGTTGTGGGGCTGCCTTGACACCCACAGCCCCAGTGGTTCTGGGATGGAGCTTCCTAGGCTCAGCGCTGAAAAGGCCCTGTGCCCAGGGCACACACGCCCACTGCGCCCTGCAGGGTAATATCAAGCCACCCCCAGACCAGGGCTCTTAGTCCATCCTGCTGCCTCCTCCTCAGGAGAGAGGAGCACGCTGCTTTGTCTTCCTCCCTCCCCCGGGCCCGAGCACCAGCTCCTGACTCCCGGAGACCCTCGCCCACTGGCTCAGCCTGGCTCTGAGAGGCAGGAGGGAAGGACCGGCTGCTTACTCTGCCCGTGGGTCAGCCTCGCCAGCAGCAGGGCGGCCGCAGCCAGGTGGGCCGGGGCGTAGGCGGCCAGGCTGGTGTGCAGCAGGGAGAGCTCGCAGAGGAAGCCACACAGGTGCCGTGTTCTTGGTGCCATGGGGACCAGCGTCAGCAGGACATCCTTGTAATCAACCACGGTGGGGACCTGTCTCTTATACACATCTNGGGCGTAGGCGGCCAGGCTGGTGTGCAGCAGGGAGAGCTCGCAGAGGAAGCCACACAGGTGCCGCGTTCTTGGTGCCATGGGGACCAGCGTCAGCAGGACATCCTTGTAATCAACCACGGTGGGGACCTGGGGGGACGGGGCGGTGGACGTGGGGTCGCAGCATGCAGAGGACCCTCTGCCTGCTCAGGGGGAGGCTAGAACACAGACACACTTCCCTCCTAGTGGCCAGCACAGCGCAAGGCACGCCAAGCGGCTGTGGCCTTGCACCCTCTTGGTCCCGGAAGGCTTCCCTGAGCAGAGAAGCCAGAGCCACACACGTGCCCTCTGCTCCTCCCACCCCCTGGCACAACTCCACTTTGATTCAGGAGGGAAAGGCGCGTGGCCGCTTACCCGGATCTTCCCGTCCAGGGCCGAGATGATCTCGCCCATCATCCTCACCAGGTCCTCGTACTTGTACGTGTTGTCTGTGAGCCACACGGCCTCCCGGATTGTCAGGATCTCTTTGCTGATGAACCTGGAGTGTCAACAAGGGATCTGAGCTCGTGCCCCTCAGTGGGCTTTAGGCTTCAGTGATGGGGTGGGGAGTCCAGCAAGTTGACCTGGCTGCCCCCAGCGGGTGAGGTTAACTGGAAAGGTCACAGCCTGTCGGAGAGACTGAGGGGCAGGGATACGAGTGCCACAGGCCTGCAGCGGGAGAGCGGCTAGGCTGCTGGGCATGCAGGTGTTTCTGCAAAATCCAGCCATGAAGGGTGTAAGCGGCCAATTCTCTTAACCTCCCGACGGATGAGGGTTTGCCCTGCCCTGTGCCAGCCGCTCCAGAGCAAGAGGCTATCTGGAGGTCTGGACCCGGCCCGGGGTTGGGCCAAGGGACTCGGGCAGTCCCTAGGCAGATGGTCACCCTGTTCTCTCCCCTCTCCCAGCACCAGCTAGCAGGGGACACGCTAGTCCAGCGGCCTCTGAGGGCTCCCACAGTGGCTTGGCTGAGAGAGGGCAGGGCAGTGGGGAACGTAGGCGCGAGGGGGCGGTGTGTGACGTCAAGAGAGGGGGACGCAAGCCTGTGCTCGGGCAGTGGCAGGTGCTGCTTTCGGAGTGGATGGAGGGGTGTCTCAGCCCCTAAAAATCTTTTAAAGCGATTATCTCACGGCTGGTCTCCCGGTCTCTGATGGCAAGGACGTAACCATGCCGTTTAGACCTGGGGAAGCTGGGGACCTGTCATCTGTCAGCCCTCTCTGGTGACAAGACCCAGAGCTCCGTGTTCCGAGGCACATGTGAGAGGTGCCAGACCGCGTGTGGCCTGTGCTCACTGGGCCTGAGCCCCACTCCCTCCACCTGTGGACACCCTGCTTCCCTGGCCACCAGGAAAGCACAGCACCCAGCTCCCATCAGGGCCACAGGACGGAGCTCGCAGCAAGCGGGACCTGCTGGCCTCAGGGGCCATGGCAAGTGGTAGAGAGCAAGTCAGTGCCTCGGGCGCCTGCATGAGCTCATGAAGCAGACACACTACACCCCAGTGACACAGCTTCTGGGTCACTGTGCCAAAGATTGACCAGTCCTCCGTAGTTGATGCCACTGTGTGCAGCGAGCCTGCCCCTCACCCCCTAAGCCTTACAAACACTGCCCGGGCGATGGCAGACCATGTAGGAGAAAGCTGGTTTAAAACACAAAAAAATGCAACAAGTATGATTGGACGTGCCACCCACGCTGTGTCCACAGGCAAAACTGGGCGGAAAGGTGCTGGTTTTAGGAAGGTGGACTTTCGTGAAACTTAAGACAGCCGACCAGAAGAGTCAGAACCGCCACTTCTGAGGAGCTCGCTTCCTGTCCACAGGTAGGAGGGGCTGTGAACCTGGCTGGACATGGGTCTCTGGACACAGAGCTGACAGCCTGACTCGGAAGGGCAGCTGACTGTGGCCTCCCTCATCTTGGTGTTGCCCTCAGGCCAGGGGAACAGGGTTCCTGCCCAAGCGAGGCCACCACATGGGATGAGCAGCAGCTGCCCGTGCATGGAGGGTCAGTTCTGCCGCCCCTGTGTGGGGAGGACCACCCACTCTGGGCACCCCTGAAAATAGAACCCCGTTATCATGAGGTGGGGCGCCAAGGGCCTGTTCATCCCACTGAGAAGCCTGCCTGTGACCTGGGCAGGGCTGGTCGGGGGTTTCTCACCGGGTGCAGATGACCATGCAGGCGATGCCCAGCAGCTGCAGCCGGTACCGGGGCACTAGCCGCCTCCGCAGGTACCGGTCCACGCACTCCACAGTCAGGTGGAGACACAGGCTCGAGAAGTCCTTCATGGTCGCGACCTCCACCAGCCAGTCGATGAGGATGTACCTGTAGGAAAAGCGCTGCCCCTGAACACCAGGCAGAGCCTCTGCGGGGCCCCAAGCCTCACGGGGTCCCGTCTCCCTCCCCCCAAGCCTCGCGGGGTCCCGTCTCCCACCCCCCGAGCCTCACGGGGTCCCGTCTCCCGCCCCCAGAGCCTCGTGGGGTCCCGTCTTCTGCTCCCCGAACCTCCACGGGTCCCGTCTCCCAGTCCCGCCCAGCCATCCATCCCGAGGGTGAGCAGTCACTTCAGGCGTCATGGGCTTATGCCAGCAGCCGTCTGAGGGGCTGGGGGCCCCACTGCTCCTGACTTGGTTCCTGGGAGGCAGGTGGGCACACACATGTGGACCCTGCCCACCCCCACCCTGGGGCCCCCTGGCATTGGATGAGCCTGGACCATCACTTATAAGTGGGCAGAGCGGGTCTGCTCTGGAGACTGGGGACTGGTCACAGGTCAAAGGTTACTGTCCTGGAAACCTGTCTCCTCCCTGCAGAACTCTCACTGTGGGGTCATTTGTCACAACTCCCTGGGGTTGAGCAAGGAGCCAGGAATGCAGCCCAAGCAGGATGCACTGAGTCCAGGTGCTCGAGCTCTCAGCCACCAGGCAACCACGACGGAGGGCTCGCGCTGCAGAGCTAGCAGACACGGGGTCCCTCCTCCTCGATGGCGCCAAGGCCAAGCCAGGACACTGACGTCACAGGGGAGACTGCATGCAGCGGCAAGGATGCCCGGACGGGGTGGACAAAGGAGAGGAGACAGGAGAAAGGAAGCCAGAGAGATGAGCCATGATGGTGAGGGGCTCTGTGCAGCCAGACAGGAGCGTGTTTCTCNCTGACGTCACAGGGGAGACTGCATGCAGCGGCAAGGATGCCCGGACGGGGTGGACAAAGGAGAGGAGACAGGAGAAAGGAAGCCAGAGAGATGAGCCATGATGGTGAGGGGCTCTGTGCAGCCAGACAGGAGCGTGTTTCTCAGGCAGAGGGAAGGCACAGTGGGGTGAGGGCAGAGTGAGCAGGGGAGCGGACGGGGCGGCTGGGAGGAGCGCCTAGGGGTATGAGGGTCACACCAGCCAGGACTGGGAGCAGAGGACGATGCTCCCTGCGCGGACACCCTAGATAAATGCAATGATCTGAGAAAAACTGAGCAACCGAACCATACACTTTAAAGTGGTTAAACCTGAAACTAATGTTGAAAATCAATTATAACTCAACTAAAGAAAAGGAAGAAGTCAGCTGTTGTCTGACATGGAGGAAAACAGACAGATGCTCAACTTGGGGCTGAAATAATATTATGTTATTATTTCAATAAAACTACTTTAGCTCTTGAAAAGCAGAAAAGGTTAAGTTTACGTTAACCCTCGCTCCCAACACACAAAAGGAATAGCAAAAGTGTCCCCCCCACCCCCACCCGCCAAAAAAAGGGCAGACTGGGAGGGCACGAGGCGGGAAGGGCACCAGCAGAGCAGGTCCAGGACTCAGGAGCACAGCAGCTTGGGACTCCCCTAGTGGCCCAGTGACTGAGACTCCGAGCTCCCAACCTCCCAGTGCTGGGGGCCTGGGTTCGATCCCTGGTCAGGGAACTATATCCCACATGCTGCAATTAAGAGATCCTGCGTGCTGCAACTAAGACCTGGTGCAGCCAGATAAATTAATTAATTAAAAAGAAAAAAATGGCACAGCAGCTTGGTGATGCTGAATGTGGGAGCAGGGGGCACTGCAGCCCTGTGGGGAGCGGAGACCTGGCTGCACAGCCAGCACCTGCCCGCCATACGTCTAAAACGCACTTGAGATCCCTAGCACGAGCTTAGAAAATTGTTCACGTTTTCCAACTTGCTTTCTAACGTGTTCTGTGACTGTAAGTGTGTCATCTCCAAACTTCAGGGGAGAATGGACTTGTGGGAAGAGGCAGGTCACGGGTTCTGAGGCTGCAGGCCCTCACTTCCCCTGCTGACGCTGATGCGCGTGAGGGTGGGTTGGAAAGAAAAGGTAGTTTTTCTGGCATCATTTTAGAAAGATGTTTAAAGTGGTTTAACACTTTCTGAGGCCTAGAAAGGGAAACTGGAGAGAACAGACACTCATATGGGAAATTTTTTTTTTTCCCCAAAGCCCTAGGTAACTCAGGCATTACTGGTTTTAGAAAACACACACACACATGTGCATGCATGTACACACACACACACACACACACACACAGGAGGATCCCAGTGGGGCTGACAACACAGCGGGCCTGTCACAGGACCTCGTCACCGTGGGCAGTTTGGGGCCCTTACCTCATTGTGTCATTGAGCCCCTTCTGGACAGAGAAGACCCTCTGCTTATTGACAGCGTGGGAGGCCTGGAACAACTGGCAGACTATCTCGCTGGAGGCTTTTGCTTCCAATCCGAGCTGGTGTCCGTGTGCACAGGCTTTGGCTAGAGACAGCTGTGGGCGGAAGAGTCGTGGGGTGAGCAGGGGCCAGGGCCTTCCTGTCTGTCAACACCCTGGCCCACTTACACCCTCTAAGCCTGCCGGAACTGGAGGGCCAAGATTTTACTTATGCTTTTGGAACTAGTAATCACGGTAGAATGTTTAAAAGAGACAAAAGGTAGAGACGGGAGGTCAGCCCCTTCTTGCCCTGTCCTTCCTCTGAGGGGTTTCTGTTGGCTTTGTCGCCTGGGGGGCCGCCGCTATGCAGGCTTGCGCGCCTTCTGCTGGTATGGCCAACCCCCAGGCGCTGCCTGTGCCCTGACGCTTTCTGGAAGACCTGCTCGGATTGCCACCCCTCTCACAGAACACTGAAGACTATCTTATCACATCTTGGCCGGCACAAACTGCTCTGCTTGAGAATGTTTATTTTCAGAAGTTACTAGCTAGCCACTCAGAAGCAAAGAATACGTGTGTGTGATCTGCTCGGGGATCGGCCATGACTTCTCTAAACAGGCGCCTTTCCGATGAGCAGTGAGGTCAAACCTGCCCCATATTTTGACAGCTTGTATTTACTCTCTTGTTTCTGAGCATACTGAGGCCCTGTGTACTCCTATGGGGTCTTACTGTTCTTACTGATTAGTCTGACCTTGTCTTAGAAACACACTGTTGATTGTTACATTTCTTGTAAACGTGCTACATGCCTTTCTGGACACAAATGTTATAGTGGCCTGTGATGTGTCAGGTGGGCATCCCTGCTGGGGACTTTGTCCCGAGTTTTTAAGGGCCAGTGACTGAAGCCCCAACTTGGTGGGGTCACAGGCACCAGCTTGGCCATGGGGGACTTCCTCTGATTTGTCTGGAAATAGTGACTTCCTTACAGCTGCACAGGGATAGTGTCTGGTGAACACCAACTACAACCCTCCAACGTCCAGGTCCAACGCTGGACAACCTGGTGAGGGGTCAGATACTGGAAAGAGGATAGTGTGCCTCACACCAACCTGCTCTAAGGAGCCTCAGGTCCC
Organism: Neotragus pygmaeus; assembly: GCA_006410875.1. Taxonomy (NCBI): domain Eukaryota; kingdom Metazoa; phylum Chordata; class Mammalia; order Artiodactyla; family Bovidae; genus Neotragus; species Neotragus pygmaeus. Next base: position 209,638 of record SJYV01006462.1, on the reverse strand, counting down.
GCTGCCAAGATGCTGTCCCCGCAGGTCAGCTTTAGGGAGCTGTCCACACTCTGACAGCAGCTGTGGTTAGTCCACAGCATGTAGGAATGACGAGGCTGGCTGTCTTCGGTGCCATGGGCGAAGCGTTCCCAGGCCGCCCTCTCTGCACACCTCAGAGCTAATCGCCCTCAGAGTTGCCCCGTGGTGATCCCCCCCGCCGCCCCCTGCAGGAGCCTGGCAGCCCTGCCCTTGGATCCCAGAGAGGAGGCATTGAGACCAAGCTGGCTCCCAGCTCACCTGCGCTTCCCAGCAGCCTTTGGCAGCAAAGTCCCTGAGCTTCCGGAAGCTGTGGAGGCACCGTCCGGGGTCCAGCATCTGTCAATGTGAGATGCCCTTACATGGGCGTGTCTCTGGAGGAACGCAGAACCAACCCCTGGGGTTCTTCAGTGTTCCCCCAAGACCCCCAGCTGGGCCTTTCTTCTGGCCCTTCTGGTCGTTCCCAGGGTAGGGTTGAGAGCAGCCCTGGAGGGCCCAGGAGGACCCCCTGAGCTGGCAGACCCTTGACCAGAGCTGCTCTGAGACCACGCATGTGGCCAGCATCACCCACACTCTCCCAGACCTGGGCCCACTCACATCCATCTGCCTGTCACTCTCCCAGAGGAGGTATGAGCTGGTCAGACACCCCTGGTTAGCGGACTCTTCAAACAGGTTCCGGGCCTGCTTCTGTTTCTCTTCATCCTAGATTAAGTAACCACACACGCAGCACTCAACTTTAATAAAATGAGTTAACTAAATTAGCGGAGAAACAACTTTCCTGAAGATACGCGATGTGAGAATTGCGTGGCCTAAGCCCTCGGGCTCTGCCCTCCCGCCCTGCCTCCTCCTGCCAGGGCCCGCACGGTGACGGAGGTGGGGGGTGGTGGAGCTCCCCAGGCGCTCTGGCTCCTCGCTCACACCCCAGGTCCCTCCCTGCTGCGGTCAGAGCGCCTGTCGCCAGAGGCCACCACCCTCCCCGAACTGCTGCAGGGGGGCCTTTCATGCTGGTGCGGTGGAGGGAGCCACCCCAGTGGGCCGGGAAGTACGCGGGCCCGTCCTGCCCATCTGGCGCTCCGGTTCCACCGGTCGCACAGACAGGGCTCCTCTCGTCTGGGAGACCTGGGGGCCTCCTCCCATGGCCCATCGTGAGCATCCCAGTCCTTGGTGTTTGTAGCTGCTGGAGAGGCGAGCAGCACAGAGCCTCAGACCTGCTGTGCCCGGTGCCCACCCGGGCTATGATGCCGAGCAGCACAGGGGGCGGGCGAGGGGACTCACCTCGAAGAGACTCAGCACCCTCCCCAGGCAGTGAAGTATGGATGCCCTGTGGGTCTAGAGAAGGAAGGGGCACTGTCAGTGGGGAACGTCCTGGAACCCCCCTCGATCCGCGCCGCACCCCCTGTGCAGGTCCTCTTGCTCCCCAGCTGGCCTCGACTCCAAGCCTCCGCCAACCGCATCTCGGAGCCTCTGGCCGTCCTTCTCCGTGGGCACCCCGCCTGCAGTCCCCCCCTGCCCCCAGGCCCCCAANAATAAATGAGGTGTTACTGTAATAAGACCTTAATGTGAACTTATGCACTTTTGTAGTATCTGATGGGCCAGCAATATTAATAAAAATGATTTGTCATAGAAATTATATGGAACCAGAATCATTAGTATAAAGAGGTAACTACTTTCATTAAAAGCACTTCCAAATTCATAGAGTTTGTTGGGGGAAAGGATACAGAATATTAATCTTCTGTGTCCTCCTTTTCAATGAAATATAATTGAAGAATTGTTTTCTCACTAATAATAGTTTAAGGGAGCCTGATGAAAAAGGCTAAAACTGGTGTCACTATTGAATTTTTGCATGTGCACCTTTTTTTCTTGTAAATACGCATTTGTATCTGGAGGAAAAAATAATTTCTTTCATTAACATCATAACATACTCCAAAATATTTCTTTATTAATTAAGAAATAGAAGTGTGAGCTAAAATAGAATAAATATTTTAAAATGTTTTTTTGACTTTCAGTTTGCCAGTGGAAGTTTTTTCAAATGACAGTAACACTTTGCTTATCCTGCAAATGCTGTGTGGATGGAATTTTCATGTTATCCTGTGTTAGAGGTAGTAATCTCCTGAAGAGAGTACCGTACAGATGGAAATGTTGCTTGTGTGTGCTTAATGAAAAACCACATGCATTTTCCTCAGAAGCAGAACTTTGAAAGTTAAGTTCAGCTTTGTTTCATTCACATTGTAATGAACAACAACTATTCTAATTTATTTTTACTAAGTTCCTGGTATCATAACAAAATAAATACATACTAGCTTACAAGACGGAGAAGGCAATGGCATCCCACTCCAGTATTCTTGCCTGGAAACTCCCATGGATGGAGGAGCCTGGTAGGGTGCAGTCCATGGGGTCGCTGAGTCAGACATGACTGAGCGACTTCACTTTGACTTTTCACTTTCCTGCATTGGAGAAGGAAATGGCAACCCACTCCAGTGTTCTTGCCTGGAGAATCCCAGGGATGACGGAGCCCAATGGGCTGCCGTCTGTGGGGTCACACAGAGTCGGACATGACTGAAGCGACTTAGCAGCAGCAGCAGCAGCTTACAAGATGTACTGTAGAGTTTTCTAGGTGCTCATATAAATATATACTCAATTTATTTGAGGGAGGCTTTTTGATCGGCTCTATGTTAGAATTGATATTTGTGCTAACATGTATTTGTGAAAACCTACTATTCACTCCTGGGCTTCCCAGGTGGTGCAATAGTAAAGAATCTCCTGCCAATGCCAGAGGCATAAGAGACACAGGTACGATCCCTGGGTCAGGAAGATCCCCTGGAGAAGGAGATGGCAACCCATTTCAGTTTTCTTGCCTGGGAAATCCCATGAACAGAGGAGCCTGGTGGGCTACAATCTATGGGGTCCCAAAGAGTGGGACACGCCTNCTCGGACGTCTCCCCGCCTGCTGGTTGTTAGCAGACGCTCCCGTATTTGCACTGTTTTCGGAGCCTCCGCTGCCCTCGAGTCCCTGACTTCACAAGGTCCACAGCATCTCCCCTCAGGGCTGTCTCATCTCCTGAGACCCTGTGGGGTGCCCCACCTGCACCCCGGGTTGGGACTCACTTTCTGTAGCTGGCACTCCGCCCTGAGGCTCTCGTGAACCACAGCCTTGCAGCAGCTCCCAGACACCGACCAAGGCGGGCGGATGAAGAGCCAGATGAAGGGCGCAGCGCCCACATTCAGCCGCTCGGCCAGGCTGAAGTAGTGAGAGGCCCTCAGGCCGTTCACTTCCGCCCGGGCCTCGTCAGACACCGACACTGCAGAGATGGACAGAGCGAGCCGGGATGTCTCTGGGGGCGGGCACAGCAGTCCCTCCAGCCCTTACGGAAAGTCTAGGGCCTTACGCCGCTGCCACGGGAGGTTGCTGGTGTTTTAGGGCAGAAGAGTCAGGACAGGGGCTCCGTGCTTCTCTTCCTGTGTCCCGCGAACCAAGTGCCCTGTGGCTCGCCCCACAGCCTGAAGCCTGAAAATCCAGGAAGGTGCCCCCTACCCTCGACCCCAAGGAGGCATCACAGGCCAACCCTCCTGTGGGCAACTGCTGCCCAGCCCGCAGTTAACGGGGGTTTCTTTCTGGGGTGACAAGAACATTTCAAAACGAGTGGTGTTGGTTGCACAGCTCTGTGAAGACACCGACTGGGCTGTACACCTGGATGGGTGAGCTGAACGGTGGGAATTCTCTGCGCAATGCAAGATGATGGGGTGATCAGATGACGGGAGGGTGGGCACAGGACGGCTCATCGTCTCCACGTCAACAGTCCAGCCAACCAACTATGACTGGGGCGACCTCTCGGCAAGATGCCAGGTCTTTTAGAAGCAGATAAATGGCGGACGTACTCAAGACTTTATGCGTTTTGGGAGCTGGGACAGGACCGGGTGCAGGCTCGTTCCTTAGTGAGCCCAGCACACCAGCAGGAGTCGGGGGAGAGGGTCATATCAGGCTCTTTTGAGGAGCACCTGCCCCTGGGGGTGAAGGAATCTAGGTACCAGGCTGGCTTTGGCCTGCTTGAACTTGCCTCCCACCGAGGGCCTTGGCTCCCTCCCTGTGTTACTGACACCAGGCATCAGGCACGCTGTGACCGCCACCCCAAGTCCCTCAGACGAGCTGTGGCCGAGGAGTGGAGCTGGGGTCTACTCGTGGGCTATGGTGTTCACTAGGGAGCCAGGAGGGCTGGCTCACCTAAGTTCCCATTCCGAGTCTCTGCTCAGAGCCACTCGTTGTCAATCGAAATTAAAGGCTCGTTAAGTAAGAGGTGACCCCCCGACCTACAGAGTCAAAGCTCATCAATGGGTCCCTGAGCAGGACACCTCTCTGACACAGCTCCCAAGATACAATGGTATACAGTCAGACACGGAGAGAGCAGTGACTAAACTGTGAACATGGGCAAGGGCTTATGTGAGTTCTATTTTTCTTTTTTTTTCTGACTGCAGTGTATGGCCTGTGGGATCTTAGTTCCTCAACCAGGGATTGAACCTATGCCCACTGTAGTAGAAGCTCAGAGTCTTAACCCTGGACTACCAGGGAAGTCCCTAGTGCTTGTTCTAAAGTGTCAACACCAAGCGGGGCGAGGCCAGCCCCAGACCCAGCAGCACTTACAGCCTTCGTTGTAGAGGTAGGCAATGCCCAGCTTCACGGCAGCTTCAAAGTTCCCTTTCTCAGCAGCCCTAGAACAACAGGAACATGAAACATTGCATGATTTTATTCTATTGAGGTTATGTTCTACCACAGCACCTGAAACTACAGTACTTACTTTCTGAACAGAAACTTTTTTCTGGTAATGCGACTAAATATCTATTATCCATGACACGCTACAACACGGATGAGCCTTAAAACACGCTTAAGCAAAAGAGTCACAACAGGCCACATGGTGTATGACCCCCCTCGTATGAGATGCCTGGGACAGGCAAATACATAGAGACAGACAGTAGATGCGAGGTTGTCTAGGGTCTGGATTACTATTGGGAAGATAGGGACGGACTGCGAATGGTTATGTGGCTTCATCCCCTTCATCCAGGGGTCATGAGAAGGTCCTAAAATCAGACAGTGTGGATGATTGCACAACACTGTGAATATATTAAAAACCACTTGATCAGTACACTCTAAGCGGGTGGGCTGTATGGTTCGTGGACTATGTCTCAGGCAGCCTGCCTGTGACCATGGGCACACTGTGTCTGGCTCCTAGCCCCTCTGGCTCTTCCTCCAGGTCTGTCAGAGGGGGTGGAATCAGCCAGGAAATGTAATGCACTAGGATTCAAACCACACGGTCCTGACCAAAATAAGAAAAATAAGAAGTTTCCACGTGCAGGTGACCTGCATCTGAGCCACACGGGATGGGTCATAGCCGAAGCGGACCTTCCGGAAGCACCACTGACTAAGGAGTGGCAGGTCTGAGCTGGGGTTGCAGATGACCCATGACTGTGCTGGAAGTCATGTGACTCGATGGGTGAGGTCTACACGCTCAGTCACTCCCTGGGTGATATGGTGTTGGCAGAGGGCTACTAGCAGAAGGAAAACCGTGGCCAGGTCCAGCCCTGAGACACACTAGCACGGCGGGGAAGGCCAGGAGTGAGAGGAAGCCCGGCTGCTCTCGGGTGCAGATACCTTTCAAAGAGCTTCAGGTTTCCCGGAGAAGGCCACAGCTCCTGGAAGCTGGCGCATGCCCACACGCTGGCATGGTTATCCACCAGGTACTTCAGGTGGGAATGTACCTGAGGAACAACGGGAGTGGGGTGGGGGGTTATCAAGGGGCTATAGGGAAGGCCCGCTTCTGGAGCTATTGAAGACAGGGTCAGACAGACGTAGGATCTCCTGTCTCCCTCTGACTCTACCAGTAAGGTCTCCTGGGCTCTGTGTATCAAACTAACTAGCAGTTGCTTTGAACAGAGAAAAGAAATCGGACACAACTTTTTCTGTGGTTCTAAAGGTCCTGGAAGTGGGGGTAAGCACCAGGCTGAGAAACAGGATATAATGCTATATACTTGCAACGACCAGGGAAACCGATTCTAAGGCTAACGGGTAGGTCAGAAATCTGTTTTGCTAGTGGGAACACAGCTGGAACCTGGGCGGTCAACAGGGGTACTCAGAAAAATCTGCAACACGTAACAACAGCCTCAGGCGGGACCTCTGCCCTGGGTGATGGCAGGCAGTGTCCAGGCCGGGGGCCCTGAACACAAGCAAGCATTTTAAGTGCAAAAGCTCCCACTGCCATTGGAAATGGCACCTGCAAATGATATGAACACAATGGAAGCAGGTTTGGGAGTCAGACAAATGGGTTCTTGTGGGTGTTCCCCCACTAATTTGCTGGATGCCCTTGGTTAAGTGGCTCAGGGTGAGGCTGCAGTTCTGATATCTGCACAATAAGGCCCAGAGTCCCTTTCAGCACTGGATATTATATGAGATTTGTCCTCATAAGGGCTTCCCTGGTGACTCAGATGGTAAAGAATCTGCCTGCAATGCAGGAGGCCAAGGTTCAATCCCTGGGTCAGGACAATCCCCTGGGGAAGGAAATGGCTACCCACTCCAGTATTCTTGCTTGGAGAATCCCATGGACAGAGGAGCCTGGTGGGCTATAGTCCATGGGATCACAGAGCTGAACACAACTGAACAACTAACACTTCTACTTCACACCATCCTCAAGAACATACTCTTTTTCTTCTTAATACTGTCCCGTATCTTGAGAGATTCAAATTTCACTGCCAGGAAAAGGTACTTTCTCTGTTAAAATAAACACTACAAAGAGCAGACTCAAACCTTGGCGTCCTATGCTTTTGCTCTCCTGTCGTCAGAACAACCTCAAATGTCTATTACCAACATCACCGTTGTGGATCATCTACCCTCATCGGTAGCCAGAGTTTTTGTTCCGACATTTGAGACATGAAGCCTTCGTGGTGAAATCAACAATGCCAGGGTTGACACTGTGTTCATCTGACAACTTACAGCTCGGACAGCGAGGATATCTCCAACAGAGAGCCATTTCAGGATATGAAAGAGCGCATCTTCAGGGAGATTCAAGATTGTGAGGTTTCGAGGTCTCCTTCTTATTCTCCGCTTTGAAGGATAACAGAAACACTTGGCACACCTACAGTGGATCACTTAAGAAAACATATCAGAATGGTTTAAGTGATGTATTGGAAATGAATTGTGCTGATATGAAAAGTTACATATGAACACGTTTCAACAGTTACTGGTCCTCTGCCCCAGCCATAGTTACAGTCCCAAAGATTAAATAAAGAAGTGGTAGTGGTATAAGAGACATCTTCATTCATTCAAATTATTTGATAAATGTTTACAGTGAGTAGTAATCATGTAAGCTGGCCATTGGGAAACCGTCTGACCCAGAGCCCAGATAACAATGAGGAAGAAAGGAAGAGCAGACAGTGTTGATGATGATTAGCCAGGGAGACGCCTGGACTCTAGCTGATTTCTTTGCTTCTATTTGCACACATGACTAAAACATGAAATGTTAATAAGGATTTGAACAATCAGGTTTTCGAGTTCAAATTCGGAGGGTCCACCGTGCAGAGAAGCCAAGGGTGGACTTGGAGGGCAGGCCAGTCCCAGCTCTGTGGATGTCAGAGCTGTCCCGCTCTGGGTCCTCTGAGATCCTGACAGGGGGTCCTTCCAATTTAAACTCCAGCAACTCTTTCCTCCCTCCAAGCAGAGGAGCTTGTGGCAGAAGGAGCCATCCCTGACGCTTCACCCAGTTCTTCATCCGCTTCTTCCTCCAGCCCCCACGGGAGGTGGCTGCTCCACCACCGGTAAGGTCCCTGCTCAGGGCGTCTTCCTGCCCTCTCCCCTCGTTCCTCACCCGGGCTTCCCATCAGTAATTAACCTAATGCGAAAGCCGAACGCATACGCAGCTCGACCAATCCTCGCCTTTTGCCCCATTTTCCTCACTCCCTTGCCCTAGGACAGCCACGGTATAACCACGGAAACCTCGGCGGCGCTCACGGCCCTGCACAGGTGGCAGTCCCCTCGCGCAGCTTTCTCGCGGAGCCGGGCGCCGCTGGGCATTTAAACCGCGCGCCGGGTAGGCGCGTCGGGACGATCCGAACCCCGGGCCGAAAGGCTCAAGCTGCCCCACTCAGTCTGGAGGCCACTCCACCGCGCCCCGCGCCCCGCGCTCACCGCCTCCGCTCCCCATAGCCGTCGCCGCTGCCGTGGCCGCCGCCGCTGTAGCCGCCAGACCCGCCCGCGGGCCCGGAGCGCGCCTCCCCACGCAGGCGCAGACTCGCCCGCCTCCCGCCTGAGTTTTCAAACGCGCCGGGCGTTCCCATTGGCCCACCACGGGGGGCGCGCGCCACTACCCCACCGGGCTCCGCCCTGAGCCACACCCCCTCGGCATCGGGCGCCCGCGACTGGCTGCGCCAGGATGCGAATTCGAACGCCGGCTGTTGATTGCTGGAGCCTGCGCGGCCGCCCCCGCCTCCCAAACACGGGCTGAGGTCTGAAGGAGCGCGGCTCCGGGGCATCCGGCAGTGGAATTCCTGGGTCCGCTCTGGCCCACGTTGACCTGCCCTATTCTAGGATTCGGCCTTGCCGCTGAATCGGCGGCAGAGATCCCGGCGACCGGAGCCAATGGCGCACAGTGGGTTGTCAGTGAAGGTCTGAGCGGACTGGCAGCGCCTCCGAGCCCGGGGTTTCTGAGCGCGGACCCCGACGCGGTCTTCGACCTTCGTGGACGCAGGCGAGCGGGCACCCGCGGGAGGCACCTCACCGAGGCTGCCCCCGACCTTAGTGGCCCGCACCCTGAGGCCGAATGCCCTGCCTCCCGTCCTTGCTTCAGGCGAGGAGACCCTTGGTTCTGTGCCGCGCCGCTGTTGGCCTAGATCGCAGGGCAGAAACAGGCCTGGGCGATTCATTCAGCGCCTCTGACTTCTTCCCTTGAAACGCGGCTCACCCTGGAAGCCCGCAGCATGTCACCCGGGCCTTGTCAGTCTTCAGCATCTTCTCGCGGTCAGTTGGGAGCCCACTAAAACAGAAGAGCACGCCTGCTTGCTTTAGTGGCGGCAACACTCTGTTCACCCAGGTATTAGGCAGTGCCCACCCGGCCTTGTCTTTCAGAAACCAGCTCATACCCCACGTCTTCCGTGAGACATTCTGACAAGGAAAGAAATGCAACTTCTGGGAGAAGTGCTTGATGGCTAAGGACACAGTGGTTTTTCCCAGAGAAGCCAGGGAATCTAGGTCAAGGCTCTCCTTACCCTCTTCCCAAAGCCTCAAACTGTGCTCTGTCCCCCCACCCCCCTCACTCATGCTGCTCTCTGAACTCCATCAGGGTACTGGTTCTGTGCTCAGCAGCTGAACACACACAGGAGCCAAGGTGCCAAGCCCCCAAGCCAGTCTGGAGTAGGAGACAAGTGAACAGCGTGGCTATGAGGCCCTGGAAGCCAGGGGTGAGGAGGTGGGGGTGGTGTGTGCAGAAGAGGAGTGGGTAGAGCAAAGCAAGCCTGGGGCCTGCTCCACATGGGAGGGGCGAATCCTCCAGGCCTGAAGGCTTTCAGCCTTCCTCACACACCTGTGTTCCCACTGGCTACAGTTTCCTGTTTGGTACTTTTTGTCCTCTCCTTGCACTGTTACTTTGTTGTTAGACTCCTCAGGGCAGAGGCCCTGGCTCTGAGCAGTCACAGGAAAAGTCACAGGAAAGAGGGGTGAGTGTGCAGCCAGACATGGGGGTGGGAAGTGGGGCCAGGAACGGCAGACACCACACTCCTTCCTGGAGCTTGGCTTAGAAGGGAGAGGGCTACCTGCAAAGGAGCCCAGAGGGGCTTGTGAGAGGGGCTAGCGAGACCACGCTGGAAAGAGAAGCTGTGTTCCCCGGCCCCTTCTTGGAGGAGGGCCCTCTTGATAAAGGTGCAGGGCCACACCCATGCACACTCAGGCTTGATGGTCCCGGCTCACTGCCGCTCATGCCTGAGCTGCATCAGAACACAGATTGCTGGACCTCACCCCCCAAATTTCTGATTCAACGGTGCTGGGGTGAGGCGCAAGAACACGCATTTCTAACAAGTTCCTGAAGAAGCATCAGAACACAGATTGCTGGACCTCACCCCCCAAATTTCTGATTCAATGGTGCTGGGGTGAGGCGCAAGAACCCGCATTTCTAACAAGTTTCTGAAGAGGTGGATGCTTCCAGGCAGGAACCCCACTTGAGAACTGCCTGAGGTGAATCCTGGCTCTGCCATCAGCTGACCATGGAAAGTTGCTGGATGTCTCTATGTCTCAGCTTACTCTTCCAGGCAATGGGGATAATGACTACATCACAGGTTGATGGAGGGCCACATACAGGTTAGGGTTAGTGTTAGGGCCAGGGCAAAGAACAGATGGAGCCACACAAATCGAAATATTGGAAAATGGTGACTTAGGTTTGCAAACTTGTCCTACCTTCAGAACCATGGCCCTGTTACACCTTGGTCAGGGGCACAGCCCTGGTACACCGTGGTCAGGGGCACGGCCCAGTTATACTGTAATCAGGCACGGCGCTGTTATACCACAGTCAGGAGCACGGCCCTCTTAGACTGTGGTCAGGGACACAGCCCTGTTATACTGTAGTCGGGCATGGCCCTGGTACACCGTGGTCAGGGGCACAGCCCTGTTACACTGTGGTCAGGAGCACGGTCCTGTTATACTGTAGTCAGAAACACCTCCTTCTTCGACCGAGGTCAGGAGCATGGCCCTGTTACACTGTAGTCAGAAGCAGGGCCCTCTTACACTCTGCTCAGAAGCACGGCCCTGTTAGAGCCATGGTCACCCCAGGCCATCATGCTCCTGATGGGATATGACAGGTGTCCCTCTGATCCCATGGCCAGGTCTCAGTGGGCCTGTAGGCTACTCACGTGTGATCCAAGGGGATCCCTTTCCACAGAAATGGACCTGGATTCTCCACCAGGCCTCTAAGGCTGGTGCTCTCAACCTGGCAGAGAGCCAGCCCACTCCACCCCCAAGCTGAGCTTACTGGATCTTCAGGTTGCCTCTGTACATGCCTTGCAGCCCATGGCAGGCTGTGTGCCCCCAGCTAGCCTGGTACAGGAAACTCTTTATTACAGCAAGGTAGTTTTTGAGGGATGTGGCGAGGGAGGCTGGGAGGCAGGTGGAGGGCGAGGCAGAGAGGGTAGCTGGGATGAAGACCAGGAGGAAAGCCTGAAGGGAATTGGAGTGGGAGACCAGGAGAGAGGCTGGGAGGAAGATGGAGTGGGGGGTGGAGTGGGAGGCGGAGAAGGTCGCTGGGAGGAAGAGGGAGAGAGAGGTGGACAGGGAAATGTGGGGTCTGTGGGCTTGGTCCTCTCTTGTCTGTTACTCCCTTGGGCAGGGGGCACAGGACAGCTGCACCTCAGGAAGATATCCTCCAGGGAGATCTGGTTGACTGAGTAGTCCTCCAACATGTAAGGCGTCTTGGCTTGCTCCATAATGCCGAACACCTGTGGGAAGGGAGGGGCCCACTGTGGAGGGCAGACACCGGAGCGGGGGCAGATGCAGCAAGGGGTGGGAAGACGTAGGGTCTCTGAGATTGTTAGAGTCCCCGGAGGCCCATTCCTCTCTCAGCTGCTCCCAGACCACCTCTCAGTCACTCAGTCCTGCGGAATTCAGCTATCTGTGATCTGAGGGAAAGGGACCTGGCTGGGAGTGGTGCCAGAGGCAGAGGTCCCGCTGGGCCCTGGCTTGCTGTGTGCCCTGGGCATGTGGCGTGCCCTGTTTGAGCCAGCTCCCCTCTCTGTGAGATGAGGGGGCAGAAGGAGCTGATCGCTGAGGTCCCTTCCAGTTCAAATATTCTTATCAAAATTTTCTATGAAATTCATATGAATGTTGCAGCAGGACTGAATTGGACTACCACTGGAAACAGAACTCTGAAAGTGCACGACATCAGAGGTATGCTCCTTGATGTCCAGGTATGTGCTCACCTTTGCCCAGCTGAGGTCATCGCCGGGCAGGTGGTAATGGACCATCCCTTGGTGCTCATCCTCCAGGACGCTGCCTGCACAAAGCAGAGACCGTGTTCCCCTGAGGGCCAGGCTGGACGGCCAGGGGAGGGTGGTGTTGGCCCTGGAATCGTGACTCCCGGCCCAGTGCTCAGGGATGCACAGACGCACAGCGCCCTCTGCAGCACATACCTGGGAAGGTCAGGCCCACGAACGCCTTGAACTCCTCCAGGGCCTCCTGCTGCCCGTCACTCCGGATCTTGGCCCGCAGGGAGTAGCCACTGCCGAACTTGCTCTTGAGGTGCTGTGGGCTGCCCAGGCACTTGAACTGACCCTGCACCATGATGGCCAGCCGGGTGCACAAGGCTTCACACTCCTCCATGCTGGGGAGAGGGGGCGGAGCCTGATATAGCAGCAGGGAATGCTGATGCCCGCCCTCCACACCAAAACCGTGCATCTGGAAATGTGCTGACACCCAGATCAAGCTGTTCCTGATTCCCACGCTCACTCACTTCACAGACTCTTCACCAGAGGCTAACAGGTTTTCTGTCCTCCCAGCCACTCCCTGCCCACCCAGCCCACAACCCCCGTCCTGGCTGAACCTGTGGGAGGTGATGACGATGGCCTTGCCAGACTCTCGGGCCCGTGCCACGGTGTCCCAGAGCAGACGCCGGGCCACAGGGTCCATGCCAGTGGATGGCTCATCCAGGAAGATGACCGCGGGCTCTCCCAGCAGGGCGATGCCGGTGCTGAGCTTGCGCTTGTTGCCACCGCTGAGGCCAAAGGGGCGTGGGGGAAGGCGAGGCTGACAGTTAGTGTGGGGTCCCAGGTCCCAGCAGAGGACAGAGCCCAGGGATGGCAGAGCCCCCGGGAAGGAGAACAAGGTGAACGTGCCTGGAAGGCCCACCTCACAGAGCCAGGAGGCCCTCAAGAGCTGTGCCTAGGGGGTCATCCTGCAACCCACAGAGAGCGGTACCACTGCCTGTCTGCACCCAAGGGGGCCTGACTGGGGGCCCGGCCGTGCCTCCAGTGGGGAGTACTTGCAGGGTAGCCCTTCTCATTTAGCACTGCCTGGGCCTTGCTGCCATATCCCCGTGGATCATGGAACAACGGGTAAGAGTCCCTGACCCATGTGCCCCCTGCTCTATGGTAAGGGATACCCCAACCCCATCCTGGGAAGGTCTGGGGTCACCGGGACTGAGGCACACCTGTATGTCCTGACCAGCTTGTTGGCGTGCGGCTCTAGGAGCAGACCCCGCAGCGTGTTCTCCACACACACGCCGATGTGGCGCTCGGGGATGCCCCGGAGCCGGGCGAACATGACCAGTGTCTCCCGGCCCGTCATGTGATCCAGCAGGGCATCGAACTGGGGACAGTAGCCAATTCGCTGCCGCACCTGGGGTTGGAGCACAGCAGGCAGTTGGCAGGTCAGAAGCCTACTCTCAGGAGATCTCCCCAAGGTGGTCCCTCAGCTGGTGCACTGGCCCTGGCGGCTACCCTCCGCCAAAACTTGCCAAGTGGCACTTGGGTGGGGACACTAAGAGAGGTTTGCCTGGTTCAATGAGGGCTGGGAGCACTAGGACCCCGACTGCCCCCCAACCAGGGGTCAGAGACTGGCCAAAGCTTGGTCTACCCTGGGCAGCAAGGGGGCAGACGGCTACAGGAACACATTGATTGTATAAAGTGACTGTGTCTACGCAATGCTTTACAGCTGAGAGATATCCACTCTGTAGTTCATCGGATGTTTAACAAACACCTAACGTGTGCTGGGACCTTCCTTTTCTCCCTCTATTAAGAGATGTTTGTTGGCGACACCTTTGGGGCGGAGTGTAGCCTAAGAAGATGGCATGGTAGCTGGTCTCAGGTGAGTGGACATGTTCGGCAAAGCCAGAACGCCGCATGGCTGGCCTCCAGCTCCAGCCACGTTCGGCAGCTGGTGGGCACAAGCATGCCTGGGTTCTGTGGATTCCAGAGATGGGATTTCTTTTTCTTTAACCTCCTCTGTGTTCTCAGGCTTCCAGGATCTGGTCTTAACTGGTTTGGAGACCTTCTTGGCTGTGACCATGGCAGTTACTATCCCTTCCCTATTCTCTCCCTTGCAACTGGAACGCAGAGTAAACGTGTCTCAGGCTCCTCACCCTGGCCTGCATTTCCTGGACCACATTTATAGATCCCTCTTCCTTGCATGTCTTTTCAATCTTGCTTATTTCTCTCAACACAGGAAACACAGTTGTTTTATAATCTGGGTCTAGTAACTGCAAATCCAAAGTGGTGGGCCTGACCCCCTACAGAGCCCTGGTGTCTGTGGGCTCCAGCCACAGCATGGGGTCTCCTCTGTCTGCTTTGCTTGTGTGCTATTCAGGCCTTGAAGTACGACGTGAGGGGTTCTTGGAGGTTCAGGATGAAAGCCTTCCTGCAGAGAGGGTGCTCTGCATGCTGCGGTCAGGGCATGGCTGACTGGGAGCCCCTGATGCTGGTTCAGTACCTACTGTCACTCCCAGGCACAGGCCCTTCTCTGCTCCTTCCGTTGCCATGCTCAGCACACGAGGAACTGTTCACATAGTCCCCGGGAGCAGGATGGCCTGCTTCATGCTAACCCAGAGGAGTGGCTCTTCGTTTCTGCCCCCTACACACAATAAGGTCCTTAACACATGCCCAAGTCTCAGGGGCCAAAGTGGCCTCTGTGCAGGGGTGGCTCCTGCTTGCAGACTCCAGCTGGAGGTCGTCACTAAGCCTCTCGCTCTTCCATGATCTCAACCACGTGGTTTAAGGTTAACCTTTCATCCAGCTTTTGGTTCTTGGTTTGAATGGCCCAGGGCACCACTGCCATCACTGTGCACACAGACTGGAGTCTTTTAGAGAGGGCAGAGTTCTGTGGGTGCCGCTCTGGGCCCAGGTCCAGAGATGTCACTAGTCCGGGGTTGGGAGGGACCCAGTCTCAGCCTGCCCTCCTGCCCCGCCTGGTCCCTTCCAGCCCCGGGCGCTCTGATATAGCCTCACCCCTGTCTCCACCACTTGCTTAGCTCTGGCCGTGGCCACTGCCTCGTCCTGCTGTTCCTGAGCCTCGAGCCAGAGGCCAGCCTCATCCCTGCCTCCCTGGCCTCACCCACCTTCCCGATGTCAGAGCTGATGCTGTAGCCCCCAACAAAGGCGTCCCCAGAGGTGATGGTTTCCTCCCCGGTCAGCATTTTGAAAGTCGTGGTTTTCCCGGCTCCGTTGAAGCCCAGCAAGCCGAAGCATTCCCCTTTCTGGACGGCTAGGGACACCTTGTCCACAGCGAGCAGCGGCACCCGCTGCTCGTACACCTGCACGTGCGCGGAGAACACAGCCATGAGGAGGCGGGGGCAGCTGGCCGGGGGCAGGGCCAGCCAGGGTGGGGCGCAGCAGAGNATGAGTCAGAAGGGGATTTTCTGTCATAGGGAGGGGTAAATAAGTCTAGAAAGAACAAGGTCTATTCTGAGTGGGTGGTGTGATCCCATAGTTGAGTAGAAAAATGTTCCCAGGTGGGTATTAAGGAGGGCAGTTTTACACTGCAGTGCTCATAGTGAGCTCATATTGAAGGAACTAGGAGAAAGGCCATTTTCCTGCATTGGTGAGGGAATACAGTCAATTCAGCTAATTGTTTATGAGAACGGGAATTTGGAAGGTCTGTGAGTGGCCTCATTCTAGATAAATAATAGGGAGCATCCATGAGTCTTGCCTAAGTCACATAGGGCAGGTGGTTGAGGGGGATCAGTAAATCATTTTTAGGAACATAAAGGAAGTTTCCTAACCTTTACAGTTTCCAGGAGCACTGACTTAGGGAAAGTTTAACATCATCACTATGAATTGTTTCAAATTACTTTTATTCAAATATCTTACATAAATTGTGTTTTTAATTTAAATTCATTTATTTTAATTGGAGGCTAATTACTTTAAATAGTGTATTGGTTCTGCCACACATCAACATGAATCTGCCACAAGCATACACGTGTTCCCCATCCTGAAACCCACTCCTACCACCCTCTCCGTACCATCCCTCCAGGTCATCCCAGTGCATCAGCCCCAAGGATCCTGTATCGAACCTGGACTGGCAATTTTTTTCTTATATGATATTATACATGTTTCCATGACATTCCTGCAAATCATCCCACGCTCTCTCTCTCCCAGAGTCCAAAACATTGTTCTATACATCTCTATCTCTTTTGCTGTCTCACATAAAGGGTTATTGTTACCATCTCTCTAAATTCCATATGTATGCATTAGTATACTGTACTGGTGTTTTTCTGTCTGGCTTACTTCACTCTGTATAATCGGTTCCAGTTTCATCCACCTCACTAGAACTGATTCAAATGTATNATGAGCAGGCAGCTTCTTCACCGTCTGAGCCACGAGGGGCACCTCCATAACCACATGCTGCTCCCCGACGGGCTCGAGCAGAATCCTTTGTGTGTGACCTGGCTTGACCCTCACGATGTCGGCATCACTTGTGCGGCCTCGGACTGTCGAGGGCTAGCTCTCATTTTAGTGCTCAAGTTGCAGAAATGATTGTGTCTCCCCCTGCCTCTGCCCCACCCACTGATATCACTAATTAAGCACTAAGTCACTGAGATAAGAGGACTGGCTTTATCCTGCTATGACTTTTGGTTTACCAGGAACTGTGTATTATGAGCTTTGGCTTAGAAATCTAATAACACCAGAGGGCTCAATAAATCACGTTGGTTTGTTATCGGGTTTCAAAAGCACAAAGTGCAAGGCTGTGCCGTGACTGTCGTGTTCCAAGCTGCTGAGAATTTTGGGGTTGACCACATCTCACCGAGGACAAAGCCAAGGGCGTTTTCCCTGAGGCCATGAAGTCAGCAAGCAGGGGTGACTGCTGGTCTTCTGGACTGGAGTGTCCNGCTGAACCTGTGGGAGGTGATGACGATTGCCTTGCCGGACTTTCGGGCCCGTGCCACGGTGCCCCAGAGCAGACGCCGGGCCACAGGGTCCATGCCAGTGGATGGCTCATCCAGGAAAATGACCACAGGCTCTCCCAGCAGGGCAATGCCGGCACTCAGCTTCCGCCTGTTGCCGCCACTGCAGCCGAGGGGGAAAAATTGGGTAACTGGCAACCCTAAGTTTCCAGAAGTGCAATCTTCCCTGCTTTTTCCTTTGTTAAGAAAGTGCTCATGTGCCCTGGTGGGGTGTTCAGTAACATGACCCACCACCCTCCCCCAGGGGTACACTGTGATTCAACTGTCCACTCCGCATCTAAACCATTCTCCTGGGCATAGGGATTGGTCCAGGCTGAGCACATGGTCTGTGGATCTCCTCTGAGGGCCTCTATGGGTGTTGCAGGGTAAGGGCATAGAACCGTTTTAGCTAACTTTTAATGAACACATAGCATTTATGATGTAAAGGTACTTCCCAAATGTTAATTCATTTAATCATCAAAAGATGCAGGGAAACATGAAAACATGATTGAAACAGAAGTTAACGGAAGAAAGAGGGCACCATCCTCTAACTCCTGGGCACCCTGACCCAGTTCTTCTAACAGTCTGCAGGGGCACTGTGCACAGCTCAAGGGGCGGCCTGGGACTTGGGACCGAGTAGCCTTGCTTTGTTTAAGCTAACTGGAATTGGGTTAGGATCACTGGTGACAAAGACCCAGGAAGACCCCACGCTCTTCAGCAGAACATCAGCTACTCAGATGGCTCACACAGCAGGGTGCGGGAGTGTGGGCGTGCAGTGCAAATCTGCCGCAGGTCAGAAGCCCTTGTGAAGCGGCAGGAAGAGTAACAGCTGTGGTGCGTCAGCCCATCCTCAGCCAAGTAACGAGAGGAAGCAGGGCCATGGGACAGCCAAGGCCGTTGACCCATTCTCACAGAGGAGGACAGCCACCTCCCTGGAAACCTATGCAGTGGTAAGGACCACACAGCACCCCCAGGCACAGAGCCAGCAGGCCTTGCCCTACCCCCCAGCACTGAACAGAACCACAGCACATCTTATTTTGGGGCGGGGAGGGCTGAGGGGACCCCGAGTCTCACCTGTAGGTCTTCACCAATTTGTCAGCGTACGTGTACATTAGCAAGTCATCAAGAATTTGGTCCACACAGGAGCTGATGTGACGCTCAGGGATGCCCCGGAGCCGGGAGAACATGACCAGCGTCTCCTTGCCCGTCATGTGGTCCAGCAGGGCATCGACCTGGGGACAGTAGCCGATCCACTGTCGCACCTGGAGTTGGAGCACAGTCCAGGGTGAAGGCGGGTCAGAAGGAAAGCTGCCCAGTAGGCAGGTGCCTGGCCTCTGCCTCACGCACAAGTGCCAGGTGAACAGACGTGTGCCAGGGGCCACCAATGACATTTGGGGGCTTGGATGCAGCACTGGCTGCTGGCGTGAACCCCAACCCCAGAGGGCACACATGGGTCTGGAGCACTTACAATCCTGCCTGCCCAGCAGGAAACCTCAGTGTCCAGAGTTGCCCTATCTCTTGCCACTTACCAAATGTATGGTCAGCAGAAGACACTTTATGTTTTCCCGTTTAAGCATATTTTCTATTAGACAAGTAACCCACAAATACATTTTCTCTGTGAGGGTGCTGGGGTCTCTTGTCCGGGGCCTGCCCCAGTGGTACAGTCACATCTAGGTACACTTTCAGACTTCTGCACGGCTGCGTAAAACACAACTGGATCACCTTTATTTACCACTCTGCACTTACCATTTTACCATTCTATCATTTTAATTCAATATTATGTGTTAAAGATCTGCCTTGGTCAGTAAATATTAATAAAACCTACTTTAACTTGGGCTTCCCAGGTAGCGCAATGGTAGAGAATCTGGTCTGCCAAAGGAGGAGGCACAAGAGACACAGCTTCAATCCCTGAGTTGGGAAGATCCCCTGGAGAAGGAAATGGCAAGCCACGCCAGTATTCCTGCCTGGGAAATCCCATTGACAGAGGAGCCTGACCACGGGGTTGCAGAGAGTTGGGCAGTACTGAGCAACTGAGCACACAAGCCTATTCCAACTCAGTTTGATTGTGACTTAATCATTCAGATTTGGGTTCAGTTCAGTTCAGTCGCTCAGCCATGGCCAGGCCCACATGCCAGGCCCCCCTGTCCATCACCACCAGCTCCCGGGGTTTATGCAAACTCATGTCCATTGAGTTGGTGATGCCATCCAGCCATCTCATCCTCTGTCGTCCCCTTCTCCTCCTNCCATGGCCAGGCCCACATGCCAGGCCCCCCTGTCCATCACCACCAGCTCCCGGGGTTTATGCAAACTCATGTCCATTGAGTTGGTGATGCCATCCAGCCATCTCATCCTCTGTCGTCCCCTTCTCCTCCTGCCCACAATCTTTCCCAGCATCAGGATCTTTTCCAATGAGTCAGCTCTTTGCATCAGGTGGCCAAAGTATTGGAGTTTCAGCTTCAACATCAGTCCTTCCAATGAACACTCAGGACTGATCTCCTTTAGAATAGACTGGTTGGATCTCCTAGCTGTCCAAGGGACTCTCAAGAGTCTTCTCCAACACCACAGTTCAAAAGCATCAATTCTTTGGTGCTCAGCTTTCTTTATAGTCCAACTCTCACATCCATACATGGCCACTGGAAAAACCACAGCCTTGACTAGACGGACCTTTGTTGGCAAAGTAATGTCTCCACTTTTTAATATGCTGTCTAGGCTGGTCATAACTTTCCTTCCAAGGAGTAAGCATCTTTTAATTTCATTGCTGTAATCGCCATCTGCAGTGATTTTGGAGCCCAGAAAAATAAAGTTAACCACTGTTTCCAGTTTCCCTATCTATCTCCCATGAAGATTTGGGTTGGCTGTTTATAAAAGATTCAGGCAATTGTGTGGTATTTCTGAGTTTTTGCTGTTATGAACTTGCAGCAAACCAGGCTCATCTGTCCATGAGATTCTCCAGGCAAGAATACTGGAGTGGGTGGCATGCCCTCTTCCAGGGGAGTTGACCATAAATGCATGGGTTTATTTCTGAGCTCTCTATTCTGTTCCACTGATCTATGTGTCTTTAATACCAGTACCATATAGTTTTGATTACTGGAGCTTTGTAGTATAGTCTGAAGTCAAGGAGCATGATACCTCTAGCTCTTTTATCTCAAGGCAGTTTGCTAACATATTTTTAAAAACCATGAGTGGGTACTGAATTTTCATCCAATGCTTTTCCTGCTTCTATTGATAAATATTTTCCTCCTTTCATCTATGAAGGTAGTGCTTTATACTGGTAGGTTTCCTACTGTTAAACCTTACTTACATTTCTGGAATGAGCTTGACAACTGTCATTTTTATTCTTTCAATATCCTGCTGAATTTCTATTGTCAATACCTTCCGTTCAGTTCCGTTCAGTGGCTCAGTCGTGTCCGACTCTGTGACACCATGTACTGCAGCACGCCATGCTTCCCTGTCCATCACCAACTCCCGGAGCGTGCTCACACTCATGTCCATCGAGTCAGTGATGCCATCCAACCATCTCATCCTCTGTTGCCCTCTTCTCCTCCTACCTTCAATCTTTCCCAGCATCAGGGTCTTTTCCAGTGGGTCAGTTCTTCACATCAGTTGGCCAAAGTATCAGAGGTTCAGCTTCAGCATCAGTCCTTCCAATGACTATTCAGAACTGATTTCCTTTAGTATGGACTGGTTGGATCTCCTTGCAGTCCAGGGGACTCTCCAGAGTCTTCTCCAACACCACAGTTCAAAAGTGCTCAGCTTTCTTTATAGTCCAGCTCTCACATCCATACATGACTATTGGAAAACCAATAGCTTTGATTAGATGGACCTTTGTCGGCCAAGTAATGTCTCTGCTTTTTAATACACTGTCTAGGTTGGTCATAACTTTCCTTCCAAGGAGTAAGTTTCTTTTAATTTCATGACTGCAGTCACCATCTGCAGTGATTTTGCAGCCCCCCAAAATAAAGTCAGCCACTGTTTCCCCATCTATTTGCCATGAAGTGATGGGACCGGATGTCATGATCTTAGTTTTTTAAATGTTGAGTTTTAAGCCAGCTTTTTCACTCTCCTCTTTCACTTTCATCAAGAGGCTCTTTAGGTCCTTTTTACTTTCTGCCATTAGGGTAGTGTCCTCTGCATATCTGAGGTTATTGATATTTCTCCCAGCAATCTTGATTCCAGCTTGTGCTTCATTCAGCCTGGCATTTCGCATGATGTACTCTGCATATAAGTTAAATAAACAGGGTAAGAATATACAGCTTTGACATACTCCTTTACCAATTTGGAATCAGTCTGCTGTTCCGTGTCTGGTTCTAACTGTTGCTTCTTGATCTGCATACAGATTTCTCAGGGGACAGGTCAGGTGGTCTGGTATTCCCATCTCTTGAAGAATTTTCCACAGTTTGTTGTGATCCACACAGTCAAAGGCTTTGGCATAGTCAATAAAGCAGAAATAGATGTTTTTCTGGAACTCTCTTGCTTTTTCCATGATCCAGCGGATGTTGGCAATTTGATCTCTGGTTCCTCTGCCTTTTCTAAATCCAGCTTGAACATCTGGAACTTCACAGTTCATGTACTGTTGAAGCCTCATTTGGATAAATTTGAGTGTTACTTTGCTAGCATGTGAGATGAATGCAATTGTGGGGTAGTCTGAACATTCTTTGGCATTGCCTTTCTTTGGGATTAGAATGAACACCAACTTTTTCCAGTCCTGTGGCCACTGCTGAGTTTTCCAAATTTGCTGGCATGTTGAGTGCAGCACTTTCACAGCACCATCTTTTAGCACTTGAAATAGCTCAGCTGGAATTCCATCACTTCTGCTAGCTTTGTTTGCAGTGATGTTTCCTAAGGTCCACTTGACTTCAGACTCCAGGATGTCTGGCTCTAAGTGATTGATCACTGTAGTTATCAAGGGTCATCAAGATCTTTTTTGTATAGTTTTTCCGTGTATTCTTGCAACCTTTTCTTAATATCTTCTGCTTCTGTTAGGTTCATATGGTTTCTGTCCTTTATTGTGCCCATCTTTGGATGAAATATTCCATTGATATATCTAATTTTCTTGAAGAGATCTCTAGTCTTTCCCATTCTATTGTTTTCCTGTATTTCTTTGCTTTGCTCACTGAGGAAGGCTTTCTTCTCTCTCCTTGCACTTGGAACTCTGCATTCAAATGGATGTATCTTTCCTTTTCTCCTTTGCCTTTCTCTTCTTTTCTCAGCTATCGAAATATTTTACTTAAGGCTTTATGTTCCTATATGAAGCTGCCCTATAGCTCATGTTGGACACTGTCTTTGTTTGATTTTCACTTCAGATTGGGTAGCACCCCATCTTCTCTCCTGTGATTCAGAAGAGGTATACAAGAAGTAAATAACTGCTTGGTGGTGGCTGGTAGACTTGTCCTTCAACTCCTTTTAGCCTGGACTCTTAAGAAAGGGTAGATCTTCAATCATTATTACAACTTTACCTCCAGTGTTGGTCTATATAGGCTTTCAGCTTTGTGAACAAATTTTTGGATAGAAGCCTTGAAAATGTTATAATTTGATGCAAAGAAAATGAAGGAATGTGCTGTTTCTTACATACCTGAGTCTGGAGAAAGCCTACTGCCATAGGATGGCCACGGAGCCCTGCTCACGGGCCAGGGAAAGTCCCACAGTGGAGCTGAACGATTCTGAGACAGTGAATGATTTTGACAAAAATGCATGTGGACAGTCAAAAGTCACTGCTGACTTTTGGCATACCAGCAGATTCTGAACAGAATTGTTGTTGCTATTCAGTTGCTAAATCGTCTCCGACTCTTTGTGACTCCATGGGCTGTACCACGCCGGGCTTCCCTGTCCTTCACCATCTCCCAGAGTTTGCTCAAATTCATGTCCACTGAATCTGTGATGCCATCCAACCACCTCATCCTCTGTTGCCCCCTTCTCCTGCTCTCAGTCTTTCCCAGCATCAGGATCTTTTCCAATAAGTCGGCTCTTCACATGTGATAAGAATATATTTTAGGAAATGTGAAAGAATGTTTAAAAATATTTGCACATGTAAAGGGTGCTAAGCAGAAAGCTCACAAAGGAATAGAGCAAGGATGTAGATTTGAGTTTGCTAATGAGATTAATCCGTGTGGGATTTCTAGGAGAAAGTGAAGAGAGGACCATGTTGAACTACATTTCCTACCATGAATTTTCACAGATTTCCAGGAGGTGATGTGCAGACAGATTCCAGGAAGACTGAAATCCAATTTCTTGCCAGTCAGACAGGAGGAGGGTCTTGTAGGCAGATGCTGCTTGATTTTAAATAATACAAAGAAATGTAACATTCCTTTTCATTTGGGTTTACAGAGCAGGTTTGTACTTGCCTCTCAGTGAGCTTCAATAAACTGGATGGATGACTGGTGATGATAAGGCTAGTGGGTGGGTCTGTCATGACCACCTGGCCTCACCCTGTCTTGTCGTGTCTTTTATTCCTTTGCTTGTTCATTCCTCCTTCCTTTTTTTGGTAACAGCTTATTGAGATATAATTCACATATCATACAATTCACCCATCAAATGTATTCAGTTCAGTGGCTTTTAGTATATTCACACTGGTGGTCCATGATCAAGTCAATTTTATAACATGGCATTGCTCCTCCCCAGAGAAACCTCAAATCCATGAAAAGTTACTACCCATTTTCCCCAGAACGCCCAAGCCCTGGCAACCATCGATTTGCTTGTCACCATGGATTTGCCTGATGTTTCATATCAACAGAATCACACAATCTGTGCCCGTCTGTGATCTGCTTCTCTCACTCTGCATCCCGTACTTAAGGTCCATGAGTAGTGTAGCATATGTCAGTGCTTCACTCCTTTTTTATGGTTGAATGATATCCTTGCGCACGGATAGATCACATTTTGTTCATCTATTAATCTGTTTGTTGGTGGACATTAGGGTTGATTCTACCTTTTGGCCACTGTGAAAAATGCTGCTATGAACATTCATGTACAAATTTTTGTGTGAATGTATTAACAGTTTTTTAGTTCTCTTGGATATATATACCTACGAGTGAAACTGCTGGGTCATATGGTACCTCTGTTCTAACCTTTGAGTATCTTTAATAATCTCAATCTTCCAATTGAAGTCTTTCATCCATTTGTATGTAATGTAATTACTAATGTAATTGGATTTGAATCTACCATCTTGTTAGGGCTATCTACTTGTCCCATGTGTTCTATATTCCTTTTTCTCCCTCACTTTGTTCCGATTACATTGGTTATTTTTTATGATCCACAGGGCTGCCTGAGAGTCTTCATGATATGGCTGTTAGTCTTCCCCAGAGTGAGTGGTGTGAAGGGGAGTATACCCAAAAGAGAAGCTGCAGTGTCCCTCATGACCCAGTCTCAAAAGTGACACACCACTTCTTCCACAGTATTCTGTCAGTCACACAGACCAACGCTGGCACAGTCTGGGTGATCTTCTTAAGAGTGTAAATCTCAGGAGGGTTACTAGGGGCTGTCTTGAAGGCATACCACGATGTCTCTTATCTTCTTCTGTATATTTGTTTTCTACACTTTGATTCTCCATGCTTCCTTCTAAATTATTGTGTGGGGAGGAGTTGTTGTTTAGGTACATGCGCATGATTATTATTATTTTTTTAATGTGCACCAAACACTGCATTTCAAGTTGTTTGCCGAAATCATTTGAGGCCTAGGATGTGAGCCTCTTCTGCCAGCTTTTCCTGACATTTGCTCCTGCCAGGCGCCTGGGAGCACGGTGGTTTAGAGTCACATCAATTCCATTTCAGGGACCGATAAGAGTCCAGGTCGTTCTGCAATTCTTGTTGTCTAAGTATAGTTCATCCCTACACCTGGGATGCAGCCCTCCAGGGTCCTGACTCAAGGAAAGGATGCTTGCATCAGGCCTCCCTATGCCCCAGAAGGCTCATCCTGAGCTCCAGTGCAGGCCAGTTCAAAACGAACGGCAAAAATATTCACATCTCAGCAACCCAGACTTGAATGGGCCAGCTCCTTGGGTCCCTGTCCTCCCCTACCTCTTGGCTCATAAGTCTTCACTATCTTTTTAGTTCTCTGAATTCTTCAAAGACATGTTTCCAAAATTTGGTCCAATTTTTCTAGTTTTAATGACCACCAGGAAAGGGATTAGAGTTACCTGATTTGCCATTACCAAAAGACTTGTCCATAATTTCTAAAATAATAGAAGTTAAAATTAATAGTAAATGGCTCCTAGCCATGAGATGCTTATACTGGTTATGGTTGTCAAGCAGTGTATGCTAAAAGATGACAGACAGTAATAATTATGAGCACGGATTCTGGAACTAGCCCATGTTGATTCTTCCGCCTTTTCTCTAAATTTTATGTTGGTCATGGGCAGTAAAGCTAGTACAGTGCATGCTGTGATTGGCACAGCTTCAGTTAGGCCCCTGTAGTTTGGTCTCCTCATATGCCTGTCATTGATTCCACTGTACACTGACCCCACTCCCCCACCACATTATACTTAAGTCACTGCATGGCAATGGCTGGTTCTCATGATCATAAGGTCCTTGCAAGTGAGAGTCACTGGGCTTACACAACTGTTGGCATACACTAGGCATTCAAAAATTGTTTCACTGAATTGGTGCCAATAATGGAAGTAGACTCCAAGAAGAGGGTCAGGTGTGAGGGATATATACAAAATTTGACTATGTCTGAGTCAAGCTGTTTAGAAGGGATGTATATGCAGGTCTGAAACACAGGACTGGGATTGGGCTGAGGGTGTGGCTACTTGGGAGCCATCAGCAAACAGAAGATAATGGGAGTCAGCGTAAGGAATGAGATTGGGGGGGTGGGGACAGTGTGTGTGGAAGGACAAAGACAGTATGCTGATGCTACTGCCCTGGGGAGTACTGCAGTCTAATGGGCTAGAGAAAGAAGATCCACCACAGGAGTCTAAGGAAGAAGTGTCAGTGAGAGAAGCACCAGAAGAAAGGGGAAGCTATAGGAGCAAACGAAGGAAAGCTAGAGTGTGAAGGAGAGAAAGGCCTGCGTTAAGAAATGCTTCAAAGAAGGCAAGGAAGCTGAGGCTGAAAGTTAGGAGTGGCCTTGGCTTGGGAAGTGCAGTGTGCACAGAGTCAGGGAGGACAGATTCCAGGGCTCACTGGGAGAGAGCATCCATGGACCATGGCTGCCGGCTGGGTGTCCTGAGTGGTGCCTGGGACAGCGGTAGATGGTGCCAGTCACTCCTCCAGGGAGCACGGGGCGAGTGGGGGAAGAGACAGGGGTTTCTGGGGACAGCTAATGGCTTTGTGGGTCCACTGGGCTTGAGATGCCTTGGGTTTCAGGGACATTTTAAAGGCAATGTTGAGTAAGCAGCTTGACATACAATCTGGAGCTCAGAGAAGAGGTCTAGGAAGGAGGTCTAGTCCCAATCTGACTAGATTTGGGAGTCAGAGATAAACCCAACACCTGGAATTTTCAAAGATGGATTTCAATCAAGTTCCTTGTCCCCAACCCTCTGTAACATCCACAGGTGTATTTCAGGGGACCCTCTTCCTGACACACCCACACCACCCCTAGGTTCATGCCACCTTGTCCCAGGTCACCACCTACCTTCCTCAAGTCAGAGCTGATGCTGATGCTGTTGACAAAGGCGTCCCCTGAGGTGATAGACTCTTCCCCAGTCAAAATCTTGAAAATGGTGGTTTTCCCAGCTCCATTGAGGCCAAGAAGACCAAAGCACTCCTCTGCTTGAACAGTGAAGGAAACCTTGTTCACAGCCAATGGAGGCACCTTCCTGGAATAGACCTGAGATAGCCAAGACAGAAGACAAGACACCCAGTGAGGAGGCCTGGAGCCAGCAGCCTGGAGTTGTCAGCTGCACTCCAGTTCTGCCCCCAGAGCTCCAGGACTCCGAGGTATCCAGGCTGGAATCTGCCTTCTCATCCCAGCTGCTGCTCCCAGTGGGCTCAGGAGGTTTTCTCTCTTCCTGCCCCTGCACACTGAGAACATAGTTCTCTAAGATAAGCCTCTTCCCTGTTTTCCTCGAAACAAAGAAAACCACTTTGATGTTGCCTGAGCTGGTTTCTGGGGGCTTTTTTAAAAAATATAAATTTATTTATTTTATGGAGGCTAATTATTTTTCTTTCTTTTTTTTAATTAATTAATTTATTTTTTAAATTTTACTTTACAATACTCTATTGGCTTTGCCATACATCGACATGAATCCACCACAGGTGTATACAAGCTCCCAATCCTATTGTATTGGTTTTGCCATACATTGACATGAATCCGCCACAGTGTACATGTGTTCCCCATCCTGAACCACCCCGCTACCTTCCTCCCCATCCCATCCCTCTGGGTCATCCCAGTGCACCAGCCCCGAGCATCCTGTATCATGCATCAAACCTGGACTGGCGATTCATTTCACATATGATATTATACATGTTTCAATGCCACTCTCCCAAACCATCCCACCCTCGCCCTCTCCCACAGAATCCAAATGATTGCTCTATGCATCTGTGTCTCTTTTGCTGTCTCCCATACAGGGTTATTGTTACCATCTTTCTAAATTCCAAATATATATGTTATTATACTATATTGGTGTTTTTCTTTCTGGCTTACTTCACTTCGTATAAGAGGCTCCAGTTTCATCCACCTCATTAGAACTGATTCAAATGTATTCTTTTAAATGGCTGAGTAATACTCCATTGTGTATATGTACCACAGCTTTCTTATCCATTCATCTGCTGATGGACATCTAGGTTGCTTCCATGTCCTGGCTATTGTAAACAGTGCTGAGATGAACATTGGGGTACATGTGTCTCTTTCAATTCTGGTTTCCTCAGTGTGTATGCACAGCAGTGGGATTGCTGGGTCATATGGCAGTTCTATTTCCAGTTTTTTAAGGAATCTCCACACTGTTCTCCATAGTGGCTGTACTAGTTTGCATTCCCACCAACAGTGTAAGAGGGTTCCCTTTTCTCCACACCCTCTCCAGCATTTATTGCTTGTAGATTTTTGGATCACAGCCATTCTGACTAGTGTGAAATGGTACCTCATTGTGATTTTGATTTGCATTTCTATGATAATGAGTGATGTTGAGCTTCTTTACATGTGTTTGTAAACCACCTGTATGTTTTCTTTGGAGAAATGTCTGTTTAGTTCTTTGGCCCATTTTTTGATTGGGTCATTTATTTTTCTGGAATTGAGCTGCAGGGATTGCTTGTATATTTTTGAGATTAATTCTGTGTCAGTTGCTTCATTTGCTATTATTTTCTCCCATTCTGAAGGCTGTCTTTTCACCTTGCTTATAGTTTCCTTTGTTGTATGGAAACTTTTAATTTTAATTAGGTCCCATTTGTTTATTTTTGCTTTTATTTCCAATATTCTGGGAGGTGGGTCATGGAGGATCCTGCTGTGATTTATGTTGGAGAGTGTTTTGCCTATGTTCTCCTCTAGTAACTATAAAGTTACTGGTCTTATGTTTAGATCTTTAATCCATTTTGAGTTTATTTTTGTGTATGGTATTAGAAAGTGTACTAGTTTCATTCTTTTACAAGTGGTTGACCAGTTTTCCCAGCACCACTTGTTAAAGAGATTGTCTTTTCTCCATTGTATATTCTTGCCTCCTTTGTCAAAGATAAGGTGTCCATAGGTGTGTGGATTCATCTCTGGGCTTTCTATTTTGTTCCACTGATCTATATTTCTGTCTTTGTGCCAGTACCATACTGTCTTGATGACTGTGGCTTTGTAGTAGAGCCTGAAGTCAGGCAGGTTGATTCTGGGGGCTTTTTAACGACTAGTAACTATAAGGAAACAACTCTCTCTGTCTCTGTCTCCCTCCCTCTCTCTCTGCATGCATGTGTGTGTGCATGTGCGTGAGTGTGTGTACATTCCTGGCTGTCTGAAGAATCTCTTAGCACCGGCCCCATGGGCTCTCAGGGAGATTAGCAGGCTTGCTGTGGGCTTTCCGAGCCCACATCCCCTCCTTGGCTCCTCCACAGACTGCTTTCTAGATCCAGAAGAGACTCAACCATGTCTACCCTTCAAGGCCTCTGGGGATCCACGGCTCTGGTGCCCCTCCCATCCCAGGACTCCTTGTCCTCAGGGGCCCCCAAAAGACAAAGGGGGGCTGAGGTGCTACCTGCTATCTCTGGGTGCACGAATGGGCTTAGATGCCATCTGTTCAGAGGAAACCTCTCTCTGAGTCTTTCCCATCAAAACTCATCTGAATCCTCTGCCAGTGCAGTAGTCCCTTTATCCCCGGGGATATGGTTCAAGAACCCCAGTGGGGGCGTGAAACCATGGATACCATAGGACACTCTACTTACTATGTTTCTCCTATAAATACATTCCTCTGACAAAGTGTAACTTATAAATTAGGCACAGTAAGCAAATATCCGAATTGCCAACATCAGTACCCTTGGGCTTTGGGGTAAGTAAAATGAGAAGTCCTTGAGCACAAGCACTCGATACTGTGATACTGGATCAGATAACTGAGCCAGCAACTAAGAGATCAAACAGCAGAGAAGCTGGACAAAGGGTTGGAGTGGGACGGCTTGAGTTAACCACGCTACCCAGAATGGCACACAACTTAAAACTTATGAATTGATATTTCTGAAATTTTCCATTTAATATTTTTGGACCATGGTTGACCGCAAGTAGCTGAAACCTCAGAAAGCAAAGCTGCTAATAAATGGGCACTACACTGTACTCCAAGTCAGCGGGCGGGGTCCTGGAGCCATGATGGCTGCTTCCCTACACAAGGATCCCCAAGAGTAATGGGGATGAAAAGTAAAGTAATGCTTTTCAAGCTGCATCAGACTTTACCTTAGATAGTTCTTTAAGGACCAGTGGGTTTTTCTTACACAGATCTTCCCAAGAGTTCTTGATCATTTTTGCTTCCTCTTCCACATCTTGGTCTCCAGGCACAGACTCTGCATTCTGCAAAACAACCTATTTTTCCCGAGATGAGGATGGGGGGTGTAAGTGCTTTTGCAAGGATAGAAGGAAGACATCAAGGTCCTTCCCCATGATGTTGTGAAGGTGCCCTGGCCATGCCAGTTCCCATTTGCACATCACCACCCATTCTCAGGGAAAGTCAGGCAGGACTGAGTGCATGTTGACACGACCGTGATATGCTGAACAGGAAAGCATTGGTTTTTAAAGAAAAAAAAAAGACTGGAAGCCCAGAGGTGTCAAGATACAACAAATCCCATTTTGTACAGGATTTCCATGATCATGGGGGTGAGGGAGGTGCTTTGCCACTGGAAGATATTCAGGTCAAGAACTGACACAACAGACCTTTCTCCTATCTGGCTGCTGAATGACTGAGGGGAGAGGTGTTACAAGCTGACTAGTTTTAGGGAATCCACGGCTGGCCAGGGTCACAGGGCCCAGGCCAATGCCCTTCCCCCTTCTCCCCTCAGGGCCCGGGGTTCTGGGGACCTCAGTAACCCCTCTGCCCTGAGGGAGGTTTACACCATCTCCAGGCCCTCTGACTCTGAGAATCAAGGTCACTGCAGACTGTAGGAATTAAGCCATGAAGCCAGCCTCTTACCTGTCCTTACAGACTTACACTTGGACCCACTCACCATTTTTTGCTTCCAGGAGAGGCCAGAAAACCTGAATTTCAGTTCCCATAAGACACTGGTTTCAATGAGGAAAAGCAGGATGAGGTACACGAGCCCTGAGATGGCGAGGGCTGTCAGGTACTTCCCCATCCCGAGAGACTCCCAGGCATAGATGTCCTCCTGGACCACATAGCCCTCCGCTACAATGGCACAAATGGACACGATCAGATTACACAGAGCAGCTAGATTCCTACGATAACAAACATCATTTAAAAGGAGTATTATTGTCATCACTGTAGTCACTTCACCCCAGCAGATGGGAAACATATACAGTATTCTGCTTTTCTTACTGGAACCAATGTTTAGCAAAAATTATGCAGTAAACTGTCCATATGACAGTTACTTGAAATACAAACTATTTACATGTCTGATTCTTTTATCAATTATTAATCACCCTGTAACTTCAACTGACCACTCATGCAGAAACACTCAGCAGCCTCAAGTCTCCTATTTTAATTTGATTTGCCTTCAAATTTTCTTTTAAATACATGTATTTTTAAATTATACAATACACACTCATTGGGGAAAAAAAAAAAGACACGTCTGAGGTAAAGTCAAGGTACTTCTCCTCTCCCTATAGCTTCCATACTCTCTGGATATAATCTTCCATACTCTCTGGATATAATCTCTGGATATAATCTTCCATACTCTCTGGATATAATCTTTTACAATACAAGTAGACTGATACTATGCATTATCTTTTCCAATTCATTTGTTTTGTTTCAGTTCAGTTCAGTTCAGTTGTTCAGTCATGTCTGACTCTTTGTGACCCCATGGACTGCTGCACACCAGGCTTCCCTGTCCATCACCAACTCCTGGAGCTTACTCAGACTGACGTTCAGTGAATCAGTGATGCCATCCAACCATCTTGTCTGTCTTCCCCTTCTCCCGCCTTCAATCTTTCCCAGCATCAGGGTCTTTTCCAATGAATCAGTTCTTTGCATCACAGGTGGCCAAGTATTGGAGTTTTAGCTTCAGCATCAATCCTTCCAAGGAATATTCAGAACTGATTTCCTTTAAGATGGACTGGTTGGATCTCCTTGCAGTCCAAGGGACTCTCAAGAGTCTTCTCCAACACCATAGTTCAAAAGCGTCAAATTTTTGGCGCTCAGCTTTCTTCATAGTTCAACACTCACATCCATACATGACTATTGGAAAAACCATAGCTTTGATTAAACGGTCCTTTGTCAGCAAAGTAATGTCTCTGCTTTTTAAAATGCTGTCCAGGTTGGTCATGGCTTTTCTTCCAAGGAGAAAGAGTCTTTTAATTTCATGGCTGCAGTCACCATCTGTAGTGATTTTGGAGCCCCCCAAAATAAAGTCTCTCACTGTATCCATTGCTTTCACACCTCTTTGTCATGAAGTGATGGGACCAGATGCCTTGATCTTAGTTTTTTGAATGTTGACTTTTAAGCCAGCTTTTTCACTTTCCTCTTTCACTTTCATCAAGAGGCTCTTTAGGTCCTCTTCACTTNTCTAGTCAAGGCTATGGTTTTTTCCAGTGGTCATGTATGGATGTGAGAGTTGGACTATGAAGAAGGCTGAGTGCCAAAGAATTGATGCTTTTGAACTGTGGTGTTGGAGAAGACTCTTTAGAGTCCCTTGGACTGCAAGGTGATCCAACCAGTCCATTCTGAAGGAGATCAGCCCTGGGATTTCTTTGGAAGGAATGACGCTAAAGCTGAAACTCCAGTACTTTGGCCACCTCATGCGAAGAGCTGACCCATTGGAAAAGACTCTGAGCTGGGAGGGATTGGGGGCAGGAGGAGAAGGGGACGACAGGGGATGAGATGGCTGGATGGCACCACTGACTCGATGGACATGAGTCTGAGTGAACTCTGGGAGTTGGTGATGGACGGGGAGGCCTGGCGTGCTGCAATTCATGGGGTCACAAAGAGTCAGATACGACTGAGCCACTGAACTGAACTGAACTGAAAACAACTATACTTCAATTAGAAAAAAGAAATAAAGGAGCAGTCAGTAAGTTGTCTGGTCCTAAAACAAATACAGAAACTGGGGCCTCTTAGAGATTAGAGGAGCCAATGTTTTATCTTCTATTGAAAAGTGAAGAAATAACAAACAAGGTTATAAATAACCTTTGGTATAGTTAAAATAGTTTAAATATTTACCACAAATAAACACAACTGTTGTGCCAAATAACCATGCTACTCATAAGCAAATTAATCTGGAAGAGGGTTGTTGTGCTGCATGGGCACGGACCTGCAATGGGGCTGCGCTTACAGCCCTCTCCCACCCCACAGGCCACTCCACGTGCCACCAGTGGCCACCCTGTAGAAACCACAGCACATCTCCACCAGCAAGGAGGTGGGATTAGAGCTTTCATTTCAGACTTCATGACTGGCTACACCACCTGCTCCAAATAAGGGGGTCTGCAAGGAAGACAGCCCAGGGACACATGACTTTCTTCAGACTCCCTGAAGAGAGGCTGAACAGACTCTTCATATGAAAACAGACTCTACTCTCAGGCCTTGGATTTAGAGTAGTACAGCTTTGGGGGATCAATTTATGAAATTCCTGTCGGTGCAACGTACAGGAGTTGAACTTGGATGTGAGGTCTCCAGACCAACAGTTCCTGGACCAGGACTCAATAACTGAGCAGCAGAGCCACAGGGTCCACCTGTGGGGATTTAAGCACCGTTTGGGGGCACAGCTCGAAAGTCGTGGCTCCACATTGTGGCTGAGGCATCAGGGTCACGGCTCTGGTGATCAGACAGTTGCACCTGCGGAGGCCAGGCCGCAGTGGGTAGCTGCAGAGGGGAAGAGGCACAGTGGCTCCCGTCCTCTTTACACTCTCTGTAGAAGTCTAAACGTGGAAATCTACCCTGGAGACTGAAGTAGAGGGGCGGGGAAACTGCCCCAACTCGGCTCTGTGGCTCCCGGATGGGACAGAGACAGACTCAACCACAAGGTAGTCTTGAGAGCCCTGCCTGGGGTGAACAGTCAGCCACAGTGGCTCCCAGACCCTCTCGGGTCAGTGACCATCTTCCGACACCCAGGAGAGGAGTGCTTGACAATCCCACGTGATCATAAAGGACAGGTATTCACAGCTCCTGCTTATTCACCTGCCTGCCTTCCTTCTTTTTCTGCTGGTCCTACTCTAGCACTGACTGAGGACGGAGGAGAGGCCACAAACCACCTCCACCTAGTCTGCCGACTGAGGAATCTCCTCTGCCACACTCCGGGGTGGGATCCATCTTCCTCGGGCTCTTGTGTTTTCTTCCTCCTTCGCTTTACTCCTGCACTTTGTTGGCCGAGATCCTTGACTAACTTTCCAAGAAAGTGGGGTATTGGTTCAATTGCTGTTGCCCAGCTGAAGTTGTCTTTGCTCTGTCCCCCCATCTGCCTGACGACAGAACTCAGTACAGAAACCCCTGTATTTCAGGAAGTGTTTGGGTTTCTCTTCATTCAGTGTTGGACATTTGATAAATTCTTTCAATCCTGAAGTCGGGTTTTTTGAACTCTGGGAAATTTTGTTTTGTTTCTTGGGTAGTTTCCTCAACCTGATTTCCTGTTTTCTCTTTCTGGAAGGCTTATTGATTGAATACAAATAGCATCTCCTGCATTTACTGTCACATTACCTGCCTTTCCTCTCAACTTCTCTATTTCTCTTAACTTTTTGTTCTACTTTCTGAAAAATTCATTGCCTTTATTTTCCAACCCTTCTGCTAAATTCTCATTTTGGCAATCAGATCTTTCTTGTTTCCAAAGGTTTTCTTCTTCATGGAATTCTACAAAAGTCTCTTATTACCTTCTCTCAAACTGAGGAGTAGTCTGTTTCAGTGAAGTGCGTGATCACCAGTGGATAGTTTGATGATTCTGACAAGTATTTTTGCCCATGTAATCAACATCTCAATCACAATACGGCTGTCCCCATCACTCCAGGTCCCCTCTGGTCTCTCTGCAGTGGACCCTCAGCCCCGAGCTCAGGGCTGCGTCGTCCAGGCAGCACCTGGTGTGCCGTCTGTCCGCACTGCGGCCTGTGCTGAGCGTCTGTCCTCTGGGGGGGTGCATGTCTGCAACACTGACGGTTTGGGGCTCTTCCAACGACCACTGCTGAGAAGAGCCTCATGCAGGCCCCTGCAGACACATGCTCTCACAGGCACGACTTGTGTGGCTGCCAGAGGGAGGGTTAAAGCTGTGTGATGTGTGGACCTGATGGGCCTCACCTTTTTCACTTGTGACCGACACAAGAACAAAGGGGCCAATGCTCAGAAAGGTCAGCATGGTGATGAGTTTGACACAGGCGTTCCCCGCATTGTCAAAGCAGAAGCTGGTCAGGTAGATGAAGGGGATGATGGCCCAGGCATAGAGCATCAGCATCAAGAAGACAGCTGGGACATTCTCCTTATGTGTAAAAGCCTCCTCACCGAAGTGTAGAAACACCACCTGGGGAAAGTGGGGCAGAATTTGGAGAAGTCACTAAGACTCAGGCCTAAGC
This sequence comes from Neotragus pygmaeus, assembly GCA_006410875.1. Lineage (NCBI taxonomy): Eukaryota > Metazoa > Chordata > Mammalia > Artiodactyla > Bovidae > Neotragus > Neotragus pygmaeus. The sequence goes on along the minus strand of SJYV01006462.1, from coordinate 174,689 downwards.
ATGAAAGAAAGGATACGATGATCTCAATTTATTCTTCATAAGGTAAACAAGGTGTTGGCAGGACTCCAGCAGCACCGCCCTTTCCTCACTCCTAAGCATGAGAGAAAAGATACGATAATCTCAACTTATTCTTCATAAGGTAAACAAGGTGTTGGCAGGACTCCAGCAGCACCGCCCTTCCCTCACTCCTCTGGCCATGCAGGGGACACCAGTGCAGTGTGACGAGGAGCACGGAGGCAGAACCAGGGAGGACGTGCTCCAGGCTGCACCCCTCAGTGCCCTGGTGGGCTACTTCTGGAATGTAAACACCTGTCCCCAGGGCACTGTCTTACCAGCCTGAGGCAGCAGCTCTGGGGAAGTCACCACCTAGAGACCCCAGAGCAGGCCCCCTGCTCCTAATGACACTGAGACGGGAATCACCTTTTACTGAGGGTCAGCGAGGAAGCTGCATTCACAGCCATGTGGCCCATCAGGGGCAGAGCTGCCAGCCTAGACTTCTGGTTGGGTCCCGGCTCTTTGCAGGGGCCTCAGGGCCAGTGCCCTGGACACAGGGGGTTGGGGGGAGGGGCCCCTCACAATGCAGCTCACCAGCAGCAGCAGGCTGGGGACAAGGAAGGACAGGAGGTCCCACAGCAGAGACGAGAGCCAGAACGTAGCCACGTGGACGCCGCTGATGAACTGGACCTGCTTGGCCTTGAGGCCTCTCTCTTTGACTGTCAAGATGGAAAAGGAACTCGAAAGGAAAGCCATTCCAAAAAGCAAGTTGATGACAAGATAATGTCCTTTAGGGCCCCTGTCAAAGGCAGGATATAAAGAGAGAGGCAGTCATTTAAGTAGAACCGGTCAAAGGAACCATATTCCAAAATAACAATTTGTAATTAAAACAAAGAGACAAAAAGGCAGGAAGCTGGCAGTAAGGGGAGAAGCTTAGCGAGGAGGAAGGAAAGCGATACATACTCATACAAGATGTCCTCCGCGGTGTCCATGCTCGACTGAGGCTGAGGGTGGTTCAGTACCGTTATGGACGCCCTGGGCCCAGAAAGCAACTTGAACAGGATGTTATCTACCAACGCCAGCACCTGGGCCGTGGAATGGTACACCTGGTTATTGAACAGTGCTGTCACGATGGTGTGGTTCCCCACGTCGTCAAAAGAAATGGCTACCAGGTAATTCTGGTCAAAGACCTCGGGCTCCTCCTCTAACTTTTTCAGGAGGAATGGTTCCACTGGGCCTGGAAGAAAACAGACCACTGAGCGGGTCACACCAGGCCTCACGAGGCAAGGAGGACCGCAGCTCCTCCTGAACGTCTCTCTCCTCACCAAGCCCCACACACATCCCCAGTGGGGTCCTCCTGTCGTGGAGGTGCCCTGACTTCCAGTCATCCACTTGGCCTGCAGGGCTGCCTCCTGCCTGGGCCCCTCAGGCCTGGGGCCTCAAGAAAGTTTTCCTTTCCTTGACTGGAGCAGCAGGGAAGTCTTGTCCAGGCATCCTTCAGGCTTCCCTGCTGTGCAGCCCCCATTCACACCACAGGCTTTGAACTCAGGCGCGCCCTCTGACCCTCTGAGGCTGAGCTATGTCTGTGTGACCATCACGGACTGTTCCTCTGTATTACTGCTTCTCCATAAGACCTCTGGGCTAGGAGCTCTGTGAGAGCTGTTCATCACCACACTTCTAGCACACAGGCTGATTGACCAAGAACCCTGGAATTTTTACGCTGGAATGATCACTGTACTGGTGGCTGAGGGTTACTGAGTGCCAGTGTTGCAGTGTGAAGCACCTTTGATAGGCACTCCCCTGGGGACCCTCCAGTGACAGTGTGAGGAAACCAAGGTTGGGAGAGGCAAGGCACTACAATCCCAACCATTTCTGCAGCTGATCTCTTGTACTCTACTAAAACTAAATCCTTAAAAGTTTCATTTTAAAATAAAATAACACATCAATATAATTTTAAAAATCAAATAATTATACAAAACGTACAATGAGAGATGACAGTGCCATGGCCTTCCACATCACTATCCCTGGCTCCTGCTCACCAGGGCAACCATGTTGAAGTCTTTCAGTCTAGGTCTCTCAGGATCAATAAATAGTCAATTTCTCCACTGACGGCCTATCTCGGAAGCAAGGACTTGGCTCTCTTAGAGGACTATCCCCACCTTCTACGGCCTTCCCTAGAAGGGCCTTCTAGCCACACACTCTGACGTCAGAGAGCATCACGTAGCATGGAAGCACATGGCTTCACTGCAGGGAGCAATGGGCCTGCTTCCTGCCCCGTTTTCCTGGGCCTGGTACTTACTTTGCAGCTCCAGAGGATTCTGGCCCTCAGCCATAAGCACATCTGTCAGATGATCTAGAAGCTGCGTACCCAGCCTGGAGTTCGGAGAAATGTAGAATGGAACAGTAGTTTGACCATATGATTTTAGGGTCAGCTCCAATGGGCTGTTGTCCATGCTTATATCGAAGTTGAGGAATGAGAGGCTGATGCTAAGAATGACCAGAGGCACCAGGATCTGTATTGACAGCATCATGATCCAGTTGCGCCAAGAATAGGTAGCCCTTTTCAAGAACATGGCATAGAACTGTTGGCAGAGAAGGCTGAACTACAATTTAAAAAAAGAAGGACATACCATTAACATGGTCACAGGTAGGAGCTGGCAGGCAGTGAAGTAGCTCATGTTCAACTGTATTCTCTCATATTATGTCTAACATTTTGATTGCGTCAAAAATTGCTTTAAATTAAAATTCTTTGACTTAATTATTAGATTAACATTTAATGGTAGAAAAAGAAGGCACAGATTGGAAAGAGTTTGAAAGAGAAGTCTAAACAGATACCAAATGTAAACAGGATACCTTGTTTTTTACCTGTCAGATTGGCAAAAATTTTATGTTGATGAGGATATAGGGGAAGGGAAATGCCATTGCTTGCTGGCATTTTAATTTGATATTACTTTTTTAGAAAACAAATGAGCTGAATGTATAAATTTAATTTGACATCCACACAGTCAAAGAGAAGAGATTGTACTTCTAATAATGCACCCACAGATGCACCTGTGGAAGGATGCAGGCCATGCACAGAGAGGTCCCTGGGCTTCGATAGTGAATATCAAAGCATGCAGTCATGTGCACTGGGATCCCAAGATCCAGCCTTGGGCCCAGAGGTGGCGGCTGTGGAGGTCGGCACCACAGGCTCCCATCAGCTTCTCTTTCACTGGCACTGCGCTAGCTGGGTGGGCTGGGGCCTTCAAGCCTCAGATTTCCCAAATACCAAATACCAAAACACCCCAGAAAGCCTCTCCATGTCTCCCACATTTGGATTTGAGGCTCCTTCCTCTCAAGCATTCACCAAAAGGCATCGCTATCACCCTGCCAGAGGTGGCGCTCTGAGAAGTACTTCCTGGGAAGGTTCTGGAGTTGTTTCCAAAAGCAAAGCTTGGCCAAGTAGAGGCTGGATCCATCCTTCCTGGGGTTGGAGAAGAGCCTTCTGTGTAGGACAGGCACTGGTCTAGATAACCCCCAAGACCCCTTCCAACTAGGGGCTCCATGGATGGCAGCTTCCCCTTGAACAAGTGATTTAAGACTATGAAACAGTGAATCCTCTTCACTAACCCATGAAAGGGCTCTCTGGTGGCTCAGTGGAAAGGAACCTTTCTGCTAATGCAGGAGACACAGGAGACATAGGTTTGATCTCTGGGTCAGGAAGATCCCCTGGAGGAGGAAATGGCAACCCACTTCGGTATTCTTGTCTGGGAAATTCCATGGACAGAGAATCCTGGTGGGCTCCAGTCCATGAGGTCACAAAAGAGTCAGACACGACTAAGTGATTGAGCATGCATGCATGCAATCCAAGAAAACCAATCTCATTATTTTGTAATATACCTCATAGATAGCTAAATTAAGATGACTATATAAAATGCATAGCAACATTCTTTTTTAAGCATTAAAACCTGTATAAAATACAAGTTGCCATGAATCTCATAAGAATTTTTTTTTTTTAATTAAGGATTTCCCTGGTGGTCCACTGATTAAAATTTCACCTTCCAATGCAAGGAGTGCAGGTTCAAACCCTGGTGAGGGAGCTAAGATCCCACACGCCTCGTGTCCAAAAAACCAAAATAGAAAACAGCAAATTCAGTAAAGAATTTTAAAAATGTTCCACATCAAAAAAAAATCTTAAAAATTTTTAATTTCAGGTTGTACCATGCATGATCTGTTTCAGAGTGAAAGATTAAAAAGAAAGGTTAACTATGCTTTTTGGACAGCAGATTTAATGCTTTTTTTAAAAGCTAAGTCTCCTGATTTCTTTTTATTTATTTTTTAATGCTTATCTATTTGTTTTTGGCTGTGCTGGGTCTTTGCTGCTGTGTGGGCCTATCTCCAGTTGAGGACAGCTGGGGCCCTTCTCCAGCTGTGGCACATGGGTTTCCCACTGCAGTGGCCTCTCTTCTTGCCAAGCATGGGCTCTAGGGCACTTGAGCTTCAGTAGTTGCGGCCTCCAAGCTCTAGAGTGCAGGCTCAGTGGTTGCAATGCTCAGACTTAGTCTCTCCACTGCATGTGGGGATCTTCCTACATCAGGGATTGAACCTGTTCTCTCATGCTGGCAGATGGGCTCTTCACCACGGAGCCACCAGGGAAGCTCGATCTAGTGCTTTTACTCTTTCTTTTTTCTGGTGAAAGAAATGGCCACACCCTTTCTATGAGCTTTTCTGATACTTCCTTTCATTGGGTTGATCCTGGTCAGAAAACACCAGCATTCTGATTTTCAGCTGGAGCAAAGAGCATGGTATTCCTGAAATCCAGCAGAGCCGATCTTTTATGTCTAAATTCTGCACAGGGGCAGATTTTTCTTAAGCCCCTATTAAGGTTGACATTCATGTCTTGACAGAATAATATCATGATTCCAGGAATGAAACAGAAACCTGCTTCCTGCATTTGATGTATCTGCTCACCCCAGTGTTAGGATGGATGGGTAGGCCAGATGGTATTGAGAAAATCCGTGAATGAAGACGTTTAATCCTGTTGACAGGAACTCTGCTCACCAGTGGATGAGAATGGAAGGAGGGAAGCTTGATGATCTGCAAGTCTATGTCGGAATCCATCAGCTTATTAACCCTAAACCAAACCAAAAACACGAAGAAATGAGAACTCTCAAAATCACAATACATTCCATTCTGTTCAGATTTAAAGAATGAAAGTCATGTAAGATGTGAAAAAAATAAGTTAGGACACAAACAATGAGGAGAAAAAAAGCCACACCAAGATTACATACTGTTGGCAAGTGTATACTGGCTGCTGCTGCTGCTAAGTTGCTTCAGTAGTGTCTGACTCTGTGCGACCCCATAGACGGCAACCCACCAGGCTCCCCCGTCCCTGGGATTCTCCAGGCAAGAACACTGGAGTGGGTTGCCATTTCCTTCTCCAATGCATGAAAGTGAAAAGTCAAAGTGAAGTCGCTCAGTTGTGTCTGACTCTTAGCGACCCCATGGACTGCAGCCTACCAGGCTCCTCCATCCATGGGATTTTCCAGGCAAGAGTACTGGAGTGGGGTGCCATTGCCTTCTCCAGTATACTGACTAGAAAGGGCTTAAAAAGGAACTAACAACTGAATTAACTGACCGACCAATGGCTTCTCCAAATAACTGAGGCAACACTAGCTTGAATAGATTTCATTATTTTCCTTAAAAGATACCACACACAAATTAAAACAAAAATATAATATCACTTAATATGTATTTTATGAGCAAAACTATAAATTATAAAATGCAGCGTTTCTGACACTCCAGGTCTGGGGTTTGTAAACTATGGCCAGTGGGCCAAATCCAGCCCAAGGTTTGTTTTGGTATGGAACGAGCTCAGATAGGATTTCACATTTGTAAATTGCTGTTACATGGTTATAATTAAGTGCCTACATAATACCCTTGTTACGTGACCATTCCTACACAGCCTAAAGTATTTACCAAAACTGTAATTCTTTGGCCACCTGATGCAAAGAGCTGATTCATTAGAAAAGACCCTGATGCTGGGAAAGACTGAAGGCAAAAGGAGAAGGGGGCAGCAGAGGATGAAATGGCTGGATAGCATCACCAACTCAATGGACATGAGTTTGAGCAAACTCCGGGAGATAGTGAAGGACAGGGAAGCCTGGCGTGCTGCAGTCCATGGGGTTGCAAAGAGTCACACACAACTCAGTAACTGAATAACAACAACACAATACCCTTGTTATGCGACCAAGCCTACACAGCCTAAAGTATATACTATCTGACCCTTTAGAAAAAAGTTTGCAGAACCTCTGCTCAGGGTAAAATTCAGCAAAGTATGAGGTCAAAAAACATACTTTTACTCATAGTCTTTGAGCTAGTTATTCCATTGCTGGGAATTTGTCACAAGAATATAATTCAATAAACTGGTTCATTTTCCCTCCAGTACTGTTCTGCAAAGGACAGTAAATTAATTGTTATTTATTGCTGTGACACAGATTATCCTAAAACTTAGCATCTTAAAACAACAGTAAGCATTTACAATCTCACACTGTTCCAGTGGGTCAGGAATTTGGGGGTGGCTCAGCTGAGTGGCTCTGCCTCAAAGTCTCTCCTGCAGATGCAGTCCAGCTCTTGGCCAGGCTACAGTTGTCTGAAGGCTGGACTGGGGCCAGAGGGTCTGGTCCATTCACAGGATAGTGCCCTTATGTGGCAGTGGAAAGGAGGCAGTGGTGTGTGGTTCTCTAAGTGTAGTTTGAACAAGAACACTGGTTGATGTTTTAATTAACATTAATGATTAAGACAAAACCGAAACAACAAAGATGTTATGTCAGAACTTCACTCATTCATCCACGAGGTGAGTAACATTTTTATTGGGCTAAATAATACATTTAAAAACCTCAAAGAGTATTTCCTCAAATTCTATTAATGAAATTGCTTCAGATAGGACATACTTTGAAGTTTAATTCACACTACTAACATTTTCTCAGTCATTACTTTCTAAATCTAGACAGTCAACAAAGAAATAAACTCCAATTTATAGTGTTTACCAATTTTCATGTTGTAAATACTCTCACCAGTATTGATTTCAAATTGTCAACATAATGCTTCCATCACATAGTGTAATAGACGTAAAAATAACCTCAAGAGCACTGATAATAGTAAAATGTAACCAAGTCATGAGGAAATAGGTTTTATTATTTCCCTCTGTGACTATTGTTATTTATAAGAAATATAGACTTGTTCTTTGTCCTGGTTCCGGAACAGAGCTCCTAAAACTCTTGCAAATTTCTAAGTGAAGAGAGCCATAAGAGTGTCCTTTGTCATGGTGACTTGGGGTCTGGTTGCCAGGGGAACCAAAACCATGTGATTGGCAGGTTAGAGCTTTTGACCACCTTCACCCACTTACCACACCCCTGCCTCCAACCTCTGAAGACATTGAAAGCCAAAGTTGCTCAGTTGTATTCACTCTTTGAGACCTCATAGACTATACAGTCCATGGGATTCTCCAGGCGAGAATACTGGAGTGGGTAGCTTTTCCCTTCTTCAGGCAATCTTCCCAACCCAGGGATCGAACCCAGGTCTCCCACGTTGCAGGTGGATTCTTTACCAGTAGAACCACAAGGGAAGCCCAAGAATACTGGAGTGGGTAGTCTATCTCTTCTCCAGCAGATCTTCCCAACCCAGGAAACAAACTGGGGTCTCCTGCATTGCAGGCAGATTCTTTACCAACTGAAATATCAGGAAAGCCTGCCTCCAACCTCTGGCAACCACAAATCTGTTGTTTCTGTGAATATTTTTTTAAATATTCCACATTTAAGTGAAATCACATAGTGCTTGTATTTCTGTGCCTGACATTTCATTGAGCATAATGCCCTCAAGGCCCATCCATGTTGTTGCAAATGACATGATTCCTCTTAAAAAAAATGTTTTATGGCCAAACAGTGTACGTGTGTGTGTTTATCAATCACGTCTTCTTTATCCATTCACCTGCTGATGGACACTTAGGTTGTTTCCACAACTTGGCCACTGTAAATAATGCTGAAATAAACATGGCAGCACATGTTTGAGGTAGTGAGTCCACTTTCTTCAGATATATATACATAAAGTGGAACCAGATCATATGATAGTTCTATTTTTAATTTTTTTGAGGAAATTTCAATATTGCTTTTTATAGTGGTTGTATATCAATTTACATTCTCAGCAACAGAATACAAGGGTTCTCTTTTCTCCATATCCTTGCCAACACTTGTCATCTCCTATCTCTCTGCTATTCCAATGGGTGTGAAGTGATAGCTCACTGTGGTTCTGATTTGCATTTCCCTAATAATTAGTGATGCTGAACACATTTTCATATACCTGTTGGCCATCTGAATATTTTCTTTGGAAAAAAGTCTATTCAGGCCCTCTGCCTATTTAAAAATTGGATTTTTTTGCTATTGAATTGTATGAATTCTTTATATATTTTAGATACTAACCCTTTATCATATGTGTCTGCAAATACTTTCTCCCATTCAGTAGGTTGCCTCTGCATTTTGTCGATCGTTTCTTTTGCTGTGCAGAAGTTTTATTTTGATGTAGTTCTTCTTGTTTATTTTCCCTTTGTTACTTGCGCTAATATTCTCCCCTTTACTGTGAGCTGGACCTAGTGACTAACTTCTAGTAAATAGAATATAGCAAACGTGATGACACTTCCAAGATTAGGTGACAAAGTGAACATGGTTTCCATCTGGTCATCTTGCTCTGATCACTCGCTGTGGGGGATACCAGCTTCCATATCACAAGGTCACTCCAGCACCCTGGGTGGGGAGGCCCACATCATGAGCAACTGAGGCCAGCCAGCAACAACAGGAGTGAACGTGAAAGTGGATCCTTCCCCAAGTGAGCCTGTAGAGACTGCAGCCCCGGCTGGAGACCTGAGTACATGCTCATGCTCAGACACTCAGTTGTGTCCGACTCTTTGCAACCTCATGGACTGTAGCCCACCAGGTTCTCTGTCCATGGGATTTTCCAGGCAAGTATATTGGAGTGGGTTGCCATTTCCAACCACTTCAAAAGAGATCTGAGCCAGAATCTCCTACCTACTTGCTCCTGGGCTCCTGACCCACAGAAACTGTGAGGTAACAAATGTTTGTTGTTTCAAGGCTGCTAAGTTTCAGAGTAATTTGCTAGCAGCAATAGATAATCAATACAAGCCAAAAAAGGAGTATAACAGACATGAGACACCTGAAAGGGAAAAATCATGTGTAAGTAGCTGTCTCAGTAAGAGTGGAAAGGAAGGATGGATCAGAAGAGAGATTAGGTAAGAATTTTCCAAAACTGACCAATACTAGGAAACCACAATGTGAAAAGCGGTAAAAATCCTAAGCAGAACACAAAGAAAACCACACAAATGCACATCACTGTAAAAATGCTGAAAACCTAAGAGAAAGAAAAAATAATATTAAAAGCAGTCAGAGGTAAAGGACAGATTGCATTAAAAGAATAATAATAATACTAGCAGCTGACATCTCAGTGGACATATGGAAGTCAGAAGACAATAGAATGGAAAGAATAAGCAAAAATGATCTATTCATATAATGGAGAACTATTCAGCAATAAAAAAACAAAGTATTTGTTATACATGCTGCAACATGAATGAACCTCCAAAAACTATTCTATGGGAAAGAAGCCAGACATAAAATACACACTGTATGATTTTCTACATATGAATCCAAATGATTCCATTCTTATGAAATGTCCATAATAGGTAAATATATAAAGACAGAAAGTAGACTAGTGGTTTCCTTGGACTAGAAATGGGAACAAGGAATATTTGGAATATTTGCAAATGAACATGAAAGATCTTTCCAGAGTGATAAAAATGTTCTAATGTTGGCTTATGGTCCCACCATAAATTTACTAAAAGTTTTCAAACTATATGGTATGAATTACTGGTTAATGCTACAGTATGTAAATTATACCCCAACAAATCTGTTTTAAGAAGAAGAAATTAGAATTACATTGTAGAAGTATTAAAAACAACCCCTGACAATGTAAAATTCTGTATCAAGGGAAAATTCTTTAAAAAATGGAGGCCAAAAATATATTTTCAGGCAAACAAAAACTCTGAGACTTCATCAGATCAGAAAATCTGCACTAAAGGAAATAGATATTGTTTGGACAGAAAGAAAATAGCCTGAGATGGAAGCTTAAGGATGAATGACGTTTAGGAGTGTAAGAACAGTGCAAAGGGTAAATATATGCTAAATTTAAATGAATGCTGATTGCACAAAAAACCAATAATGTGCTACAGACTTTTAAATATACACAGAATTGAAATAGTTGAATAAATACCATATAACAAAAGTGGAACAAATGGAATTTAAGAGTGCTATACATTGCATTGTCTGGAATGCAGTAAATGTACTAGTTTATTGTACACTTTAATAAGCTAAAAATGCACATTGAAATCTTAGGATAACCAATAAGAGAAGAGCAAGATAATGTGCAAATTCTAAACTAACGGGGGAGAAAATATAAAGCAAAAAACAAAACAAAACAAAAAACCCTCTGAATCAATTCCAAAGCCTAGAAAGGAAATAAGAGAATATGGAATTGATGGGATAAATAGAAGACACTGAGCAATATGATAGATTTAAAATTAAATGGATTAGAAGTTTATTACTCGCTGCTAAAGCTGAAACTCCAGTACTTTGGCCACCTCATGCGAAGAGTTGACTCTTTGGAAAAGACTCTGATGCTGGGAGGGATTGGGGGCAGGAGGAGAAGGGGATGACAGAGGTTGAGATGGCTGGATGGCATCACAGACTCGATGAATGTGAGTCTGAGTGAACTCTGGGAGATGGTGATGGACAGGGAAGCCTGGCGTCCTGCAATTCATGGGGTCGCGAAGAGTCGGACACTACTGAGCGACTGAACTGAACTGAACTCACTAGAAAAGACCCTGATGATGGGAAAGATTGAAGGCAAAAGAAGAGGGCAGCAGAGAATGAGATGGTCAGATAGCATCACTGACTCAATGGACATGAATCTGAGCAAACTCCAAGAGATAGTGGAGGACAGAGGAGGCTGGCATGCTGCAGTAGACGGTGTCGCAAAGAGTTGGACATGAATTAGCAACTGAACAACAACAACAAAGAACTACTTAAAAGATAAAGATATACAAATGAATGTTCTTTAAACTCCAACTATATTCCATTTATAAGAAATACATCTAAAATATGTGGCTATGGTATGAATGAATGCAAAACAATGGATAAGGAGAATATCCTTCAAAAATGAGAAACAATATCATTTCCAGATCAAAATAACTGAGAGCCTTTGGCACCAGCATAAAAACAATAAAGGACATGGGACAGAAGGTACTTCAGGCAGAAGGAAAGTCTGAGAAGCACAAGGAAAAAAACACAGAAAGAGCTGAATATGTATATGAATTTAAATGACCATTGTCTTTGACAAAACAATAATGTTTTGTGGACTTAAAAAAAGATAATTAAAATATATAATGATACTATAATGTGTAAGTTGGTAATGGTAGGATGTGTGTGAATAAAATTAACGTGTTTCACATATATATGGAAATTAGAAAGATAGTAATATGACCCTGTATGTGAGACAACAAAAGAGACACAGACGTATAGAACAGACTTTTGGCCTCTGAGGGAGAAGGAGAGGGTGGGATGATTTGGGAGAATGGCATTGAAGCATGTATACTATCATGTAAGAAACAAGGTGCCGGTCTATGTTCGATGAAGGATGCAGGATGCTTGGGGCTGGTGCACGGGGATGATCCAGAGAGACAATGTGGGGTGGGAGGTGGGAGGGAGATTCAGGATTGGGAGCTTGTATACACCTGTGGTGGATTCATGTCGATGTATGGCAAAACCGATACAGTATTGTAAAATAGAATAAAGTAAAAAATAAAATAAAATTTAAAATAAAAAGGTTAGGAAGGCTATATATATATCTTACCACAACTGAAAAGAAACCCAATGAAAATAAATATAAAAAATAAATCCAGAAAAATAAAATAAAATTAAGGTGTTTCAAAGCCTTGATATTTTCCAGGAGCAGAGTAAAGATATTACTTCACCTGAGACTTTGATAAATTACTTATGTGCATCTCAATATCTAGGCTTACCATTAAAATATTAAAATAAGAATATATAGTTTCCAACTAGTGTGGGGTAGGGAGGAAACTACAGAATGAGAAAAAAGTAATCCATAAAAGGGAGAGAATGTCATATAGACTCAACAGGACTTGTAGAAAATATAAGGTAAAATGATAGATATATTGTATTGTAAAGTAATTAGCCTCCAATTAAAATAAATAAATTTATATTTTTTAAAATGATAGATATAAATTTTAATATATCATAAATAATACTCATAAATAGCTTGCATATTCTATTTCAAAGACAAACATTACCAGACTGGGTAAAATAATACTGACCTGGTCTCCTTGCCACTTTATGGCCCAGTGTGGCTGCCTGGGTAGTTTACCAGGGAGGCCCTCTCAAAGCCTTCCTAGCACTGAGCCAGCATTCCTGCTTCATTCAAATAGCTTGGTGGCTGAATCAGCCAATGCCAGAACTGCCCTACCTTGGGAGATCTTTTTTTTTTTCTTTTAATTGGAAGCTATTGTGGTGGTTTTTACCATACATTCACATGAATCAGCCATGGGTGCTCGTGTGTTCCCCATCCTGAACCCCCCTCCCACCTCCCTCCCCATCCTATACCTCAGGGTCGTCCCAGTGCATCAGCCCTGAGCACCCTGTTTCATGCATTGAACCTGGACTGGCGATCTATTTCACATATGATAATAAACATGTTTCAATGCTATTTTTAATGAAATAATAAACCTTCCTAATTGTCTAAACCAGTCGAGTTCGGGTTATCGGTTACTTAGAGCCAAAAGCATCCCAACTGATATGATGCCACTTTTTGTTTTTCATTCCTAGGAATTTATGTTACAATTATGTTTGTTGGATGATATTATATTCAATATTTTCTACACTAATGAATATCCCTGTTATTGGAAGCACTAGTCAGAGGCTGGAAGACTATTCAGTGAGGATGTTACAGAAAAGATTCAAACACTGGGCAACATTTAAGTACCCTTCCAATCCTAAGATTCCTGGAATCTATGGTTTTATATTCACTCACCGAATGAAGATTTCTTCCATAGTGGTGACAGAGGCCCCAAAGCTGGCAATGCCCAGCTCTTCCTGCCTCAGTTCCAAGTCAGTAAACAGAGCTTCAAACCTGGAAGGGAAGAGCAGTTTTATTCACCAAAGGTAGAAGTTGAATCCCTCCTTATTACCCTTGGCTTTCTACAAAGGAAAAAGCATGGACTATGGAGTTCAAATCTCAATTCTGTCCCTCTTCAGCTTCATGATTCTGAACTTGAACAATGAGCATAAATAATACCATTTACTTCAAATCAAATATACACCTAGCACACTGCAGGTGCAAAGTAAATATTAATTCATCTCTGAAATTGTATCAAGCATCTTTTCTGACTAAAACACTATAAGACTAGAAATCAACTACATGAAAAAAAAAACAAACTTGCAAAACCACAAACATATGGAGGCTAAACAACATGATACTAAACAACTGATGAGTCACTGAAGAAATCAAAGAAGAAATTTAAAACTACCTTCAAATGAAAATGAAACCACGATAATACAAAATCTACATTATGTGGCAAAAGAAAGAAGGTCTAAGACAGAAGTTTATAGTGATACAAGTCAACCTCAGGAAACAAGAAAATTTTAAAATAAATGACCTAAACTTAACCTAGAGGAACAACAAAAAGAAAAAACCCAAAGTTAGTTGAAGGAAATAAATCATAAATATTAGAGCAGAAATGAATAAAGACCAAAAACAATAGAAAAAGCAATGAAATTAAGATGAGTTTCTTTGAAAAGACAAATAAACTGATGAACCTTTAGCTAGACTCATTAAGAAAAATAGTGGGCCCANGAGTCCCGGACTGTGTGCTGTGATCTACTGTGACAAGGTCCGGCCTGTTTGCTGTAGTCACCCTACGCCGAGGTCTGAAATTAAGATGAGTTTCTTTGAAAAGACAAATAAACTGATGAACCTTTAGCTAGACTCATTAAGAAAAATAGTGGGCCCAAATCAACAAAATCAGAAATGAAAAAGGGGAAGCTACAATGGATACCACAGAAACACAAAGAAATATAAGAACTGTATATGAACAATCATACACCAATAACATGGACAATAAAGAAGAAATGGGCAAATTGACAGAAATTCAAGACTGAGCCAGGAAGAAATAGAAAATATGAGTAGATCAACTATCAGTAATGAAACTAAATCAGAAATAATTTTTAAAAACTCCCAACAAACAAAAGTCCAGAACCAGCTGGCTTTACAAGTGAATTCTACCAAACATTTAGAGAAGAAAAATCCTTCTCAAGCTATTTCAAAAAATTGCAGAGGACATAATTCTTCCAAGCTCATTCTATAAGGCCCTGATACCAAAACCAGACAAAGACATCACACACAAAAAGAAAATTACATGCCAGTATCACTGATGAGCATAGATGTGAAAATTCTGAACAAAATATTGATAAACTGCATTCAACAACATATTAAAAGGTTCACATACCATGATCAAGTGGGATTTATTTCAGGGATGCAAGGTTTGGTTCAGTATCTGCAAATCAATCAATGTGATACACCACATTAACAAACTAGAGAATAAAACTCATATGATTGCCTCAACAGATGAAGGAAAAATTTCTGGGCAAAATTCAATATCCATTTACAACAAAAACTCTCCACAGAGTGAGAATAGAAGGAACATTCCTCAACATAATAAAGGCCACATATGAGCCCACAGCTAACATCACACTTGATGTGAAAAACTGCAAGCGTTTCTTCTAAGATCAGGGACAAGACAAAGATGCTCACTCTCACCACTTTCATTCAACATAGTTTTGGAAGTCCTGGCCACATTAATTGGACAAGAAAAGAAATAGAAGAAACCCATATTGGAAAGGAAGAAGTAAAGCTGTCTCCATTTTCAGGTGACATGATACTACACGTAGAAAATCCTCAAGATGCCATAAAAAAACTACTAGAACTCATCAATTAATTTGTAAAATTTAAAGGATACAAAGTTAATATATAGAACTCTATTGTTTTCTATTGTTCTGTTTTGTACACAGAATTCTGTACACCTACAAAAAATTATCAGGAAAGAGAATAAAGGAAACAATTTCATTTACCATCACATAAAGAACATTATAGCCAGGACAAACATACCTGAGGAGATAAAAGACCAGTACTTAGAAAACTATAAGGCACTGATGAAAGAAATTGAAGACAACACAAAGAGATAGAAAGATACACTTGTTCTTAGACTGGAAGAACTATTATTATTAAAATGACCATACAATCCAAGGCAATCTACAGATTCAATGCAATCTCTATCAAGATACCAATGACATTTTTGACAGAACTAGAACAAATAATTCTAAAATTTGTATGGAAACATAAGAGGGCCTGAATAGCCAAAGCCATCTTGAGAAAAAAAAAGACTAGAGCTGGAAGTATCACATAAAGCGACAGTAATCTAAACAGTATGGTATTGGCACAAAAACAGACAAGTGGATCAATGGAACAGAACAGAGACCCCAGAATAAGCCCACGCAGCTATAGCCAATCAGTTTACAACAAAGGAGACAAGAACAGGCAGTGGGGAAACACAGTCTCTTTGTTAAGCTGTGCTGAGAAGTAAACTGGACAGCTACATGTAAAAGAATGAAATTAGAACATTTTCTCACACCATATACAAAAATAAACTCAAAATGGACTAAGACCTAAATGTAAGACCAGAAATCATAAAACTCCTAGAAGAAAACAAAGGCAGAACACAGTTTCACATAAACCATAACAATATTTTTTTGGATCTATATCCTAAGGCAAAGAAAACAAAAGCAAAAACAAATGGGACTTAATTAAACTTAAAAGCTTTTGCACAGCAAAGGAAACTATTGACCCAAAAAAAAAAAAAAAAGATTAGCTACTGAAACGGGAGAAAATATTTGCAAATAGTATGTGACTGATAAGGGATTAATATCCAAAAACATATAAATGGCTCACTGAACTCAATATCAAAAAGACAAACAACCTAATTTTAAAACGGGCAGAAGACCTGAATAGGCATTTTTCCAGCCTGCATGGAAGGGTGTGAGAGTCACTGTGAAGTAGACTGAGTAATGCATGGGCAATGAGATAAAGCAGGCAACATGATTAACCTAGTTTTAGAGAGTTTCAACTGCGCAGGGTTACAGAACATGGAGTGGTGGCTGGAAAGGGAGGCAGGCTCAAGACAGTGTATCTCCAGAGCACACTAATATGTTCATGGACATGAGCCAAAGAAGAGAAGTCAATGATGTAGATGAAAGAGGAAATAATCAAACCAGCAAACTCCTAAGACCAAGTGGCTGAGTACTTGAGCTGGTGTTGAAAAAAGCAAGTTTGTAGGTCTGTTAAAAGGGATAAATAGAGTACTTGTTGGATGGTGTTTACTTTCTCAATGAAGTATAACTAAGATTCCTAACCGAAAGAAACATGAGGACTGAGGAGAGGGAGAGAGGGACATGTTGGGAACGAGTCTGAGGTCTGAAATAATTACAAAGCTGACCTTGGCTCCCACCGCACATGGAAAATCCACTTATAACTTTATAGTTAGCCCTCCAAATCCAAATGTTCTGCATCCACAGATTTAACCAAACGAGGGGTAGTGTAGAACCATAGTAACTTATTTATTGAAAAATCCAGGTATAAGTGGACTCACACAGTTCAAACCTGTGTCGTTCAAGGGTCAACTGCAATATAAAGGAAACTCAAGTACAGTTTTCATCTGAGCCCAGTTACTTGGGTGCCTGTAATTAGAGTTCACACAGTCAAGGGCCCCTTTGACGCCATCATAAAGAATTTTATTTTAATCTGAAAGCAGCTGGGAGCCATCAGGGGTTTTTAAGGAGGGAGGGAATATGATCAAAAGGCTTCCCTGGTGGCTCAGATGGTAAAGAACCCTCTTGCCAATGAAGGAGATACAGGTTCGATCCCTGGGTCGGGAAGATCCCCTGCAGAAGGAAATGGCAACGCATTCCAGTATTCTTCCCTGGGAAATCCCATGGACAGAGGAGCCTGACGGGCTACAGTACATGGGGCTGCAAAAGAGTCAGACATGACTTAGTGACTAAACAACAACAACGGAGTCCTATATTTTCAAGTGCACTCTGGCTGGAGTGTGGTGTCTTTCTGCTGCTGCTGCTGCTAAGTTGCTTCAGTCATGTCCAACTCTGTGCGACCCCATAGATGGTAGCCCACTAGGCTCCTCTGTCCCTGGGATTCTCCAGGCAAGAACACTGGAGTGGGTTGCCATTTCCTTCCAATGCATCAAAGTGAAAAGTGAAAGTGAAGTCGCTCAGTCGTGCCTGACTCCATGGACTGCAGCGACCCCATGGACTGCAGCAATCCCATGGACTGCAGCCTACCAGGCTCCTCCGTCTATGGGATTTTCCAGGCAAGAGTACTGGAGTGGGGTGCCATTGCCTTCCCCAGTTTCTTTCTAGGAAATATCAAAGGCCTAGAAATCCAAACCATTACAGAATTTGGAGTCCTCAGTGAGGACAGGGGTGGGAGAGATGACTGAACACTGAACACATACAAACAGTTACTCCAGCCCTCTCAGGTCCATACCTGTGCGTGCTCTCTTTAGGAAGTATAAATGTTAGTTCTTCTCCAATGCTAGACTGGAAAACTGCATTTGGTATGTGCTGGTAAACCAGAAGAGAAATCTTCTCTGTGTCACAATGTGGTTTTCTTACCAGAGTTATATAATATCCTGCACCTGAAACATTTAAAAGATCATGAAATGGCTTTTCTCTTTTTAGTTACACTTAGTGTTCTATAGCCTGGAACATGTCATAGGCTAGACAAGCTGGAGAGCTGTGGTGAATTTGCCTTGGAAAGTCTATAACACTATTCTTCAGTCTCTCCTTTGACTCCATAGTTGGGAGGTGATAACAGCATTTAGCAATACTAGGCAGAATAAAGGAGGGCTGCATTAAAGGCAACACTCTGCTTAAGGGATAACTAATGTGGGGAAGTGAAAATTGAGCAGAGAGAGACCTTGAACATTAAGGTTAAGAACAAAAGTATCTCTTTCATAATTAAATTATGTTTTGAGAATACATACCCTATGGTATTCTAAATATTCTTTCAGAAGCTACTAGTAACACTTGTTACTACATTGCTGGCACTGTAGTCACTCAACAGTCACTGAGCTCTTATGACCTGACAGGTACTTTTCTAGATACTGAGCATATAGCAGCAGATCAAACAGTCAAAAATCTCTATTCTCACTCAAGGAGCTTTCATTACAGAAACGTGAGACATATGATAAGGTAAATAAGTAAATCAAGACCATATTAGTGACAAGTGCTAAGGTGAAAGATGAACAGGAAGGGGATACAGAGTATTGGGGGTCATGACTTTGAAGGTGGGGAAGGCCTCACTAAGAATGTGACATCTCTGAAAGGACTGGGGAAGACCTGAGGAAGACCTGAGGAAGAGGAGAAGGCGTGATGATACGTGGTCTGGGATGCAGGAGGAGGCCCATGTCCTGGTTCAGAAAGGGGGCCCTGAGGCAGAAGCAGAAGAATATCAGGAGAAATGGCTGGGGAAGCGGGACCAGACTAAGCAAGGCATTTGAGCAACTCCCAGGACCCTGCCTTCTTCTTTCAGAAAGTGGGATGGGAAGTCATCAGTGGACTGAGCAGCAAAGAGGCACACTCATTCTGACAAGTGGGCCAGAGGCCAGCTGTGGACTGGAAGCAACTTCAATGATCCAGGTAGAGAGACGTAGGCTGGGCCAGGGTGTGAGGAAGGCAAGGCCACGGGGGTTGGCAGATGGATCAGATATGGGCTATGAGACGCAGAGGATCAGGGAGCCCTGAGATTCTGGTCAAGCTGCTAAAAGGATGAAGCTGCCTTTACTTTGTGTGAGCTGGTGTGTTGGTCAAGAGCTGGAGTTCAGCTGTGCATCAGCCATGGACAGTCCAACAGATACGTTCACTGTCTAGGGGTGTGGACAGTAAGCAGTTAGATACACAAATCTGGAGTTCAGCTGAGAGGTCCTGCAGAGACATTTTTCAGCACAGATACGTGTAGGTCAGGACACTGAACGAGACCACTAAGTCAGCGAGCAGGGGAAAAAATAGTGACACAATCTGGGCACTTCCAAGCCTAGAAGTAGAAGTGATGCAGAGGAGCAGTCAGAGACACTAGAGGGAAATCCAGACGGCTAGGGGCCAGGAAAAGAGGGGGATGTCTGTGGCGGGATGTCCAGCAGGAGTGCACCCCACTGTGGAGAGAACAACTTGCCTTATGCAGGCATTAGCTCCCTCTGTGAGGAACAAGGTCTCTTAATTTTCATTTTAATAAAGGAAAATAATAGAATGGGAAAGACTAGAGATCTCTTCAAGAAAATTAGAGATATGAGTGGAATATTTCATCCAAAGATGGATACAATAAAGGAAATATGGACCTAACAGAAGCAGAAGATATTGACAAGAGGTGACAAGAATACACAGAACTGCACAAAAAAGCTCTTCACGATCCAGATAACCACGATGGTGTGATCACTCACCCAGAGCCAGATACCTGGGAATGTGAATTCAAGTGGGCCTTAGGAAGTATAACAAGGAATAAAGCTAGCGGATGTAATGGAATTCCGGCTGAGCTATTTCAAATCCTGAAAGATGATGCTGTGAAAGTTCTACACTCAATATGCCAGCAAGTTTGGAAAACTCAGCAGTGGCTACATCCCAAAGAAAGGCAATGCCAAAGAATGCTCAAACTACCGCACAATTGCACTCATCTCACATGCTAGCAAAGTAATGCTCAAAACTATTCAAGTGAGGCTTCAACAGTACGTGCACCATGCACTTCCAGATGTTCAAGCCGGATTTAGAAAAGGCAAAGGAACCAGAGATCAAATTGCCAATATCCATTGGATCACTGAAAAAACAAGAGAGTTCCAGAAAAACGTCTACTTCTGCTTTATTGATTATGCCAAAGTCTTTGACTGTGTGGATCACAACAAACTGTGGAAAATTCTTCAAGAGGTGGGAATACCAGACCACTTGACCTGCCCCCTGAGAAATCTGTGTGCAGGTCAAGAAGCAACAGTTAGAACTGGACATGGAACAAGAGACTGGTTCCAAATTGGGAAAGGGGTACATCAAGGCTGTATATTGTCACTCTGTTTACTTAACTTATATGCAGAGTACATCATGCGAAATGCTGGCCTGGGTGAAGCACAAGGTGGAATCACGATTGCCAGAAGAAATATCAATAACCTCAGATATGTAGATGATGACACCCTTATGGTAGAAAGTGAAGAGGACCTAAAGAGCCTCTTGATGAAAGTGAAAGAGGAGAGTGAAAAAAAGCCGGCTTAAAACTCAACATTCAGAAAACTAAGCTCATGGCATCTGGTCCCATCACTTCATGGCAAACAGATGGGGAAACAATGCAAACAGTGAGAGACTTTATTTTCTTGGGCTCCAAAATCAATGCAGATGGTGACTTCTGACTGCAGCCATGAAATTTAAAGACGCTTGCTCCTTGGAAGAAAAGCTATGACCAACTTACACAGCATATTAAAAACAGAGACATTACTTTGCCAACAAAGGTCTGTCTAGTCAAAACTATAGTTTTCCAGTAGTCATGTATGGATGTGAGAGTTGGACTATAAAGAAAGCTGAGAGCTGAAGAATTCCTGCTTTTGAACTGTGGTGTTGGAGAAGATTCTTGAGAGTCCCTTGGACTGCAAGGAGATCCAACCAGTCAATCCTAAGGGAAATCAGTCCTGAATATTCGTTGGAAGGACTGATGCTGAAACTGAAGCTCCAATACTTTGGCCACCTGATGCGAAGAGCTAACTCATTTGAAAAGACCGTGATGCTGGGAAAGATTGAAGGCGGGAGAAGGGGATGACAGAGGATGAGATGACTGGATGGCATCACTGACTCGATGGACGTGAGTTTGAGTAAGCTCTGGGAGTTAGTGATGAACAGAGAAGCCTGGTGTGCTGCAGTCCATGGGGTCGCAAAGAGTCGGACACGGCTGAGCGATTGAACTGAACTGAAACTAAGGCTACAAAATGATGAACTAACTTGGAAACAAGGATGAATAAGGAGTAAACTATCAGCATGGAGCTCAGGCACAGGCCTTCTGACTACGAGTCTCAGAGATTCTTTCCACTCTCCTTGTCATTCTCACAGCCCCTCTGCCTGGGCCTCGGGTCTCCACCCACAGGGAGCAGACAGGCCGCCTAGAGAAGGCCGCTCCCCACCTGACTTCAGGGGCCCTCGGGGAACGTGACCAGTGGACACTTTCTCCTGCACCTGGGCCAGCCACATGGACCCTGTGCGGAATGGACTTTCGGCTGCCCCCCCGGCCCCGCCCACCGTATTTCTCCTTGAGGAACAGCGACGACCCGCAGCACTGCAGCTCCCCCTTGGCCATGATGGCGATGCGGTCCCCCAGCAGGTCGGCCTCGTCCATGAAGTGGGTGGTCAGCAGGATGGTGCGGTCGCTCTTGTGCTGCTGCAGAAGGTCCCAGATGGCCCTCCTGGAGATGGCGTCCACACCCGAGGTGGGCTCGTCCAGCAGCAGCACCTGGAGGGCGGAGGGGCGGCCCCGTGAGGACGGCAGAGCCCCGGCCTTGGCTGCAGGTCATGCCGCAGGCCCCCCAGGCCTACCTTGGAGCCCGCGATGAGGGCGATGCCGATGGAGAGCTTGCGCCGCATCCCGCCGCTCAGAAACCTGCTCCGGGAGTCCCGCTTCTCCTCCAGCCCGAGCACGTGCAGCATGCGTTTGACCTCCTCAGGGCACTTCTGACGNAGAAGGCCGCTCCCCACCTGACTTCAGGGGCCCTCGGGGAACGTGACCAGTGGACACTTTCTCCTGCACCTGGGCCAGCCACATGGACCCTGTGCGGAATGGACTTTCGGCTGCCCCCCCGGCCCCGCCCACCGTATTTCTCCTTGAGGAACAGCGACGACCCGCAGCACTGCAGCTCCCCCTTGGCCATGATGGCGATGCGGTCCCCCAGCAGGTCGGCCTCGTCCATGAAGTGGGTGGTCAGCAGGATGGTGCGGTCGCTCTTGTGCTGCTGCAGAAGGTCCCAGATGGCCCTCCTGGAGATGGCGTCCACACCCGAGGTGGGCTCGTCCAGCAGCAGCACCTGGAGGGCGGAGGGGCGGCCCCGTGAGGACGGCAGAGCCCCGGCCTTGGCTGCAGGTCATGCCGCAGGCCCCCCAGGCCTACCTTGGAGCCCGCGATGAGGGCGATGCCGATGGAGAGCTTGCGCCGCATCCCGCCGCTCAGAAACCTGCTCCGGGAGTCCCGCTTCTCCTCCAGCCCGAGGACGTGCAGCATGCGTTTGACCTCCTCAGGGCACTTCTGACGTGGCAAGCCTTTCAGCTGAAACGGCAGGGATGGAGATCCAGCCTGGGCTTCCAATGGGGCCAGGGAGCGCCCAACAAGCATTTTGCTTGTAGAGCAGTAACCCCTTATCTCCCTTATCTGAGATTTTTCTTTCCACAGTTTTAGTTACCCATTACCCACAGTGAACCATGGTCTGAAAACATTAAATAAGAAATTAACAGAAATAAACTTGTAAGTTTTAAATTGTGCACACCCTTCTGAGTGTCTTGAACTCTGAAATCGTGTGCCATGCTGCTCTGTCCTGCTCAGGATCCCTATCCATCGACATCGTCTGCTTTTGACATCCAACCATCAACACTTCCATGACCTGATGATTCAGGATCACCTATATCCCCCTTTTGATGAATCATCAGAAGGTCAACAGCCTAAAGCTGTGTCACAATGCCTGAAATCCTTCACCTCACTTCATCTCATCACATGGGCATCTTACCATCTCAAATCACAAGAACGGCGTGTGCATGCTAAGTCACTTCAGTCGTGTCTGACTTTGCAACTACACAAACTGTAGCCTCCATGCTCCTCTGTCCATGGGATTCTCCAGGCAAGAATACTGGAGTGGGTTGCCATGTCCTCCTCCAGGGGTTCTTCCTGACCTAGGGATCAAACCCATGTCTCTCATATCTCCTGCATTGGCAGATGGGTTCTTTACCACTAGTGCCACCTTTAAGTAAATAAAATATTTTGAGAGAGATCACATTCACATAACTTTTATTACAGCCCATCAGGCTCCTCAGTCCATGGAATCCTCCAGGCAAGAATACTGTAGTTGGTGGCCATCTGCTTCTCCAGGGAATCTTCTTGACATAGGGATTGAACCTGAGTCTCCTGCATTGCAGGTGGATTCTCTACCATCTGAGCCACCAGGGAAGCTCCTTTATTACAGTATATTGTTATAATTGTTCTATTTTATTGATTGTTTTTAATGTCTTGCTGTGCTTAATTTATAAATTAAACTTTGTCATATGTTGCATGTACAGGAAAAAAACAGAGGACATATAGACTTTGGTACTATCTGAGATTTCAGGCATCCACTGGTGGTCTTGGAGCAAATCCCCCCAAATAAGGGGAGTATCATATATACATAAACTATACATGAAAAAGATGCACAGTAAACTTACTACCTTCAGGGAAAGGGATACAAGGCTTTTGCATCTTTTTTTCCCACAAGCTGTGAGGCATGTGGGATCTTAGTTCCTTGACCAGGGACTGAACCTGGGCCCTTGGTAGTGAAAGGGCAGAGTCTTAACTACTTGACTTCCAGGGAAGACCTGGCTTTTGCATCTTGAACCATCTAAACAAATGATTTATTAATACTAAGTTCAGTTCAGTTCAGTTGCTCAGTCGTGTCTGACTCTTTGCGACCCCATGAATTGCAGCACGCTAGGCCTCCCTGTCCATTACCAACTCCTGGAGTTCACTCAGACTCATGTCTATCGAGTCAGTGATGCCATCCAGCCATCTCATCCTCTGTCATCCGCTTCTCCTCCTGCCCCCAATCCCTCCCAGCATCAGAGTCTTTTCCAATGAGTCAACTCTTCTCATGAGGTGGCCAAAGTATTGGCGTTTCAGCTTTAGCATCAGTCCTTCCAAAGAACACCCAGGACTGAACTCCTTTAGAATGGACTGATCCCCTTGCAGTCCAAGGGACTCTCAGAAGTCTTCTCCAACACCACAGTTCAAAAGCATCAAATCTTCGGCACTCAGCTTTCTTCACAGTCCAACTCTCACAACCATACATGACCACTGGAAAAACCATAGCCTTGACTAGACGGACCTTTGTTGGTAAAGTAATGTCTCTGCTTTTCAATAGGCTCTCTGGGTTGGTCATAACTTTCCTTCCAAGGAGTAAATGTCTTTTAATTTCATGGCTGCAATCTCCATCTACAGTAATTTTGGAGCCCCCCAAAATAAAGTCTGACACTGTTTCCACTGTTTCCCCATCTATTTCCCATGAAGTGATGGGACCAGAGCCATGATCTTCATTTTCATTGGCTTTAAGCCAATTTTTTCACTCTCCTCTTTCACTTTCATCAAGAAGCTATTTAGTTCCTCTTCACTTTCTGCCATAAGGGTGGTGTCATCTGCATATCTGAGGTGATTGATATTTCTCCCGGCAATCTTGATTCCAGCTTGTGTTTCTTCCAGCCCAGCCACAGCATATTAAAAGGGTTACACCATGACCAAGTGGGATTTATCCCAGGAATGCAAGAAAGGTTTAATATATTAAGAATCATCATAAGTATTAAATAATAAAGAATCTGCCTGGTGTCTGTCCCCAGTTACTGGGAGGAGCCTCTAAATCCCTGGAGTGATGGTATGTTTTTGTTATTCCTGGTAGTACCCTCAGGTCACACCTGCTACTGAAGTGATCAAGATCCTGGCTGGTCATACCAGAAAGATCAACCATGTGATCTGAGAGTTGGGACTTTGAGCCAGGTTATCAATCTGATCTCCCGATCTGCTAGGAGGGAGACAGTGCAGATTAAGTTTAGTCACGAGGTTCATGATTCACTCATGAACCTATGTAATGAAACTTCAATAAAACTAGACACTTAGTGAAGCTTAGGTGAGCTACCCTCTATACAGTGATGTGCCAAGAGGGTGACACATTCTTAAGACACGGAAGCTTTTCATTTAGGACCCTCCCAGGCATCACCCTCCATGTCTCTTCTTTTGGTTGGTCCTGATTTATATATCCTTTATAATATATACATATAATGTATACTATAATCCTGAGTTCTGTGAGTCCTTCTAGTGAATTAATGAAGCTGAGGAGTCAGTGGGAACTCCTAACTTTGTAGCCGGGTTGTGGGCAGTGCTTTGTTGGGAGCCCAGGCTCGCGGCTGTTTTCTGACGTGGCCACAGTCTGTGGGGCACTGTGCCTGTAGCGTGTGAAGCGTGCACTGGCTCCATCCTTAGTGTTGAACTGCACTGCAGTGATGCAGCATATTAGAAGAATAAAGAGTCCAAGGGGCAAGGTGACCCTAGAATTTACATGGAAATGAAAGGGACCTGGAACAGGCAAAACAATCTTGAAAACAAACAAAAAAGAGTTGGAGGACTCATATTCTTTGACTTCAGAACTTACTACAGGGACCTCCCTGGTGGTCTAGTGGCAAAAATTCCCATGGTCCCAATGCAGGGGGCCCAGGTTTAATCAGGGAACTAGATCCCAAATGCCTCAACTAAAACCTGGCAAAGCCAAATAAATAAATAAATATTGTTTAAAACTTACTACAAAGCTATAGTAATTAAGAAATTGTGGTATTGGCATAAGGATAGATGCATAGACCAATGAAATAGAGTTGAGAGTCCAGGAATAATCCCTATCGTCAATTGATTTCTGACAAAGGTGCCAAGACTATTCAATGGGGAAATAATGGTCTTTTCAACAAATGGTGCTGGACAATTGAACACTCAGATGCAAAAGCGTGAATCTGACCTCTATCTTACACCATCTAAAATTAGCTCAAAATGTATCAAA
The DNA here is from genome assembly GCA_006410875.1 of Neotragus pygmaeus. Classification (NCBI taxonomy): domain Eukaryota; kingdom Metazoa; phylum Chordata; class Mammalia; order Artiodactyla; family Bovidae; genus Neotragus; species Neotragus pygmaeus. The sequence continues at coordinate 148,666 of SJYV01006462.1, read as the reverse complement.
GACCTAAATGTAAGAACTAATGTATGAAACTCTCAGAAGGAAACAGGTGTAAATCCCAGGCAATGCTTTTTAAAATATGACATCAAGAGCATAACAACTAAAGAAAATACAGATACACCAAATTTCATCAGAATTCAAAAATTTTGTGCATCAAAGGACATTATCAACAAAAGAAAAAGAAAATGCACAGAAATGGGAGAAAGTTTTTTGCAAATCATATACTTGATAAGGATCTACCGTCTAGAATACATTAAAAATTCTCAAAGCTAAACTACAAAGAGATAAGCAACACAACTGAAAAATGGGCAAAGGACTTTAGTAGACACTACTCCAAATAAATAAATAAATGGCCAATAAGCAAATGAAAAGATGCTTAATATCATTATAGTCATTGGGGAAATGCAAATCAAACCCACCATGAGATACCAATTTATGGCACCTAGAATGGAAGTACCTCAGAAAGTTTTTTAAAAAGTTAAACACAGGGATAGATCTTATGACTCATGAATTTCACTACTAGGTATATACTCCAAAGAATTGAAACTAGGTGTTTAAACAAAAACTTGAACACTAGTATTCATGGTATTACTCACGTGGCCAGAAGGTACAACCCAGGAGTCCATCAACTGATGAATGGATAACCAAGATATGGCATACAGTTCCATACATTGGAACATTACTCAGCCATTGAAAGGAGGGAAATATTGATACATGCTGAAATATGGATAATTCTTGAACACATTAAGTGAAAGAAACCAGACACCGATGGTCACATTTTGTGTGATTCCACTCATATGAACTACTTAGGTGATAGAAGCAAGATTTGATGCTGTAAAGAGCAATATTGCATAGGAACCTGGAATGTCAGGCAAATGTGATGAATCAAGGCAAATCGGAAGTGGTCAAACAAGAGATGGCAAGGGTGAACGTCAACATTCTAGGAATCNCATTACTTTGCCAACAAAGGTCCGTCAAGGCTATGGTTTTTCCAGTGGTCATGTATGGATGTGAGAGTTGGACTATAAAGCAAGCTGAGCACAAAGAACTGATGCTTTTGAACTGTGGTGTTGGAGAAGACTCTTGAGAGTCCCTTAGACTGCAAGGAGATCCAGCCAGACCATTGTAGAGGAGATCAGTCCTAGGTGTTCTTTGGAAGGAATGACGCTAAAACTGAAACCCCAGTACTTTGGCCACCTCATGAGAAGAACTGACTCACTGGAAAAGACACTGATGCTGGGAGGGATTGGGAGCAGGAGGAAAAGGGGACGACAAAGGATGAGACAGCTGGATGGCATCATCAACTCGATGGAGATGAGTTTGAGTGAACTCCAGGAGTTGGTGATGGACAGGGAGACCCGGCGTGCTGTTGATTCATGGGGTCACAAAAAGTCAGACACGACTGAGTGACTGAACTGAACTGAAAGAGATAATAAAAAAATCTGAATCTGGAAAACTGTAAGATACTGATGAAAGAAATTGAAGACAACACCAACAGATGCAAAGATTTACTGTGCTCTTGGATTGGAATAATTATTATTGTTAAAATGATCAAACTACCAAGGCTACCTACAGATTCAATGCAATCCATATCAAATTACCAATGGCATTTTTTTTTTCACAGAACTGGATCAAAAAGATGGTTTTAATTTGTATGAAAACACAAAAGAACCTGGATCACCAAAACAATCTTGATAAAGAAGAATGGAATAGGAGGAATCATGCTTCCTGACTTCACACTATACTACAAAACTACAATAATCAAAACAGTATGATACTGGCATGAAAACAGATACATATATCAATGGAACAGGATAGAAAGCCAGAAACAAATCCATGCACTCATGGTCAATTAATCTATGGCAAAGGAGGCAAGAATATACAATGTAGAAAAGAGTCTCTTCAATAAGTGGTGGTGAGGTAATTGAGTAAAATTGGAACATTTTCTCACACTGTATACGAAAATAAACTCAAAATAGAACTAAATGTAAGACGGGCTACTCTCAAACTCCTAAAAGAAAACAGAAAATTCTTTGACATAAATCATAACTTTTTTGGATCTATCTTCTAAGGCAAGAAAAACAAACAAAAATAGACAAATGTGATCCAAAAGCTTTTGCACAGCAAAGAAAACCACAAACAAAACAAAAAGACAACCTACAGAATGGAAGAAAATATTTGCAAATGATGTATCAATGAGGGATTAATATTTCTAAAAGATACAGATAACTTCACTGATTAATATAAAAAAATCAATCAAGAAATGGGCAGAAAATCTAAATAAACATTTCTCCAAAGAAGATACATAGATGGCTAACAGGCATATGAGAAGACACTCAATATCGCTAATTATTAGAGAAATGCAAAGCAAAACCACAACAAAGTATTACCTTACACAAGTCAAAATGGCCATCTTAACTTCAAAAAATTTACAAATAGTAAATGCTGGTGAGGGTACGGAGAAAAGGGAACCCTTCTACACTGTTGGCGAGAATGTAAATTAGTGCAGCCACTATGAGAAACAGTCTGGAGGCTCCTAAAAACTAAAAACAGGATTACTGTATGATCCAACAATCTCACTCCTGGGCATATACCTGGAAAAGACGAAAACTCTAATTCAAAAAGATACATGCACCGCATGTTCATAGCAGCACGGTTCACAATAGTCAAGACATGGAAGCAACCTAAATGTCCATCAACAAAAGAATGGATAAAGAAGGCTTTACTCAGACACAAAAAAAGAATGAAATAATGTCATTTGTAGCAACATGGATGGACCTAAAGACATCAAACTAAGTGAAGGAAGGCAGACAATGCAAGACAAATAGCATGACATCACTTATATATGGAATCTAAAAAAATGAATACAAATAAGCTTAGTTACAGAACAGAAACAGACTCACAGACATAGAAAACAAACTTATGGATACCAAAGCGGAAAGGGGGCTGGATAAATTAGAAGTTTGGGATTAACATATATACATTACTATAGACAGATGAACTATATTTTAGCACAGGGAACTTTATTCATTAATATCCTGTAATGACCTATAATGGAAAATAATCTGAAAAAAGAATATATATGTGTGTGTGTCCCAATACCAAAGGCACCTGAGAATAAGCTTCACAATATTGCTGCTCTTCAATGTTTTAAGTGGAAGGATGTCAGCAATCTGTGAGGAGGGTTGTGGCAGCTGAAGTCTGAGGAGCTCACAGCTCTCCAGATGTCTGGTGTTCTGTGTCCAAAGCCAGTAGAGGAACAGGTCAGCTTTCAGAGCTCCTTGAGATTTGGAAATGTATCTTGCTGGTTTTGTACAGAGCCTTACACGGGTTAACCCTTCAATAAATACATTTTTCTTGAATGAATGAGTTTTCAAATATCACAGATATTATTTTAGTTGATGGGAAGAATTATTTAGGCATAAAAATTATTCCGAAACAGACAACTTCAGCATAATTCACCAGGTATCACTCTAAAAGTGCCCCTGGCAATCAAAAGTATGATTTGTTTGGATGAAATGTTTGGTTGAGGGATCAGTGGTGCCTCACTGTACTGGAAGGTTCTGCTTGGAAGGAAACATGCCCAGCAGTGTTCACAGTTTCCTGGAAGTGTTTGAAACTAAGTACCTCAGACTGACTGAAAAAGTCAGATATTCCCACCTCCTGACACAGGGTAATGTGAATCACTAGATGGTAAAAAAACAAACAACAAACAAAAATGTCAGGGAAATCCGATGGCGGGAAATGGAGCCAGACAATCTGGATCTGGATCAATGATCTCTCCAGTGCCTCCTTGAGCGAGCTGGTCCACACGCACCTGTGAGAATGCTGCAGGTGGTGGTCTTGCCTGCTCCGTTGTGGCCTAGCAGAACCGTGATCTGGCCCTGGTATAGATTCACGGTCAGGTCTTTAACTGCCACGTGTTCATCCCTTCCCTTGTAGAACACCTGTTGAAAAGCCAAGTGTGACTGACAGCGTAACATACATGCTGTGGCGTTTCTGAAGAACCTATGACAGGCCGAGCACCCACACCAACTTCCCCTGAAAGTTCAACAGTGGAACTCCAAGTGGAAATTCACAAAGGGAGCCTCTTCTTTCACAGTTTAGCTGCCTGGAGCTACTGAGGACTAGTAAGGTTAGGGGGGTTTCCCTGGCCTCAGGAACCCGGTGGGAGAGCAGCAGGACCACAGAGGCCAGAGTTCGAGGACGAAGGGCCCGGAGCTGGAATGAGATCATCTCCCTGCTTCTCGAGCCTACCTTGCTCCTCATTGCCTGGCCAAACCCCTGAGAAAGGGCACCCTGCCTCTTCTGTGGGAGGTGTTGTCCTAGGGAGAGAACCCCAGACAGACTGGCCTGTTTTCTAAATCAGATGTTTTCAGTATTTTAAATACCATTTATTTTTTTCTTATTATACAAGTAATCCATTTATAAGAGCATAAAGAAGAAAATGAAATCACCCACAATGTCATTTGCAGAGATAACACCACATTTCAGTCTATGCCTTAGACAGTTTCTGCCCTGTCAAACTGCATCAGGGCTGGATGTGGGGTCTGGAGTGCAGACACTATAGCTGGGTGAGACTTGGGTGTCACTCCTCCCACAATTTATCTACTGTGTTTGGGAGCAGGGTGCTGAGGAAAGGAAGCTGGCACACTTCCTTGCCCCCAACACCATTTGGTGTGATTATTATGAATCAACTGTGACAGGCCTCTTCCCTGACTTTTCACTCTCCTTTCTGAAGTCAAGGTGGACACTTGGCAGAATTCTAGGCAAGAAGAAGGGGTGATCTACTGAAAGGCAGAAAAGAAGGGAGGGAGAGAGGAAGGAAAAAATTTTTCCCAAAAGAAAGCCCCTTGCTCTTATCTTTCCCTGTAGATGAGCTTCAGCAGCCGTCTTGTAACCAGGGAATGACAAGCACACAGCAGGGAGCTACATGCTTCCACTGGTCCAGGGAAAATAAACGAAAGTCAGTGAGCAGAAAGAGCAAAGGGCTCTGGGACGGCTTTACTGAGCAGCTGACGTCATGGCAGAACCATGTGCTGCAGGCTGCCTGTTATGAAAAAAAAAAGAGAAAGAGAAATCCCTGCGTACTGAAGCCACAGTAAATCCAGTGAAGATGGAGCATTCCCAGCTGCTCCCACAGGGTGTGGAGGAGCTGGGATGATCCCCCGTGCCATGGATTCCCTGGATTAGGATGTGATCCACTTGATCTCATAGGTCAGGAAAGGTGACACAAAGTGCTGAGCTAGTGCCTTGACTCTGAGCATGTATCAGCCACACGGAGGGCACCACCTCTCCGTAGGCCCGTCATGTCTGAGGAATGGAGGACTCCTCTGGACGGCACAGCAGGTATAGAGCTTACCCCCCAGGCATCATGTCAGGGGAGCCCCTGGTCAACACAGGACTCAGCAAACGCTGGAGAGAGGATGAACACTTCCATATCTGGAAGCCAACAGAGACATCTGGTTTACCACTTGATTTGGTTGCATAATAACACTGGTGGATCAAAGCTGGCCATCAAATGACTGAGTTCTAGGGCATCCCCAGTAAGAGATGCCTGGCATTTGTAAGACTGTTTCAAGCGAGATCATCTAGACCCTCCATCTAGTCATTTAACTTTATGACAGGAAACAGGACATTTTACATTATACTTCTAATTTGGGGGATAATGTGACAGAGGGAATTAAAAATCTATCATGAGGCCACTCCTTTGGGGTCAGCCTGCCCTCACTGCCTGTTTAATAAAGTTCTGCTTGTTTGAGATGTAAAAAAAAGAAGAAGAAATCTATCACAAAATGTACCTTGTAACTGTCAGAATGAAACAGAAACCTCTATACACTATTTCTCAAGTTCTCAGAAGATCTGAGAGCTGATACCTTGTATAGATGCTGGATTTCAATTCCTTTTATCAAATTGGTAGGCTCATCCTGAATGAACTTGTTTCCCAGAGCTTGCTGAGGATCCTCTAAGTCTAGCACAGGATTCCTAAGGGATGTAGGTTCACCCGACCAGTAGGAGGGCTAGAGAGGAAGTAAACTCATTAATATGTTTAGGTGAACTGGCTTCTTGTTCTGGAAAAAAAATATTTAGGTAAATTAAATTCTCACACTTCCCTCCTCCGACCCCCATCCTCAGCCTCGCCTGCCAGATTTCCTGGTATCGAACACTTGATGATGCCTGAAGGAGTCAAGAATTTGCTCACAGACTCACTACTAATAAGCTGCATTTAAACCTACAACCCATGGTTTGGGGGGTGGAGCTCCAGAAGATGCCTCACTTGCACACTCCTGGTGCAAGGGGGAAGCTGTTGGGACGGCCAGCAGCCTCCCTGTGGGCAAAGGCCTGGAGAAACACTGGTGCTAACAATCCACCCACTTCTCCACAGACCAAGAAGGGCAAGCACGGCGGCCTTTGCCAAGGCCTGAAGTGAGGATCTACGCGATTCAGATGGGATCAGACTGAATCTGCAAGGGGAAAAAAATCAGGCATAATGAGTTCAACTTTGTAAGAAATATGCAGTCATTGTAGAAGAGAAGAGATTCTGAGAACTTCATGGGGTCGTCAATGAAAGCTGTGCCCTCGGGTCACAGAGGTTTCAAAGAGCGCCAGGGCTTTGCCACCAGTCCAAGAGAAAAGAGGCCAAGACTCCTGAGGGCTCTAGCTCTTTGGGGTGGTATTCTGTCAGGGAATGTAGGGCCTGCCATTCAAGCGGGCCCATGAGACAGCCACCACACTCTTAAGGGGCCTCTGCACAGGGAATTAGCAGTGAGGCAACAGTCAGAGAGACTGAGACTCATTAATCATGCTCCTTTGGCAACCATAAGTTGACAGGTTTGGGGTGAATCCAGACTGGAGAACCCCACTTAGATTTCCCAGAGTTTGAAGGTGCAACCAATATCACCAAGAGGGATAGGAACATTGATGACAAGCTATAAAAATCCTGGTGTCAATCTATAAAACAGCAGAATCAGCACTCACCATGAGAAAGAAGTACCAGGGCTTGGGTGTACCATACTCTCCTGGGAAGATGGCCTCCACATACCAGGCCACCAAGCCATATATGACAGAGTCCAGCATCAGCATCAGCAGCACCTGAGTGAAGTTAAACTCTCCTCCTATAGGGCCCATGTTCCTCCACTGGATGCCTGTGCCTGTCAAAAGGGAGAACAGTCACCACAGCAGAGACAGAGAAAAGTTACCAGAGTTTTCCAATCCAACAGTAGAGACCGGGCCAACGAGAAGACTGGACTATTCATCTCTGGAGTATTAAGAGACAAAAACAAGGAAAAGCTAACTGTTAGTTTCTCTTTTGAGATAAAACTTTTGTTTTTTTCTTTTGGCCACACCACACAGCTTGCAGGATCTTTCTTAGTCGCCTAACTAGGGATTGAACTAGGGCTCAGCAGAGAAAGTGCAGAGTCCTATCCACTAGGCCACCAGGGAATTCCCAATACAACATTTTTCTTATTGCCAAAATGGTCCCTTCCTACTTCTCCTGACCTGCTCCACTTGGGTTAATTCTTATTTTGTAGGTCAGTATAGGCATCTCCTTCCCCAGCAAGCACACATCCTCTCCCTCTGGGATTACCTGCCTAACCCACGTGCGTCTGGGTCCCCTGTGCAAGCTGTGAGCACTGCAGGCTCTACTCTGCGCTGGAAATCTGCTCACCTACTGCCACCCCAGCTTGGGGCCAGGGACTGTCAGATTACCTCAGTTTCTCCAGTCTCTGACCCAGGGCCTCACATGCAGCAGGTACTCAGTACACATACGCCCCATGAAGAAAGGAAGGTGCTGAGAAAAGGGCCTGCGGCCGATTCCTGGGTGTGAATAAAGGCAGGTATCCTTTGTGATGCCAACGGTCTCATCTGAATGCAACTTGACTGCGCTTCTCATGTAAAGCATCCAAGATACCTGCACCTGCTGCCATACAGCAAGACTGAGGAGGTGGTAACTAACACCACCACAGCAGATACATCAAGGACTGGTGAGCAGACCGATGGGCTAGAATGGTGCTTACTAGTCACCTGGAGGTGCTGTTCTGATTGTATGTCTGGGTGGGTCTTGGAGTTTCCAACAAGTTCTCCCAGGGCTCTGATGCTGCTGGTAGCCAGGCCACGCTGTGAGGACCAATATCAGGAGACCTCTGAGGCCCTTCCTGAGACGACATTCCCTGACTTGTGTCTGCCTCTGTGCCAATCAAGAGCTGTGCCTCTCACTGTGGCTTACAGACAGGTCTCGCAACCCTCAGTTGCCGTGAACAGTCAGGACACTCAGTTCATGAAGGGCAGGTGCATCCTCATTTAGTGCAAGTCCACAGTGTCCCAAGGAAAGGAAGAATTGAGGCTCCTTCCCCACCTCAGCAGACATTTAATTGCCACTTTATTTATTTATCAGGAATATACATTTCAAGTACAAAAAATGGAGTTTAACAAGCAATAACCCTTGTGCAGCTACCACCTAACTCAATCACCCCTAAAACCCCAGATATACACACCCGCCTTACAACTTCACCGCCATCTTTGTTCGTAGGCAGCATCTAGTTGGGTTTTGCATTTTTATCTAAACAGTCTCTTTTTACTTGGTATTCATATTTACTGTGATTATTGACTGTCTGGATTAAAATCTACCACTTTGCCAGCTCTTTTCTATTTGGTCCAAATTTTTGTTTCTTTTTTCCTCTTTTTCTTGCATTAATAGGAATTTTTATGATTCCATTTTAGTTCCATTATTATTATTTATACCTCTAAATTTTGTTTTTTCAGTTTTGTTCTAGGGTGTAAAGGGACTTCCCTGATGACTCAGATGTAAGGAATCCAATCCATCTGCAATGCAGGAAACCCAGGTTCAATCCCTGAGATGGGAAGATTCCCCTGGAGAAGGGAATAGCTACTCACTCCAGTATTCTTGCCTGGAGAATTCCATGGACAGAGAAGCCTGGAAGGCTAAATACAGTCCATGGGGTCGCAAAGAGTCGGACATAACTGAGTGACTAACAACACACCAGGGTGTAAAATCATCTTTAGAGTCTATATTCAGTATTATTTGAAGATACTTCATGTGCAGTGTGAGGAATTTACAACAATTTTCTAGTTTCCAGTGCTTCCTTCCCACCCTTTGCTACTGTTGTCATGCGTTTTATTGTCACGCAAGTTATTAGCACTTACACTGCTCCCATTTTTGCTTTAGACAGTCAGTTCTCTTTTAGACCCAAAAAAACTCCACAAAAGACATTTATTCTATTTTCCATTTTTAGTGCTCTTTATTTTTTGTGTGTAGATCCAAGCTCCTGTCTGATATATTGTTTTTGCTCAAGGAACTCAACATTTCTTATAATGTCTCCTAGCAATCAATTCTGTCAATTTTGTTTATTTGCAAGTCATCCCTGACTTTCTCCTGGATATAGAATTCTGGGTTGGCAGGAGTTTTCTTCAGCACCTTAAACACGTCACTTTATTTCCTTCTAGCTTCTTTATGTTTGCTACTGCTAAGTCACGTCAGTCGTGTCCGACTCTGTGCGACCCCATGGACTACAGCCTACCAGGCTCCTCTGCCCATGGGGTTTTCCAGGCAAGAGTACTGGAGTGGGGTGCCATTTCCTTCTCCATATTTGAATACGCTTTTTTTTGTGAAGCACCTATTTTTGCCTGTTTGCTTTTTTATACTACAAAGTACAATTTTTAATTGATTTCATGAGTTCTTTAAATATCCTTTAAATACAAGTCTTTTGCAGGTTAAATGTGTTTCAAGTATCTTCTCCCACTCTGTAGCTTCTCTTTTCATTTTCCCTATGGTGTTCCTCAGTTTCAAGTCATTATTTATCAGTCTTTTCCTGACAGCTATTTTTGTGTCTTGTTTAAGAAATCTTTCCTACTTTAAGAACATGAATATGCTCTCTTTTATCATATCCAAAAAACTATAGTTTTTTGACATTGGAAACGATTTCTGTGTATGGTATGAATTCAAAGTCCAAGTTCAATTTTTTCCATAATGTTCTTCAGTTGCTCCAGGATTGTTTATTAAACCCCACTGCTCTGAAGCATTGTCTCTGATACCTAACAGTGCATTTGTCTGTCTCTTCTTTTCTATTAGTCTATTCATTAACTATAATTTTAATTACTATTGCTTTATGATAAATCACAAAATCTGGGAAAGCACATTTTTCTCTCTTGTTCTTCCTCAAGAGTTCTTGGCTCTTCTTGTCATTTATGCTGCTGCTGCTGCTAAGTTACTTCAGTCGTGTCCGACTCTGTGCGACCCCACAGACAGCAGCCCATTGGGCTCCGTCATCCCTGGGATTCTCCAGGCAAGAACACTGGAGTGGGTTACCATTTCCTTCTCCAATGCATGAAAGTGAAAAGTGAAAGTGAAGTCGCTCAGTCGTGTCTGATTCAGCGACCCCATGGACTGCAGGCTACCAGGCTCCTCCATCCATGGGAGTTTCCAGGCAAGAGTACTGGAGTGGGATGCCATTGCCTTCTCCACTTGGTCGTTTATATTCCCATGTAAATCTGAGAATCAGCTCATTGAGTTCTATTTAAAAAAAAAACAAAACTGCTGGAGTTTGGACTGGGTAGGAGTTAGATGTTACTTGTTTGCACAATTCATACGATTATGCTTGAGAGTGAGGTGCTGCTGAAAGGAGTTTGGCAAATTTCCCTGCCCCTGTGTCTCTCTGATCCTGACTGTTCTTCTCTGACTTCTCAGTCTCCTTTGCAGTAGAAGAGGCCGTGTGACACAATTCATCTCCCCACACTACTTCCTCTTGACTTAACCAAGCTTTTGATTAATTTATTTTCTATTAAGTTTGAAAGTTTTACACTGTTTCTAGCCTTTTGCTGGTGGGCTCAGTAATCAATTACCACATCTACTCTGCTGCAAAGTCTAAAGTTAATCAACATCTTTACTCTCCTTCCAGAAAGTATTTAGCCCCATTGACTTCTGACTTTATCTCTTCAAAAATCCTTTTATGTATTCTAATTCCATCTCTTAAAAAAACAAACCAGAAAGACATTATCATCATTATTATTTTATACAATGTATAGGGGTTTCCCTGGTGGTCCAGCAGTTAAGACTCCATGCTTCCAATGCAGGGGCCATAGGTTCTATCCCCAGTCAGGGAACTAGATCCCACATGCCTCAACTAAGATTCTGCATATCCAAAAAAAATTTTTTAAGAGGTAATGCATTAATGCAATGATATCTCTGTTTTGTTTCTCAATTGGTTTAGAAATTAAGGAGGAGGGAAAGGCATTATTTACTGGGCCTCTTAAAAATTAAAACTAATCTAGTAAATTAGTTTACTAATACAAAAACTATGGTTTTTCTAGTAGTCATGTATGGGTGTGAGAGTTGGGCTATAAAGAAAGCTGACAGCTGAAGAATTGATGCTTTTGAAATGTGGTGTTGGAGAAGACTCTTGAGAGTCCCTTGGACTCTCCAGATTCAACCAGTCCATCCTAAAGGAGATCAGTCCTAAATATTCATTGGAAGGATTGATGCTGAAGCTGAAGCTCCAATACTTGAGCCATCTGATGCAAAGAACTGGCTCATTGGAAAAGACCCTCATGCTGGGAAAGATAGAAGGCAGGAGGAGAAGGGGATGACAGAGGATGAGATGACTGGATGGCATCACTGACTCAATGGACATGGATTTGGGTGGACTCCAGGAGTTGGTGATGGACAGGGAGGCCTGGTGTGCCGCAGCTCATGGGGTCGCAAAGAGTTGGACACTACTGAGCGACTGAACTGAACTGAACTGAAAAAAACAAAAAGAGGCCAAAATGTTTCTGCCATACAACCACAGGTCTGATTTATGCTGTATTAATATACAGTGATTCCTGCTTCAGATTTGAACTGAAAGCCCTGCACTAGACTTACTGAGAAAATGTAGAGGAATTCCATTTATTCACTCACTTTCAGGTCTGCCATCTGATTTGAACAGATAGGTCAGATGACCAGGAAAACCTAATTCAGTGAAAGCATGAGGACTCGAGAAAATATTATCCTTGTATTTTTTACATTTCATCAATCACATTCTTAGAGAATCCTACCTGTTTATGGTCATATACATTTGCATTTCCTTCAGCTGTTACGCCAGACAGCACCTGTGGGCTGTCCCATGCCTTTCAGGAAAGAACACTGATCATAAATAATCAAGACAGTCTTACCACGGGAACGACTTTAGCATAGGCCCAACCAGTCACTCTGCTTCCCTCAGTTTTAACAAATAGACTCCATTAAGCATCTACAGTCATTCATTAATGTGGAAGGAATCAGATACACCATTTAAAATCTACTCTTTCCCCGTAAGTATTTGTGATTTATGGGATCAACACTGCTTTATTAAAGAAAATCACTCACCTTCAATAAATTCTGGTCAACTTAACATCTTTTATTAAATTTTAAGTACCCTTAACCCATTTAGCGGAGAAGGCAATGGCAACCCACTCAGGTACTCTTGCCTGGAAAATCCCATGGATGGAGGAGCCTAGTAGGCTGCAGTCCATGGGGTTGCTAAGAGTCGGACACGACTGAGCGACATCACTTTCACTTTCCACTTTCATGCATTGGAGAAGGAAATGGCAACCCACTCCAGTGTTCTTGCCTGGAGAATCCCAGGGACGGGGGAGCCTGGTGGGCTGCCATCTATGTGGTTTCACAGAGTCTGACACGGCTGAAGCGACTTAGCAGCAGCAGCAGCAACCCATTTAGATCATCCCAACTTAACAAAGAAATCCATTGGTAGGTGATACCTCTAACCTGGCCATTGGAGACCATCCCAGGGGCAGTAAAGAGACCCACAGACTAGACCCAACTTCAACTCTTATCCCTGCTATCTGCTGCAAAACCAGCTGTGTCATTTGGGATGTGGACTCTGGTGATAAAAACTAACACTGAGCAGTGAAGCAACTCGCTGGAGTGCTCAGAGTGGATCATCCTTGCACCACTGAAATGTGGAACAGTTTCACTCAGTAAGTACAGAGACCCCACAGGGCTCAGAGTCCTACATTTAGATTAATATATTGGCTGCAATCTTCTGCAATGATGTAGGTGTTGTGGAAACTCTTCAAACTTCAGAAACATGAGACAAATGAAAACTTGGCATTGTACTTTCCATTCCAAAGTGTGTACGCTGTAAGAGAGCTAGGACATGTCTGATGAAGGTCCCTTAGACTAGCTTGTTGTGAAAGAAGGCCCACCTGGAGGCCTATGAGGATATAATATGGTATCTGCAACAGCACAACATCATCTGTGAAGTTCTGAGGGGTTATCTGAACTTCTAATCATAACTCTATGCATTTTAGACCCATACAATTATATAGGCATATAATTCCCTAAATCATCAGCACGCTCTAATTTTTTCCCAAAACTACATTGCAAGCTGCACAGTGTAAGCTTTATTCCATATTTCCTAAGTATTCCTTACAGTACCTATCATTGATGTAAGTATACTATAAATGCTCCGAACACTGAATAAAATGAACCAGTCATGTTTACTTGGAAATAAACGTCAACTTTGCCTGTCAGGAAATGGCAAGCCATCAAAGCAGTTTACCTTGAGAAAGGTAAGACTCACCTCTTGCTTCGAATGTGGAGATTAATCGGACTCCCAGTGCCATGGCAACATTAGAGAAGAGGCAAAAGGCAATCTTTTGGAAGAAGCTCCTTTGGCTGTATGTGAACGCAAGGTAGAGATAAGGGAGGTAGGTGAAGAAGAAGACGATGCCTCCTGAGGCAGTGGCAACATGAGCTGCAGATTCAGAAGGCAGAAATGAAAAAGAGTTTCATCAATAATGCACAAGCAGTCTTTTCAGAAATTTTGATAGAAACTTTTACACTTGCACTTTCACTATCAAAAGACGAAGAGGATTTGTTGCACTTAAAAAAAATGAATACGTCTTATGAAAATGCACAAGCATTTAACTTCCTAGAGCTTCCTCTAATAGTGCATTAATAACATCTCCAACAGTAAAAACCATCTTCTTCAAAGATGAAAGTGAAAGTCACTCAGTCATGTCCGATTTTTTGCAATCCCATGAACTATGTATATGTATCTCCAGGCCAGAATACTGGAGTGGGTAGCCCTTCCCTTCTCCAGGGGATCTTCCTAACCCAGAGATCGAACCCAGGTCTCCCGCATTGCAGGTGGATTCTTTACCAGCTAAGCCACAAGGGAAGCCCAAGAATATTGGAGTGGGTAGCCTATCTCTTCTCCAGGGGATCTTCCTGACCTGGGTATCAAACAGGGGTCTCCTGCACTGCAGGCAGATTCTTTACCAACTGAGCTATCAGTTCAGTTCAATCGCTCAGTCGTGTCCAACTCTTTGCGACACCATGAATTGCAGCACACCAGGCCTCCCCGTCCATCACCAACTCCCAGAGTTCACTCAGACTCACGTCTGTCGAGTCAGTGATGCCATCCAGCCAATTCATCCTCTGTCGTCCCCTTCTCCTCCTGCCTCCAATCCCTCCCAGCTTCAGTCTTTTCCAATGAGTCAGGGAAGCCCAAAGAGGAGCAGTAGATTAAACAGCATCTATGGAGCATTGCCTGGCACCGTGGCTAGCACTTTATATACAGTATCTTATTTAATCTTCCTAACCTCCCTGTTTTCCAGAGGAGAAAATTTATTTATTTACCCACATTAAATAAATTTGCTCAATATCATGGGACTCATAAACAATTGGTCAAAGATTCAAGATTTCCGAGGCCCTGAAGAAAGCTAAGTGCCGAAGAACTGATGCTTTTGAACTGTGGTGTTGGAGAAGACTCTTGAGAGTCCCTTGGATTGCAAGGAGATCCAACCAGTCCATCCTAAAGGAGATCAGTCCTGGGTGTTCTTTGGAAAGAATGATGCTAAAGCTGAAAGTCTAATACTTTGGCCACCTCATGCAAAAAGCTGACTCATTGGAAAAGACTCTGATGCTGGGAGGGATTGGGGGCAGGAAGAGAAGGGGACGACAGAGGATGAGATGGCTGGATGGCATCACCAACTCGATGGACATGAACATGGTGAACTCCGGTAGTTGGTGATGGACAGGGAGGCCTGGCGTGCTGCAATTCATGGGGTCACAAAGAGTCGAACACTACTTGAGAGACTGAACTGAACTAAACTGAAGCATAATGGTTTCAGATTTGGAGATAAACCAATCAAATGGAAGTCTGGGAAATGAATATAAAATAAAGGCAAACATTTGTGTTCTAGGAAATTAAGAGAACAAAGATCGAAAATGTAAGGATTGCATACGTAACAGAAAGAACCACCGTTAAGACATCAGGCAGCCCTTCACTGAACCCGACCACATGAATGATGGCTGACTCTGGGTCTCCTCTAGCTTCTCTGAATTTGCTTCTTTTGTAAAGGCTGATAATAATTGCTAACATGTTATAAGTGCTATCATTTTCCAGAGAAATGGATATGGAATCTTTGGATCTGCTCAAGGTCAGGATAAACACTGAGATGCAAATGCAGTGCTCTGAGGCCAGAACAAGAGCTTCTGATATGTAACAAGTAAATCTAGTTGTTGGTCTACTTGATATATAGTAGTGTGGATCTGTTAATCCCATACTCCTAATTTATTCTCTCCCTTTTCCCTTTGCTAACAAGTTTGTTTTCTATGTCTGTGAGTCTGTTTCTGTTTTGTAAATAAGTTCATTGGTATTTTTTTCAGATTCCACATGTAAGTAATATCATATGATACTTGCCTTGCTCTGTCTGACTGGCTTCACTTAGAATGATAGTTTCTAGGTCTATCCATGTTGTTACAAATGGCATTATGTCATTCTTTTTTATGGCTAATATTCCATTCTCTATACACCACATCTTCTTTATTCATTCATCTGCTGACAGACTAATGTTGCTTTCATGTCTTGACCATTGAAAATAATGTTGCTATGAACACTGGGGTGCATGTATCTTTTTGAATTACAGTTTTTCTCTTTTGCAGATATATGACCAGGAGTGGGACTGCTGGATCATATGGTAATTTTTTTAAACTTTTATTTATTTATTTTTGGCTGCACTGGGTCTTCATTGCTGTGAGCAGGCTTTTCTCTAGTTGTGGTGAGCCAGGGCTACTCTCTGACTGTGGTGCACAGGCTTCTTGTTGTGTGGGCTTCTCTAGTTGCAGAGTATGGGCTCTAAGGTGAGCTTCAGTAGGTGTGGGCCACAGGCTCAGCTGTCCCATGGCATGGTGGATCTTCCTGGGAGACTGGAAGGTCC
The DNA here is from genome assembly GCA_006410875.1 of Neotragus pygmaeus. Taxonomy (NCBI): domain Eukaryota; kingdom Metazoa; phylum Chordata; class Mammalia; order Artiodactyla; family Bovidae; genus Neotragus; species Neotragus pygmaeus. Next base: position 132,448 of record SJYV01006462.1, on the reverse strand, counting down.
AGGAAGATCCGAACCAGAGATCGAACCCATGTCCCCTGCATTGGCAGGCACCAGGGAATTCCCCAAGTTCTCTTAAACCCTCTTTTTTTGTGTCGCCAGCTGCCAGGCCTGTCCTCCATTAGTGTTTCTATCTGCACCTCTCTAGGTTGACCCATGACTCAATTTTTCTGCACTCTTTGGCATCACTTCTTATTATTTTTGCCTTTCATGATTCATCTATTCTACCTATCATTTTAGAGGTAACACCCCTCCTGACAGAACCAAATTCCCAGGAGTTCCTCTTTTATTATGGCGTCTTACTATTGTTATGCCACAACTTCACAATCAGGACCTGGAAAATTATCTGCCCTAGATGTCTTACCCCTTCTTTCTTTCCAAACTGTGATTTATCATTTCCATCTATTTTGAAATAACATTTAAAAGCCCAGAGAAGCATAAAAGTATACATATATGGAGATAATTTCACATAATTCAATCAATTTCACATAATTTCTTTAATGGTGAATGGAATTATTCCATTGTTAAAGTAACCATACAAGTGAAAAATTGACTCTGAAGAAATAATAATTAATGCCATAGGTGATGGAAACGCAATGCTACCAAGAAAAGAAGTTATAAACACACTCCCTGACAGAAAATTGTATCAGGACTCACCTTTTTGGAAGAAAGTGCTGATCATGAATGCAAAGAAAATTGTGGCAATTGCAAAACACATTAGAAACACAAATATCAAACTAGGGTCACTGTTTCCGAACACTGCTGACTCGTCAAACTACAAAACAATCACAGGTGCACATAATTCTTACGTGGAAGGAATGAAGAAAAGGCATAAAAGACCCTTAAAACAATGTGTACATTTTAAAAAACCAGGACTATCTTAAACAAAACAATATATATATAGGTTTTTAAAGCAGACCACTAGTCCAGCTTCCATTATCATTTACAAATCACGCTCTGTGTGTATACCTTTTTTAAGGAAAGCATAAGTTTGAAATCAATTTCTGGCCCAATGTGAATGTTCTTTTTGCTTTAATAAGAGAGTTTATCCTATTTACCATAATAACTACTACAAACAATTTTACTATTCCTTTCGATATTTTATATCTCCTCTTTTTATTGTTTTCAGGCAATTTTCTTTGTTTATATATTTTGCTATATAGTCTGAGTTTTCCTGCCTTTCTACATTCAAAATGCCCTAATTTTGGTAATTTAGAAGGCAAATTTTCATGTATCCATATATTATAATTTAGTTATTAAATACAAGTTAGTGAATTGGAACACAAAATTCCATTGACAGCACAAAGGAAAAATTAACAAGATACCGGGGCATAAAAGAACATTCTTAACTTTTACAATAGCTATTTTCAATTATTTACAGAGCACAAAATTTGCAATGTTTTAAAGTTTATAACTCAACTTTCCTAATGAACTAATAACACTCAGGCCCACTACTTGAAGACTGGAGAAGTGGAGGGAGGGCAAAGCTCTCCCATATCATAAATTTCAATGCTTCCTCTGCCAAAGGCTTAGCAAATACCACCACATGTCAACTTGAGGTTTTTAAAATGTTCATCAATTACTGTGTTTTCACCATCTCTTGAATCTCACCACTGCCACCCACGCCACACCATACTTTTCCCCCATTATCTTCAGAGCTTAGCACATCCTGAAAGACAAGAGACATGTACCTCTGTGCAGAACAGAATGGTCATGAAAGAAACCACAATGGAGGCAGAAATGAAGAACATGATGAACCAAGCCACCCAGTGTTGCCAGCTGTGCAGCCCCATCATGCACATATACTCCTAGAAAGAGCGAAAGAACCAGACGTTACAGGGTCTTCAGGCTTAGTCTGAACTGGTCTGGTTTAGCTGTCTGTTACTGAAACCTGAGCAGTCTGGAATAAAGGGTCCCATGTGTGTCCTGGGAAGAGGCAGATCATGGATGTGTTGGGGACTGAATTGCAAAGAAATCAACAAACCAGAAAGTGGAGTTTCTCTGGTAGAGACAGACCTTAGGCTAAAATTATTCTTCTTTGGCTATGGTTAGTAAACTGCTGGTTCATTCATTTATTGAACACTGACTATCCATGAATGGCTCCTATGGCCCTGAGGATAGAATCTAAACTCCTTGGCATCCTGTGCTCTGGTCACAGAAAATCTTCCCATAATTCACTAAACACATCTCAACCTCTGTGTCTTTTTTGTTTGCTTTGCCTCTCACACATGTTGCTCTGACTCTTTCTCCTCTCATTCTCTCTTTACCTATTGAAATCTTGCTTGATTTTCAAAACCTAGTTCAAGTGTTACCTGCTCTGTGAAGCCTTCTCTGCTCAGCTCCGCCCTTGCCCCATACAGCCATCACATCCAGACATCCCATTACCCAAGCACTGGGGGCTCCTTTGTAACATGTGACTTTACTACCATGAATCACCCGAGGAAAAGGACAGTGTCGTTTATATCTGTAACTCACATGCATATGTCTAGCAAACACAGGTGAAAAAAAACGTCTGGTAAGTGAATAAAAGCAAAGCTCTATGCTGGGTACCATGCAGAAAAAATACCACAGGCAGAGCAACTACACTCCAAAAGTTCACAGTCTTGTACTGGAGATAAATATGTGGTAATAACCCTGTATACTCCATGCCCTAAGTACAGAAATAGAGTTTTTATCTTTTATAAAGATCAGAAGAGGTAGTAGGCCAATGAATCAAAAATGAGTTGGTTAAAGCAGGGAATCACAAAACTGACATACACATGATTTAAAACTTTATCTTTACATAAACATGTAATGTATGCCAGTACTGCGATGTCAGAACATGAACTCTTCTTCTGAAGTGTGTGCTACCCACTGGAGCACTGGAGCTCATGTGATTGTGCTGGGTCTTCACTGGGGTGCAGGCTTTTCGCTAGCTGTGGCGAGCTAGGGCTACTCTTCATTGTGGTCCACGGGCTTCTCACTGTGGTGGCTTCTCTTGCTGTGGAGCATGGGCTCTAGAAACCACAGGCTTCACTAACTGCAACACACAGGCTCAGTGACTGTAGCTCGCGGGCCGTGGTGCGTGCGTTCAGTAGTTGTGGCACACAGGCTTGGCTGCTCCACAGCATGTGGGATCTTCCAGGCCCAGGGATGGAACCTGTGTCTCCTGCATTGGCAGGTGGATTTTGTACCACTGGGACACCAAAGAAGGCCTTCTGATTTCTTCTTTAATATTACATCTGTTGTATGTGCTTTTTTGTGTGTGTGTGATTGTCTTTGTTTTCTATCTTTTAGTATATGGACTATATTTTTTTCTTTTTATTTTCTCCAGGGTTTTAAGAATTAAATGTCCTACTTTTCAATACTATTTGGTGTTTACTTTTAAGCTTTTCAGAAGTGTTCTTTATTCTTGTCTAGAGAACAAACTCAAGTGTGAAATAGGAAACACACAACCAAGTCAATGATCTGGGTGAAAATATTAGATGCCCACCCTCTTCTCTCCACCAATCTGTTGTTGAAATGACTTAACAAATAGGAAAGAGAAAACTCCCTCCCTGAGCTGGCAATGAAAAAGGGTTTCCAACAACACACCAGAAGCTTCTGGCTTCCGTGGAGCTTTTCAGTCCATGCAGAGCCAAGTGGAGAGGCCTGCCATCACACCCTGTCTCACCAGCACCCGTCACAGTGGGTTAATATCCCTACCTTCCACCACGTCTGATTAAGCAGGAGACGCCCCACCCACCACAGCCTCCCACAGCAGACTGATCACATGAGAAGGCAGAGCAAACGAGACCTCACTGGTGAGGCCAAGCATGGCTCACGGAGCCACTGGCCACCTATTTTAGTACATAAGAATCAACAAAAAGAGAAGAAAGCGGAGAGATTGAGAAGAGAAGATTTTCTTAAAGAGCAAAAAGTGAGGAGAGAAGTAACAAGAGATATTAAGTAAGGAACAGAAGAGGGCAGAAAGATCTACCCTATCTTAAGTTGTGGCTTCTAGAGAATGCTCCCTGTCTACCCTGCCACAAAATAAGACTGAGTTAATTTTGGATGATTATTCCTCTCATTTGTCAGTTAGTCAGTTCACAAACATTTTTGCACACCTATCATGTGTGAGGCAGTGTGCTGGCAAGTCAGGAACCTAGGACAGACACTCCCCTTCTGAAAATAAGAGTTCACCTAATAACATGAGCTAATCTGCAAGCCGGTTAGAATGGTGAAAGAACATCCAAGTTCCAACTCACTTCAAAGGCTGTTCTCATACCTAAAGCCACCTCTCACCTGCCCTGGCCGCCCTCCTACCCTGGCCATTGTTTATTAGCAATTCCCACACATTCCTGGCCACCTGTCTGTTATGACAGGATTACCTTCAGCTTTCTCTCCTTCTCCAGTACGATGGAATTGATGGTGATGAGCTCAATGCAGATGAAGCTGAGCATAAGGAAAAGAGGGAACTCATTCTGAAGGACAAGGAAGAAGATGTCCCGGACATATGCACCATGTGGGAATCTCTTCAGAAGCACACTGAGGCTCTGAAACAGCCCGGTCGTCTCAGTGGGAGCATGGTGCCACATGATGGCTCTATCTGTCGCATGCTGTATGGCCAGGAAGCCTTCTTGGTAGTATCCTACATGAAAAAACAGTGGATACAAGCACAAGAAATAAAGAACAAAGATGCAAAACAACTGATAATCAGATGGGTGATGGTTAGCCATTCACATACAGTCAGGAATAGAAAAGGCACTGCTATAGCCAAGGTGCTACAATATAGAAGAAAATAGTAGGACTCGTGTGGCTGAGGGAAGGTGTCTTTTATCAGAAATGGGGTAAACAGGAGTTCTGAGCAGACAAATGAGGGATACCCAACACAACCATCCTCGGGGCAGGGGGGCATCTCCTCCCCTGAGTCCTCAGGCTCTGGGGAGGGTGCCCACTCTGCAGTTGTGCTCTCCACCACACAGGAAGAATCAGATTCAAAGAACTTGGAAGACGCAGCCCCTCTCAACTGCTGTGACCTGTCCCTGAACTGTCCCTGCTGTAGTCCAAGGGTTATGGTCACTGAATTTTGCTGCCAAACCTCAAAACCAGTCTTCACCATAAACAACCCTTGTTTCAATACAGCATAGCTGGTGTGCCAAGGTCAGCTTTTGGGAACAATACATAGACTGAAAGACAAAGATCCCTGGTCCTGGAGTTTTCTAAGAAATAATGGCCCACGTCCAAGCAAGGGTCGCCAGCCCTCCATACCGGCAGAGCCGAGCGAGGTATGCCAGCGTTAGGGTAGAGAGGACTGAGGTCTTCTGGTGGCCGAGACCTAGGGAGGCCTCCAGATGTGTCAGGATGGAAAGGGCAGGAACAAATTATTAACGATAAAAGTCTGGGAACTGTTACATATCCATGATTGCAAGCAGGAGAACTGCCACAGAACTGCTGACACCCTTTCTAGAATCACATGAAACTATAAACCCTGGGACTTGGATTCCCACTTGGGGGGCTTGCAAGCCCAAGGCTTCAGGTCTACAGTGTGGCCACTCTACAAGGTGCTTCAGACTGGCGACTTCGTTTTCTAAGAGCAGTTCATCCCCGAGGGCCGAGAGAGGACGGTCACCCTAAACCTCTCATGAAGACAGAGACCAAAACACGACAGGGGCTTGGAGGGCGCGAGGCCTGGTCCATGCGCTCCAGGCAGGAGGCCACTGCTTACTGTGGAGGAAACAGGAGGCGCGAGTCTCTGCGCCGCCCCACTGTTCTCCCTCAGCGTGGGGAGCTAACAGCAAGCACACACTGTTGTAAGCGGGAACATAGAGAAAGCGCTCATTCTTGAAAAATGCTGCCATTCTTCTCGAACAATTCAGTATCATTACAAAACAATTAGAGGCTAAGCTGCTGGACTAACTTACTCTAGAATGCAAGCATTTTACTAAATGCCACATTTCTTTTTTAAATGTTATTTGGCTGCACTGGGTCTTAATCGTGGCATGTGGGATCTTTAGCTGTGGCATGTGGGATCTAGCTCCCTGACCAGGGATTGAACCCAGGCCCCCCACATTAGGAACACAGAGTCTTAGCCACTGGACCACCAGGGTAGTTCCCTGAATGCCATATTTCTAAATGCACCACTTCAACCTCTTCTGAAATGTTAGTTTAGCAAGTGTTCAGACACAAAAACAACACAAATGGCGTTATTAAAACTGGATGAAACTAGCTCACGACGATGCACAGAGGCTTCCTCACCTGGAGCTCCCCCTTCAGAAACTCCATAGTCTCGGGGCTCTTGGCTTAGGTTCGGAGGATAAAGAAAGGATGTGAGCCAGCCCTCCATGTAATCTTGTTGGAGGATTAACCTCAAGGATAAATAATTCCTCTGAAAGAAACTGAAGCGCAAGTAGTACTTAACCTATGAAGAACAGAGAGAAAACAAATGCAGTCATGAGATTGAGGAACTCAGAAATGGAACAGCAAGGGTGTGCCTGACATTAGCTGTGACAGGAGGAAGGGCACCCGTGCTGGCAGACATCCTCTGGGAGGACACACGGACGTGTCTTCCCTGCATCCTTCTGTGACCAGCCTAAGAAACAAGAGGAGTCATGACTCCCATCAGGAAAGCAGTGTGCGCAAAGGCTCTGAGTGCAGGCTGTGGAGCCAGACCACCAGGATCCAAACCCCCATCTCCTAATGAGCAGCTACGGCAATCTGGGCAAGTTACCTAACCCTGCCTAGGTTTCCTCATCAGTAAAACAGGAATGATGTTAACAGTACCTACTTCCAAGGTGCTGTGGGATCAAGTAAGACAGTCCCTGGGATGGGCCTGGCATTTGTAAGTGTCCAACATCCCACACCAGTTCTAACAACTGATTGTTAGATAGACTGTACCAGTTCCAGTTCAGTCGTTTAGACAGGTCTGACTCTTTGTGACTCCATGAACCACAGCACGCCAGGCCTCCCTGTCCATCACCAACTCCCAGAGTCCACCCAAACTCATGTCCATTGAGTCAGTGATGCCATCCAACTATCTCATCCTCTGTTGTCCCCTTCTCCTCCTGCCCTCAATCTTTCCCAGCATCAGAGTCTTTTCAAATGAGTCAGCTCTTTGCATCAGGTGGCCAAAGTATTGGAGTTTCAGCTTCAGCATCAGTCCTTCCAGTGAACACCCAGGACTGATCTCCTTTAGGATTGACTGGTTGGATCTCCTTGCAGTCCAAGGGACTCTCAAGAGTCTTTGCCAACACCAGTTCAAAAGCATCAATTCTTTGGCACTCAGCTTGCTCTATAGTCCAACTCTCATATCCATACATGACCACTGGAAAAACCATAGCCTTGACTAGATGGACCTTTGTTGACAAAGTAATGTCTCTGTTTTTCAATATGTTGTCTAGGTTGGCCATAGCTTTCCTTCTAAGGTGATTTCATGGCTGCAATCACCATCTGCAGTGATTTTGGAGCCCAGAAAAATAAAGTCAGCCACTGTTTCCACTGTTTGCCCATCTATTTACCACAGCAGAGCACAAAAGCTATACATCAGTGGTTTTCCCATCCTAAAGCAGAAATCAAATACTCTGGTATTTAAAACATTGCCTTTTCCTTAAGTGAACAGATCCACTATACCTGAAGTCCATGGGATTAGTAATAATGACAATGACTATTCCTTCTGGAAAATGCCTCTGCTCCAGGCCCCATTCTAAGCGGTTTGTAGGCATAAAACTCGTTTAATCTTCACACTAGTTTTATGAGTTAGGAACCACTATCAATTCCATTACACTGATAGAGAAGCTAAGGCCCAAGAATGACAGTGACTGTCCCAAGGTTACACAGGAGGAAGAACAGAACTGGGACTCCAGTCTAGGGGGTTGGGTGCTGAGGCTCCTTTCTGTAGCCCAATGGCTGAAAATATGCCATCCTGTACCCTCAGGACACAGGCTCGCTCCAAAATTGTCTTCTCTTTTGAAGAACAAGAAAACAGGATGTAAGATACGAAATCAGGAGTATTGTCTGATCGCCTCTGGATATAAGACAGCCACCAGCCAACAAAGCTGATGAGGCACAGCTCAGTAATAGGATTGCTTACTGAACTCACATTGAAGGCAGGCATCATGAGAAGACTGTGACGGAAGAGATGCTCTTACCTCAAGTGGCAAGGGTTCCGTGCTGTCATTGAAGTTATGATCAAAAACAATCCCAGTCAATACGTAAAAAGCTTTGGGATCTTGAATTATGTACTTTTCAAACAAAGGTACTGAAGGGAAGCCTAGAACTACAAAGAGAAAAATCCAGTTAGTGAGTGGTTGGCAGGGGAGTGAGGATGGGGGTGTTAAATGCTGCCCAACTACCCCCTTCTACCCCAAAAGATATGGACTTCCACCTTCTTGGCTGGCAAATGTCACTCACTTACTCCTTCATCCTGCAAACAAATGTGCACCTCCTACATAAGACCCCCAGAACCATCATGGGCAGTGGGAATGCACAGTCAATGATAACAGCTAAACCTCTGTAGGGTCTCAAAGCTCTTGCATATTTGAGTTCTTCTATGCTGACTCACTGGAAAAGAGACTGATGCTGGGAAAGATTGAGGGCAAGAGAAGGGGCAACAGAGAATGAGACGGTTGGATAGCGTCACCAACTTGATGGACATGAGTTTGAGCAAACTCTGGGAGACGGTGAAGGACAGGGAGGCCCAGTGTGCTGCAGTCCATGGGGTCACAAAGAGTCGGACACAACTTAGCAACTGAACAACAACAAAACTGCACTTGGGACTGAAGTAGATGGAACACAATTCTTGTTCATGTTAATGAGAAAATTATCACTGCATTTCCAGCTTCTCTTCACGGTTATAAAAACCAAAAGTGGAAACAAAATCATCAAGAAGTATAGCTTCCCTGATGAGAGGATTAAGTTTTAAAAGTCACCTGCCCTCACATCTGACTGGCAATTCAGGATTCTCCTTGAGAATAATTCTTTCTCAGAAGGTTGAAAGTATGACTACACCACTGAGCATGCAGCGCTGCCAAGGGCAATGTCTGATTCCTCGGAGGTAACTAGAAACCTGTGAGACTTCTGTTCCTTGATCCTTGGGTTCAGAAGTGTCACCAACACAGGCCCACCTTTGCTCTTTCTTGTTCCCTTGCTTGTGATGAGCGTGTCCACCCGAGGTGGAGATGCCAGTGTTCAGAAAGCTTTTCTCTATTGCTGTTTTCCTCCTGTCATTTGTCACCTTTCTTTCTTCCAGAAATCTGAACAGACAAGCTGGGACTTCCAGACATGCCCTTCATGTCTATCCCCTCCTCCTTCATACATATTCCTTCATCCATTTCTTGGTCTCTTGGCTTTACAGTCTTAAGAGGCTTGACTTTACCTTCCCCATCACCAACAGAACTTTACACATGTCCATCCTATTATTTCCATGAATGTTATTTTGATAATTATTTTTAATTTTCAAGTCTTCTGTTTCTTCCACTGTTTCCTTTTTTATGGGGGTCTGGTTTCACTTTGGAGTGGCAATATTTTCTCAAATGTCTCTGAAAATACTAATGAGAATTTTTTATTAACTAGAGTTAAAAAAAAACAAAACAAAAACAGAGCATGCACCTGGTAGAACTCTGAGTGATCCTAAAGGTTAAACAGTGGAGTCCTTCAGCTACCACTGGCTCCTGATTCCTTTATCATGATACAATCTCTATAAGCCAATTTCTTTTGTATATTGAAAAAAAATCCATGACTTATGTTTTTCGCCATGATGGAGTAACAGAGATTGAATTTATCCTCCTACCACAAATAACCAAAAAATTGGACAGGAAAGAAAAGAATCAAGTTTTTCAGACACTGGCCAATACATAGCACAGCATTATGATTCCTGGGAAAAGAGAAACAAATAAGATGACCATTAAGAGTGCTCTGGTTTCCTGAAGGCACATTTCAGACCACAGAACAGGGAGGGGGAACCCAGGTGGAACACAGACAGCTATGTGTGGCTGCGTTGACAGAGGTTTGAGTTGGAAGAGTCTGAAGTGGCTTTAAGTTGCAGGCCGGAGTTCCCAGGAGAAGAAGGCTGCACTGGGAAATGGCCCCAGAAACCTGCTCAGAGGACCATTTAATGACTCCTATGGTGTGCCCTGCCTGGGTGAGCAGGACAGGATGGGCTCAGTGGTGCCCAGAGCCCACTGAGACCAGAAGGCACTTGAGTTCTGACCAGCCAGTGAGGACAGTTCCTGGTGATCACTTGAAGTGTTCAGAAGAGTCACACCTTAGTAATGGAATAAATTAATTTTAAGGTAAAAGTTGTTCCACACCTTGCCCCACACACAAAGAAGGTTAAAACAACTCCTGAAAAGACTTTTTGGTGAAACTGAACTTTATCTTTTTACTAGAACAAAACCCACTCTTTAAACAACCACTTGATCCACAAAAGCTGACTTGATCCAGTTCTCAAACTGTATGATCAAGACTTTTCTGTTTTGTAGATAAGTTAATTTGAAGCTTTTTCTTAGATTATACATATAAGCAATATCATATGGTGTCTGTCTTTCTCTGTTTGACTTCACTCAGTGTGACAGTGAGGTGAGGGATAAATTGGAAGGCTGTGACTGACATATACATACCATTATATATAAAATGGATAATAAGTACCTACTGTATAGCACATATTACTATACTCTGTAATGGCCTACATGGGAAAAGAACCTAGAAGAGTGGATATATGTGTGTGTGTGCGTGTGTGTATTACTGATTTACTTTGCTGTATACGTGAAGCTAACACAATGTTGTTGCTGTCATCGTTGTTGTTGTTTAGTCATTCAGTCATGCTCAGCTCCTTTGGGATCCCACGGAACTTCTAATAAAAAAAATTTTTTTTAAGACTTTCTTTCTCTTCCTCTGTATTACTTTTTTGATGTTAGCAGTTTCTGGGACTAAGACTTCTCAGCTGAAGTTCTAAATGGAATAGTGAGGGCCCTGTCTCTTTTCTTCTATATTTTGTCATTTCATTTCTGTGTTGTATTCTGAAAGTCTCCTTCAGCTCTGTCTTCCAGTTCACCAGTTTTACCTTCAACTGAGTTTTGTATTATATTCTGATTATTTTTCACTTCAAGAAGTTCTGTTTGGTTCCTTTTCCCCCGTCATATCTGCTAGGCAACTCTTATAGTGGAACGCTATCTACAAATACTTTCAGGTTGTCTTTTATACTTTTAAATCTAGTAAACATAGTGATTTCATAATGTGAAGCTAATAATTCCATTATCTGAAGTATCTCTGGTTCTGTTTCTGCAGTCTGTCGTTCACACTGATCTTCACCCTTGCTCTCTTGCTTCCTGGTATGTCCTCATCGACTGTGACACATTTGTGGCCACCCTTCTTTGAGATACAGAATCATGGCATGTTCTTTCAGAAGACGGTGACATTTGCATCTGGCCATCAACATCTCACTTTGTACTTTGAGGGGTTTTCTCTTCTTTTCTTTTGACAACCAGGGGATGTGAATCTGGGCTCCAAACTCGGGGGGTGGGCGCTCCTGCTGCTGTGCTGTTTTCTNTTTCAGACCACAGAACAGGGAGGGGGAACCCAGGTGGAACACAGACAGCTATGTGTGGCTGCGTTGACAGAGGTTTGAGTTGGAAGAGTCTGAAGTGGCTTTAAGTTGCAGGCCGGAGTTCCCAGGAGAAGAAGGCTGCACTGGGAAATGGCCCCAGAAACCTGCTCAGAGGACCATTTAATGACTCCTATGGTGTGCCCTGCCTGGGTGAGCAGGACAGGATGGGCTCAGTGGTGCCCAGAGCCCACTGAGACCAGAAGGCACTTGAGTTCTGACCAGCCAGTGAGGACAGTTCCTGGTGATCACTTGAAGTGTTCAGAAGAGTCACACCTTAGTAATGGAATAAATTAATTTTAAGGTAAAAGTTGTTCCACACCTTGCCCCACACACAAAGAAGGTTAAAACAACTCCTGAAAAGACTTTTTGGTGAAACTGAACTTTATCTTTTTACTAGAACAAAACCCACTCTTTAAACAACCACTTGATCCACAAAAGCTGACTTGATCCAGTTCTCAAACTGTATGATCAAGACTTTTCTGTTTTGTAGATAAGTTAATTTGAAGCTTTTTCTTAGATTATACATATAAGCAATATCATATGGTGTCTGTCTTTCTCTGTTTGACTTCACTCAGTGTGACAGTGAGGTGAGGGATAAATTGGAAGGCTGTGACTGACATATACATACCATTATATATAAAATGGATAATAAGTACCTACTGTATAGCACATATTACTATACTCTGTAATGGCCTACATGGGAAAAGAACCTAGAAGAGTGGATATATGTGTGTGTGTGCGTGTGTGTATTACTGATTTACTTTGCTGTATACGTGAAGCTAACACAATGTTGTTGCTGTCATCGTTGTTGTTGTTTAGTCATTCAGTCATGCTCAGCTCCTTTGGGATCCCACGGAACTTCTAATAAAAAAAATTTTTTTTAAGACTTTCTTTCTCTTCCTCTGTATTACTTTTTTGATGTTAGCAGTTTCTGGGACTAAGACTTCTCAGCTGAAGTTCTAAATGGAATAGTGAGGGCCCTGTCTCTTTTCTTCTATATTTTGTCATTTCATTTCTGTGTTGTATTCTGAAAGTCTCCTTCAGCTCTGTCTTCCAGTTCACCAGTTTTACCTTCAACTGAGTTTTGTATTATATTCTGATTATTTTTCACTTCAAGAAGTTCTGTTTGGTTCCTTTTCCCCCGTCATATCTGCTAGGCAACTCTTATAGTGGAACGCTATCTACAAATACTTTCAGGTTGTCTTTTATACTTTTAAATCTAGTAAACATAGTGATTTCATAATGTGAAGCTAATAATTCCATTATCTGAAGTATCTCTGGTTCTGTTTCTGCAGTCTGTCGTTCACACTGATCTTCACCCTTGCTCTCTTGCTTCCTGGTATGTCCTCATCGACTGTGACACATTTGTGGCCACCCTTCTTTGAGATACAGAATCATGGCATGTTCTTTCAGAAGACGGTGACATTTGCATCTGGCCATCAACATCTCACTTTGTACTTTGAGGGGTTTTCTCTTCTTTTCTTTTGACAACCAGGGGATGTGAATCTGGGCTCCAAACTCGGGGGGTGGGCGCTCCTGCTGCTGTGCTGTTTTCTCGAAGCCCCTCCGGGGTAGGGGAGAGGCTTATTCCCTTCTGGCTCAGGCTTACAGTGAGAGTACAGGCTTTTGGGGTCCCAGCTCCATGGGAGATGGTCTCCTATGAGACATCCCACTTGAATGAGCTCAGTTCCCTCTTGTACGATGCAGGTTTCACAAGAAGCAGTTTGGGGATCCCATTGACCTCTCTCTGTGTTCTTCACCTGGATTTTTTTTTTTTTCATAAAAATATCCAAGAGTATGGGAGTACTTTAACAATACAATAAATAAAAAGTAGGTTAAGAAGAGTTCATACAAGATGATCCAATTTTTGTTAGAAAAAAGGAAAGAAGTGTGTATACAAGGCTTTGAAAAATCAAAGTGAAAGTCACTCAGTCGTGTCCAACTCTTTGTGACCCCATGGACTATACAGTCCATGGAATTCTCTAGGCCAGAATACTGGAGTTGGTAGCCATTCCCTTCTCCAGGGGATCTTATCAACCAAGGGATTGAACCCAGGTCTCCCACACTGCAGGTGGATTCTTTACCAGCTGAGCCACCAGGAAAGCCCACACAAGATTTTAAATAGCACTTATATCTGGGTGATAGGATTATGAGTACATTTGCCTTTTATCCTATACAAAGATTTGTCATTGCTCTTTTGTTTCCTTAGCCTTATTTAGGTTGCCTTTTTAAACACACACATATATACATACATATATATTTTGTTAAATTGTACTAAATAGTATACTTACAGGAAGGCATACAAAACACAAACGTTCAGTTTAATGAACAATTATGAAATTAACATCTAAGTAATTAATCCCTGGATCAATATATTTTTCAGTTCAGTTCAGTTCAGTCGCTCAGTCGTCTCCGACTCTCTGCGACCCCATGAATTGCAGCATGCCAGGCCTCCTTGTCCATCACCAACTCCCGGAGTTCACTCAGACTCACGTCCATTGAGTCAGTGATGCCATCCAGCCATCTCATCCTCTGTTGTCCCCTTCTCCTCCTGCCCGCAATCCCTCTCAGCATCAGAGTCTTTTCTGATGAGTCAACTCTTTGCATGAGGTGGCCAAAGTACTGGAGTTTCAGCTTTAGCATCATTACTTCCAAAGAAATCCCAGGGCTGATCTCCTTCAGAATGGACTGGTTGGATCTCCTTGCAGTCCAAGGGACTCTCAAGAGTCTTCTCCAACACCACAGTTCAAAAGCATCAATTCTTCAGTGCTCAGCCTTCTTCACAGTCCAACTCTCACATCCATACATGACCACAGGAAAAACCANAGGGCTGATCTCCTTCAGAATGGACTGGTTGGATCTCCTTGAAGACCAAGGGACTCTCAAGAGTCTTCTCCAACACCACAGTTCAAAAGCATCAATTCTTTGGCGCTCAGCCTTATTCACAGTCCGACTCTCACATCCATACATGACTACTGGAAAAACCACAGCCTTGACTATTTTACTTGTCTTGATAGTTGGGTTGGTCCAAATAACCTAGTGTGCCATATTTCCAGAGGCAGAAGAGCAATAATCTCTTCCCCAGAGATCCCCAGGAAAAAAATCTTGCTGTTTCCTTGAGTCTTACTGAGTTATATGTCTTCCCTGGACAAACCCCTACAGTGAGGGGACTGCCAACTAGTGCAGAGAGATTACAACTCATCCTGCACCCAGGGTGGTGCCATCATGGCTCAGAGTGGGAGAGGAATCAGGCCTCCAGGGAGGAATAGGCTCTGTGTGTATATCAAAAGGGTGGACAGAAAGGGAAGAAAAACCCAGATGTCTATCGTGGTTTGGAAGAGACCATCAAGCTATTGCTTGTCCTTACTTCTAGGCTGGAGGATTTGCTTAGTTGCTGTTGTTCGGTCGCTCAATTGTATTCGACTCTTTGCAACCCCACAGGATGCAGCCTGCCAGGCTCCTCTGTTGATGAGATTTTTCAGACAAGAATACTGGAGTGGGTTGCCATTTCCTCCTCCAGGAGATCTTCCCAACCCAGGGGCTGAACCCGCATCTCCTGCATTACAGCCAGAGTCTTTACCACTGAGCCACTAAGGAAGCCCATGGCATAAACAGGGGAGTTTAACTTTTATTCCCTATCTCTTTAATATTGTTTGCAATTTTCAATGCAAGGAACTTTTGTATTTATCGTAAATTTTAAGTTCCTTAAAAAAATTTTTTTAATTCCATAAAATACATCCCAAACAGTTCACAAAGAATTCTGGGAAGTAGGATTAGGGAAGGGACTTTAATTCTGAACTCTGTTCTGTGTCACATATGTTTCTGTAAGAAGACAAGAGCTGTTGGAGGACAGGAGTGAGCCATGGAACAGCAGGGAGGTGGGAACAGGTAAAGACTGCAGTGTCACAGCACTCAAGCAGCAGAGAATCCCAGGCAGGAAATGCATGAGTGCAGCCCCGCACACTGAGGGCAAAGGAGAGGAAGCCTAGCAGTCAGCAAGCCATCTTTCCCTCGTGAATGTCTGTGGGTACCAGCCAATCACCACTCCAGAGGATAGCCAGAGAAATCTTTGTACAATAAATGACACTGCAGTCTAACCTGTCTTCTCAAAAGCCCTGCAATGGACTCCTTCTGCATGCAGAAGCCCGATGCTCTGACAAGGGCAGCGAAGCTCTGCACACTGTGGCTCCTACAGACGTGCCCGACCTCACCTAACTCTACACGTCAGCTTCACCTACTGACTTCCAGATCCTCAGTCACCCCAGGGACTGGCTCCCC
Source organism: Neotragus pygmaeus (assembly GCA_006410875.1). Lineage (NCBI taxonomy): Eukaryota > Metazoa > Chordata > Mammalia > Artiodactyla > Bovidae > Neotragus > Neotragus pygmaeus. The sequence goes on along the minus strand of SJYV01006462.1, from coordinate 116,613 downwards.
CTCCTGGATAGCCTCTGAGACCCACCACCCTCCCATTTCCTGTGGGTGGATCATCGTGTTTTATCACACTTATCACCTCATCAGGGAGGATTTCTTTTTTTTTTTTTTAATTTTGTAATCTTNTTCCAGATCCTCAGTCACCCCAGGGACTGGCTCCCCCTCCTGGATAGCCTCTGAGACCCACCACCCTCCCATTTCCTGTGGGTGGATCATCGTGTTTTATCACACTTATCACCTCATCAGGGAGGATTTCTTTTTTTTTTTTTTAATTTTGTAATCTTGTATTTATAAAAGGTAGCTGAATTAGAATAGTATTTTAGAATACTAGGAAAGCATAAAGCACAACTTTCGAAACAGTTTCCCCACATTCTACAACTGAAGACCTTTAAAAGAACTGTCACATTGAGTGGCACTCAAGAAGTCAAGGAGTAGAACCCTTTCTTTTCACTTTCTGCCTTATGTATTATTAGAATACTTTATAAAAACATACAATTATAGTAACTTTGAAAAATTATTCCACATTTTCAATAATTTTATCTACCTAACTGCATTCATTCATTCATTACATCCTGAATACCTACTGTGCACTGGGCACAGTGTGTGCATGGAACACACATGCCTCTGCCCTGTGGTGGAGGCAAAGCCCTGCGGGGAAAGGCAGGCAGTGCACAGGAGCACAGTGCGTGGCAACACTTTAACTAACAGCTATCAAGATGCTATGAGCACATCCAACAGGATTCTGTGAGAGAGAAAAAGGCAGAATTGGGAAATCTAAAACCTACATTCCTAAGTACCATTTTAGCTGAAACCAGGATAAGAAGGAAAAGCTGGAGGCAAAGGGTTCTGTCAGAGGGAGGAAAGGCTTCCAGAGCTCAGGATATGAACGGGGGCATGAGGAGGGCAAGCACACAAGACTGGGGAAGGCCCGACCTGGCTCAGCACGGCGGGGAGCCACTGAGGGCCGCGGGCTGGGCACTGGCCAGATCCCACCCATCTTTTAAAGACCTTTTTGGCTCCACATAGAGACCGGATGAGAATGGGACAAGAAGAGGAGAAAAGAGATCGGGTAAAAGGCTAACTTAGAATCTCTGAGTGTTTTCTGTTACTAGACAGAGACATATTATAACTGCAAACCAGGACTTCTGATTAAATATATGAGATGACCAGTGTCACTTTGGTGATCAGAACAAACACTTCACATTTTAATTAGCCTTGAAGGCTTGCAACATAAACATACAAGTCTCTTGTGTGTGTTGTGTGAAATAATAAAGATACATGCAGACTCTTCAGAATTTGGAGAACCCAGATGTGGAACCACTACTCTAAGAACTCACAGGAAAAAACTTCAAACTAGACTTTATAAAAATGCCCCCTCTGTCCTGCCCCCATCTTTATGGCTAACCTTCAAACTCAACAGTAAAGAAGTCTTTCACCATTTCAGTGATATTCTTCAAAGTTTCACTTTTGGAAGGGATATAAACTAATTGAAATTTATTTTTCAGAGGAAATTGATTGAAGAATTCTGGCAGAGAAGTGATGTCAATTACATTGTAGTCTACAGGAGGTCTCTTTCTTGGCAAACTACCAAAACGAAGATATATTATAACTCCACAAAACAGTAACGGCATCAAGATTTCAAGGACTGTTACCAGAGTCTTTCGTTTCTAAAATAAAAACAAAAGCCATATGTTAATCCAAAATAGAACACAAGCATTAAGACACTATATGGGAAATGTTCTTCCATTAAAAACACGTTCAATCAATTACACTTCACTAATAAATATGCTAATCCAAAATAGAACACAAGCATTAAGTCACTATATGGGAAATGTTCTTCCATTAAAAACACTTTCAATCAACTATGCTTCACTTATATATGTGTGTGTGTGTGTGTGTGTGTGTAAATATATGAAAGAATGCTTATATTTCTTCCAGCCTCCCTGTACAACACATGAAAAAGAAAAAAAAAAAACAATGAGAATTAGCTAGAAACATCTGCTTTTATCTTTTCTGTAACACCAGTGGGTAGAAATCAGTAGCAACAATGGTTATCTTCAGTAATTAGAGCTAATGGAATTACCACAGAAACGTGGCTTATTTGCAGAAAAGGGCTCCTTTACAAGTTCTTAATTTTTTCTTTACTCCATGATTAGAAACCAATTTAACTAAATCATTCAGTTCCTCTGAAGGAGACTCACATTCTCCCTACAGAAGACCATACCCACCTTTAAAATGAAATTCTTCCAGACAAGAAGTTTTAAGTTCCTGAACATTGTCATTTTTCTAGCTGAAGAGGAGCGATCGCTGCTAGCTGGGAGACAAATGGGGAGACGTTACTAACATTAAAATGCTGAGTGGCTCTTTGGGCCTGGGGACACTCTCTGCTCCCAGGCTTTTGAAGCCCCGCCTGGACCACTTTTCCTCCTTCCGGTCCAGCAGTGCTGGCCCCTCCCCTCCCTGCACTCTGAGTATTAAAGTGCTCCAGGCCCCACCCGTGGACTCCGAGCGGCGCCACTCTGTAGGTGCTCTCACTCACTATTTTGGGTTTAAATCCATCTACATAATGACTTTTTAAATTTACATTTCCAGCCTTGAGTTGCTTCTAGACCCAAACGTTCAACTGCCTGCTTGTCATCTCCACTCAACCTGCCCAAAGGAGTCTACTCATATATTTCTCCTACAACAGATAATTCTTACAGTCTTCCACTCCTCAGACAATGTCAGCTCATTCTTCCAGTTTAACAGGGTTACTGAGTCTACTTCTGAAACAGACCAGAATTCAATCCTTTTTCACCAACTGCTTCTCTTGGCACTCTTCCAACATTGCCTCATCTCTCACCTGAACGCCTGCAAGAGCCTCTTCAGTGGTATCACTGCTCCTGCAACCTGCGGCCCATCCTCCCCGCAGCAGCAGGAGCAATCCTGTCGGGCCACAGCCACTCCTTCACTCAAAACTCTCCCGTGGCTCCTGTTTCGCTGCAGGGAAGAGCCTGGCCTTGCTGAGGACAATGAGCATCCCATGGGATGCAGCCTGTAGCTCGCTCACGTCTGCTCACCGTCCCCTACTCCACTGCCCCTCCTTCTTGCACTCCCGAGTCACAGGCTTGAGCAGAGGAGCCACGTGTCGGCTCCACACCTTTGCCCCCGCTGTCTCCTCTGCCCAGCACACACTTCCCTCTCGTGTTGACATGGCCAGCTCTTCTACTTTTTTCAGATCTTTATTTAGAAGTCACTTTCTCAGCCTTTCTTGATCATCCTATATAAAATTTCAACACACTGAACCTTTTTGTATCAATCTTCCCTGTCAATTTTGCTTCTTAGCACCTTTAAACTACTTAACTTGATATTTATCTGATTTAATATAATTTCCCTACTAGAATTCACATGCTTCAAGAAGACAACAATTTTTTGTCTTTTCTTTTACCACTGAATCCTCAGACACAAGAGTAGGCCCAGCATGTGGTAGTCAAGTCAGCAAATACTGAATGAATAAATAAATTCAAGGGCCGGCAATTTTTGTAGGAATGCGGTCGGAACAGACATAACTGAGGAGACTAAAACGCCCTGGATAGCACCAAGTTCCTTCTCTTTTCAGTCTGTGTTCCCCAAGTGTAACATATGCTTTAACTTTTAGATACGACCACAATGAGGTTTTCTTTTTCAGAAAAATATTTTTCCATTGAGGAAAGAAAATGCATATTTTTCCTTCAGTTAAAGTACCTCTGATGTTGCACATTAGAAGTTCAAGAAACTGAGGACTCCCCTAGTGGTCCATTGGCTATGACTCTGCTCCCAATGCAGGGGGCACAGGTTCAATCCCTGATCAGAGAACTAAGATCCCACACTGCCCCACCACATAGCCAAAAAAAGAAAAGAAATTAAAGCAACAGCATTATGACTAGTACATGAAATATCACTGAATTGTACAATTTAAAATGGCTAATTAGGTGCTATGTGAATCTCCCCTTGATGAAAAATAATAGTGAATGAAGTGACTCATTTACTTAAGTCAGCTACTGCTGCCACAACCTTACATGACAAACTCCACACCAGAACTCAGTGACCAAGAGCAACAGGCATCATTTACCTCCTGCCTATGGGTCTGCTGGAGATTTGTGGCTGTCCTGGCCTCTTGGGGCTGGCTGGACCTGTCTACAGGTCTGTCATGGGCTGTATGGTGTCCCCTCAGATTCATATGTTGAAGTCCTATCCACAGTATCCCAGAATGCGACTGCACTGGGATTCTGGCCCTTTAAAGAGGTGAGTCAATTACAATGAGGTTGTTAGGGTGGGCCCTAATCCAATCCGACTAGTGTTCTTAGAAGAGGATGAAGTCTGGATACACAAAGAGGCATCAGGGATGCACAGCACAGAGGAAAGACCACGTAGGACACAGCCAGAAGAATGTCGAAGAGAAAGGTCTCAGAAGAAACTAAACCTGCTGACACCTTGATCTCACACTTCCAGCCTCCATAACTGTGAGAAAACAAATTTCTCCCCCCATCTATGGTATTTTGCTACGGCAGCCTGAAATAATACCGGCCTGTTCTGCGTCTCCTCAGCCAGTCACCCACTGGAGCATGTTGTTCTAGTGGCAAGAGGCCAAGACAAACCACATAGGTACATGGAAAGCCTGTGCTCACACAACACTTGCTAAGCATCCTACCAGCCAAAGCAAACCGCACCCCAAGCCCAGTGTCAGCACAACAGGGGAAGAAACTAACTCCTCTGGTGAGGGCATTGCAGCATCACATGGTGAAGGGCATGCATGTGAAATCTCATACAAGGAAAGAGTGAAGAGCTGGGAACAATATCCATCTACCAAATGTTCTGCATTTAATTCTTTAAAAAGTGCCATTAGAATTTGCCAACCTAAACCCTCACCACTGAAAAAAGGAAATATTTTGGCTCATTACTGGCCCAACACAAAAGGTAACAGCCAGAAACAATGAGAATGCATGGCTTTCTCTGATCACAGTTCCAGTTCAATGGAATGGGACAGCAAAATAGTAAGAGCAGATGGAGGTTTTCATATCTTTTAAAATTTGTGATAATACAGTTAGACTACTTTTAAAAGAACATCTGGACTTCCCTGATGCTCCAGTGGTTAAGACTCCAAGCTCCCAGTACAGGAAGCACAGGTTCAATTCCTTGCCTGGTAAGTTTTGCATGCTGCCAGAAACAGCCAAAATTTTATAAAAATAAAAGAGCGTTTATTTAGATGCTTGTAATATACAACAGGGTTTCCCTGGTGTCTCAGTGATGAAGAATCTGCCTGCAATACAGGAGTCCCAGGAGATGTGGGTTGGAACCCTGGATCGGGAAGATCCCCTGGAGGAGGAATGGCTACCCACTCTAGTATTCCTGCCAGAGAAATCCCATGGACACAGAAGCCTGGTGAGCTACAGTCCAAAAGGGTCACAAAGAGTTGGACACGATTGAGTAACTGAGCACGCAGGAGGGCATGTACAACAACCAGCAATCATGTATTGAAGGCACTGTCTCTGGGCAAAATGATACCATAAAAAGACTAATCAGTAATGGAGCTCATCTTCATGGAACCCAGTAAAGAAAAAAAAAGCCTAGTGAAGAAAAATAATATGTACAAAGGAAAACATTATGGCACAAGCAGAAAGTGAGAATCAACAGATATGCACTTAAGGGTAAACAAGCTGACCAATAAAACAGAACACAAGTCTAGAAAGATCTCACAGGTATACAGGCTCTTGTTTCTAACAAAGCTGACACTACAGGACACAGCGTTCAAAAAAACTGCTCAGAGTCAACTGGGTCTCCACCATATACAACATAGCAACTTCAGATGAAATACAGGTCAAAAAGCAAAAAACAAAACAATGAAGCTTTCAGGGGGAAAGCAGAACATAGTCATGACCCTACAGTAGGCAAGCATTTCTTAAATATGACTCAAAACCACTAAATACAAAGAAAAATGATAAATGGAATTATGTCAAAATTAAGAATTTCTTTTCTACAAAAAATGTTATCTATAATACATTTGTTGTTATTGTTGTTGTTCAGCCGCTATGTCCGACTCTTTGCGACCCCATGGGCTGCAGCAGGCCAGGCTTCCCTGTCCTTCACCATCTCCCGGAGTTTGCCCAAACTCATGTCCATTGAGTCGGTGATGTCATCCAACCATCTCGTCCTCTGTTGTACCCTCCTCTTCCCACCTTCAATCTTTTCCAGATGACCGGCATACAGAATATTTAAAGAGTTCCTACAAATCACTAAGAAAAAGACAGACATCCCAACAGAAACTCAGGCAAGAAATCTGAACAGATGATTTCCAAATGAGATACCAAATGGCCAATAAGTATGAAAAAGTGCTCAACCTATCTGGTCATCAGGGAAGTGCATTTTAAAACCGTACAGCTGACACTGAGATGGTGATCTTTGCACAAGAAGTTTATTGAAAAGCACTCTCAAAATCAGTGCTTTGGAGAGTAAAGGAAGCAGGCCTGAGCAGAGAGAAGCCAGGCCTCAGTGGAGTCAGGACGAAGGCCTCAGTCACTTCCGCAGTCTCACAGCATCACAATAGAACACAAAATGTGAATTATCAGCCTCATGCCTAATTATGAGGACTCTAGGATTCAAACAGGTCCCAGAAAAGCAGGGAAGGGATTAAGGAAACTCCATTTATGCTGTATTTGGGGAAACAGATGGCTGAGACAAAGAAAAAAGGGCTGAAAATAAGCAACACAACAACTATTCAGAATTTCTACATGAACACATTGCTAGTCCTTTGACCCACCAATCCCACTTCTAGGAATCTATTCTACAGACATAACTGCACAAACATGAAGTGACGTATGTACCAGGTTACTCACTGCAGCAGTGTTCATAATAGCAAAGAACTGTAAACAGTCCATCAGCAGGGGATATAAAGTTATATGGTGTTTATCTAAACAATGAAATGATATGCAATCTTTAAAAGGGTGGGGGAGAGTTCTATGTACTAGCAGAAATCTGGGATCTGCAAGATACATATGAGAAAATATATTTTCTTATTTATAATAAATGTGAGAAAATATATGAGAAAAAGAATAGAGACAAAAGAAAGAGATAAGATTATAGACATAAAAGATAAGAAGATAAGAAAGATGCAGATAATTAATGTCCCTTTAATGTCCCTGAGCACAAAATCATGTGCTGGTGTTCTTCGGTACCATAACAAACAGCACAGACTCCATGGCTTGAACAACAGAAATTTATTTTCATACAGTTCTGGGGGCTAGCGGTCTGAGATCAGGGTGCCAGCACAGTCCGGTCCCCTCAGTGAGGGCTTACCTTTCAGCTCGCAGACGGCCACCTTCTTGCTGCACCCTCATATGACGGAGAGAGACCTCCCTCTCCTTCCCTATTCTCACAGGACCAGTCTGTCAGAGTACGGTGCTACTCTTATAGCCTGATTTAACCTCCATTACCTGAAGACTCTGTCTCCAGGTGAGTCACACTGGGGGTGAGTGCTTCAACACATGAATTTTAGGGGAACACAATTCAATCCACAGCCCATGGCATAATTAGAACAGAAAATATAACAAAATTGAAACAGACTCATAGACATAGAGAACAGACTTGCTGCCAAGGAGGAGGAGAAAGGAAAAAGGATGGACTGGGAGTTTGTGGTTGGTAGATGCAAACAATCATATTTAGCATGAATAAACAGCAAGGTCCTAATGTATAGCATAAGGAAGTATATTCCATACCCTCTGATAAACCATAATGGAAAAGAACATTTAAAAGATTGTATTTTTAAAAAAAAGAACAGAAATATATATGATACACATTTGTATTAGGAGAAAACATGCTTTAAATGATGGAAGAGCTGAATTTGAAAAAAAAAATTTTTTTTTAAAGATCTTCATGTTCCAGTAAAAACCTAAATAGAACTATAAAAATAGAGACCATCCTGGTGAATCACTGAACATCATGGATAAAGATTCCTACAAGCATCCAGGCAAAAAAAAAACCCCAAAATACCAACTCACATCACTGACCAGAAGGGAGAAAATCAGTCCAGCCTCCCTCAGTCCTCTCCCCAGAGACTGTCAGCAAACAGTGCAGGAGTCTCCGTAGAAGATGGAGGCAAAGAGCACAATTCTAAGACCTTATAATCAGCTGAGTTAATAGGCAGATATTTTTAAACATGCAAACATCAATGGACCCATAAATACCCTGGGGAAAAAACTGAGGATGAAATCAATCAGTGCTCAAATAATTCCAAATAACTCAGAAATGGGTCAACTTTCACAAGAAAAGTACTTTTACTGGGCAGTGAATCTAAAGGGCATCTCAAATTTGAAGTGTTCACAAAGGTACTCTTGATTTTATTCTCCCTGCCTTGTCTACTATCCAGCTCAGTAAACGGTAAGTTTATACCAGATGCTTATGCCAAAATCTAGGTTTGAACCTTCATCACTTTCCCTCACCTCTCATTATCAAATTCATCAGTAAGTCTTAATGATTCTGTCTCTGAAAAAATCTCAATATCGTCCACTTCTTTCTTTGTATTTTTCATTTATAAGTATCAGAAGTCCAACTCAACCGGACTTAAGCACTTCCCCCAAAAAGAATTCATTACTCACATAACTGGAAGTCCAAAGTAGAATAAGCCAGAGAACACAGCTGAATCCAAACGGTCAAATAACATAATTAAGAGTTTTTTTCTCTCTCCATTCTACTTTCCTCATGTCTTCTTGTCAGTTCAGTTCAGTTCAGTCGCTCAGTCGTGTCTGACTCTTTGCAACGCCATGAATCGCAGCACACCAGGCCTTCCTGTCCATCACCAACTCCCAGAGTTTACCCAAACTCATGTCCATCGAGTCGGAGATGCCATCCAGCCATCTCATCCTTTGTCGTCCCTTTCTCCTCCTGCCCACAATCCCTCCCTGCATCAGGGTTTTTGCAATGAGTCAAATCTTCACATGAGGTGGCCAAAGTACTGGAGTTTCAGCTTCAACATCAGTCCTTCCAAAGAACACCCAGCACTGATCTCCTCTACAATGGACTGGTTGGATCTCCTTGCAGTCCAAGGGACTCCCAAGAGTCTTCTCCAACACCACAGTTCAAAAGCATCAATTCATCAGTGCTCAGCTTTCTTCACAGTCCAACTCTCACATCCATACATGACCACTGGAAAAATCATTGTCTTGACTAGACGGACCTTTGTTGGCAAAGTAATGTCTCTGCTTTTTAATATGCTATCTAGGTTGCTCATAACTTTCCTTCCAAGGAGTAAGTTTCTTTTAATGTCATGGCTGCAGTCACCATCTGCAGTGATTTTGGAGCCCAAAAAAATAAAGTCTGACACTGTTTCCCCATTTATTTGCTATGAAGTGATGGGACCAGATGCCATGATCTTAGTTTTCTGAATGTTGAGCTTTAANTCAATTCTTCAGCGCTCAGCTTTCTTTATACTCCAACTCTCACATCCATACATGACTACTGGAAAAACCACAGCCTTGACAAGACAGATCTTTGTTGGCAAAGTTATGTCTCAGCTTTTTAATATGCTGTCTAAGTTGGGCATAACTTTTCTTCTAAGGAGCAAGCGTCTTTTAATCTCATGACTGCAGTCACCATCTGCAGTGATTTTGGAGTCCCAAAATATAAAGTCTCTCACTGTTTCCACTATTTCCCCATCTACTTGCCATGAAGTGATGGGACCAGATGCCATGATCTTAGTTTTCTGAATGTTGAGTTTTAAGCCAACTTTTCCACTCTTTCATCAAGAGGCCCTTTAGTTCTTCTTCAATTTCTGCCATAAGGGTGGTGTTGTCTGCATATCTGAGGTTATTGATATTTCTCCCGGCATTCTTGATTCCAGTTTGTGCTTCTTCCAGCCCAGTGTTTCTCCTGATGTACTCGCATANCAACTTTTCCACTCTTTCATCAAGAGGCCCTTTAGTTCTTCTTCAATTTCTGCCATAAGGGTGGTGTTGTCTGCATATCTGAGGTTATTGATATTTCTCCCGGCATTCTTGATTCCAGTTTGTGCTTCTTCCAGCCCAGTGTTTCTCCTGATGTACTCGCATATAAGTTAAATGAGTAGGATGACAATATACAGCCTGACGGACTCCTTTCCCTATTTCGAACCAGTCTGTTGTTCCATGTCCAGTTCTAACTGCTGCATCCTGAGCTGCACACAGATTTCTCAAGAGGCAGGTCAGGTGTTCTGATATTCCCATCTTTTTCAGAATTNGTACCCTGCATATAAGTTAAATAAGCAGGGTGACAATATACAGCCTTGACATACTCCTTTTCCCATTTGGAACCAGTCTGTTGTTCCACGTCCAGTTCTAACTGTTGCTTCCTGACCTGCATATAGGTTTCTCAAGAGGCAGGTCAGGTGGTCTGGTATTCCCATCTCTTTCAGAATTTTCCAGTTTATTGTGATCCACACAGTTAAAGGCTTTGGCATAGTCAATAAAGCAGAAATAGATGTTTTTCTAGAACTCTCTTGCTTTTTTGATGATCAGCGGATGTTGGCAATTTGATCTCTCTAGTTCCTCTGCTTTTCTAAAACCAGCTTGAACATCTGGAAGTTCACGGTTCACATATCGGTGAAGCTCGGCTTGGAGAATTTTAAGCATTACTTTATTAGCATGTGAGATGAGTGCAATTGTGCAGTAGTTTGAGCATTCTTTGGCATTGCCTTTCTTCTTGTCAGGCGGGCTCTAAATACATGGGGCTGCGGGGAGATGGCCCCCAGGAGCTCTAGGCTTATATCAAAACCCCAGAGAGAAGACAGTCTCCAACCTAGTGGTTTCCAAGAGGACTCTTAATGGGTTAGCTTGAGTCCCAGCAGGGTGGCAGAGAGGAGGGTAGGGAAAAGTGGCGGAGAAGAGGTCAGCATCTCCTGAACCATACGGAACAGTTACCCCCTTACACACCCACTTATACACAGACAAAGAAGGTTTCTGTTACCAGCAGAAATGGTGTGGGGGGGGCAATTTCTGTTTTCATCCTGCATACAAAATTTCTAAACTTCTCTACCTGATATAAAAAACTATCTACATACAACATAAAACACACTCGCTCTCTCTCCAAAAAGAAGGTCTGCTAGGTTTTGTGCAGTTTCTGCATCCAGGATCAAGGTTAGGCTATCGGGCAATGAGCATTCCTCTGGCCCCGGTGTGCATGTGACTCCCCAGGGTATAGCAATTCGTGCTAAAAGATGAGAATATGATCACCCAAGTCACCCAACAGATATTGAAAAGAGGAAAACTGGTTGAATCTGCGATCCTTCATGGCCCTTCACAAGCAGGGAATAGGAGGCAATTTCCCTTCTGAGGTCACAGAACCTTAGTAGCTCACTTCCTACTATTGTGATTTTGAGAAGCACCTACCTAGAGATTACCTTAGGGTTTGAGAGATTACAGAATTTTATTTATTAAACATTTCCCCCACTTCCAAAAATAAAAGTCCAGCAAAATATCAGTCTTTGCCAGTCGATTTACATTATGTTGGCTCCCTAAGCTAGGAATTAAAACCAGATACTCTGCCTAACCACAGGGCTTGAGTCTGAATGGCAGCCATGGAGTTTTGTTTCTTTCCACAGATAAGGTCTCTCAGGTTCTCGGTTTACTTTTAGAAGTCATAGCCCCTGACTCTGAAAGGACTGAGATATTGATGTGGTTCCCTGAAATTAGTTTAGTGGAGTTCTTGTTGAAAATACTTTCAAGATGAAAATTCATCATTGTTGGTATAATTCTACCTTAAAAGTGTACACACAAATCATCCTTGGGATCAAAATGTCCACTATATGAAAACAGGGTCAACATAAGTGAGTCAAAAGAGTTCATACACCTCCACGGACTATTTATGAAAACACAGTTGTGTAACCATAAAAAAGTCAAAATTCTAAAATGCTGAATAATATTGAACTTATTCCTAGATCAGAATGCATTGAGAGTAAATATTAATAAGATAAAAACACTAAGAACAGGAAAAATACACAAAAAGCCCCACAAACCTTTGAAAATTAAAAACTCTCTCCTAAACCACAAAATACTATATAGACCAAGAAAATGAGAGGCTACAGGCCACAGGCTGGCAGAAAACATTTACCAAAAAGCATATGTGATGAAGGACTGTTATTCAAAATATACAAAGAACTCATGTAACTAAACAGGAAGAAGATGAAAAACCAGACTTTAAAATGAGGGAAAAAATTAACGAACTAATGAGATAACAAATAAGTACATGAAAAGAGGCTCAACATCATTGATTATAGGGAACTGCAAATAAAAGCAATGAGACAGCACCACACACCTACTAGAATGGCCAGACTTCCCTAGTGGTCCAGTGGTTACAGATCTGCCTGCCAAGGCAGGGGACATGGATTTCATTCCTGGTTGAGGAAGATTCCACATACCGTGGGCAACTAAGCCTGTGTGCCACTGAGCCTGCACACTCTAGAGCCTCTGCTCCACAACAGGAGCAGCCGCCGCAATGAGAGCCCCACGCACCGCAACTAGAGTAGTCCTCGTTCTGTGCAGCTAGAGAGAGCCCTCACCCAGCAACAAAGGCCCAGTGCAGCCAGAAATAAATAAGTAAATGAATGAATAAATAAAATTATTTTTTAAAAAGGCAATAGGGTATTAGCTGAAGCACAAGCAGGCAAACTATGGCCCATGGACCAAATCCAGCCCACTACCCATTTTTCTACAGCCTGTAAACTAAGAATGGTTTTGACACCTTTTAATGGTTAGAAAAGCTGCCCTCAACTACTATTATTGAACACTAAATAGTTTTTGAAGATTAGCTTTTATAGTACTTTTATGTGAAATTTATACTGTGGTGCAGCCATTTTTATAATTACCAATATTGTTTGGTTGTCACAAGTAACCGCAAGGTGATCTAAGCACTTCCAATCCTGTCAGAATACAAGAAGTGCAATCTCCATCCCCAGACAAATTTGTAGCAGGTAGATTTTCCGAGGTCAAACTACATTTCAGAAGCATTTTTTCAGACCTTAACAAAAATGCAAAGGAAATCTTCATATTTCAAAATCAATTTAACTGTGCAATAGAGGAGCTTGCACCTAACTGTCTCCTGAATGTGATTAATCTGGAATGTAAGAACAAGCTAAAAGGAAAGAATTTAATAGAATTTGATCAAATGCCTTTCAAAGTCATGAACGCACTCAAAATCATATGTTCATGATGAAATATGCAAATCTCATTACAGATTAACATTTACAGTCAATTTTGATGGTAGGGGACACTATCTTTGAACACAGCTACACAGTATGCTATCCCATAAAAAAGAATTCCATTCTTCTCACTAGTAGATATGTGCTTTGAAAATACCACATTCAATTATTATATTGAATCCCACTAATAAAAACTTTATGGAAATTTGCTTTGTCTCATGTAACAACTAGCTATATGATATTTTCAACTCTGCCTCTTGGCATGAAAAGTCAAAAATATTTGCTATCTCACCCTTTGCAGAAAAATTTTCCAAATTCTGGGCTAAAATATCATATACACACAGATCAATGGAACAGAAGAGTCTAGAAACAGACCTACACAAATAAGGTCAATTTTTTTACAAAGGACCAATTCAATGAAAAAAGAGTAATCTTTTTAACAAGGGGTGGAGCAAGTGGAATCCATACAGGAAAAAATAAAACCACTTTGATCTATACTTCAATCCATTAAATGAAATTAATTTCAAATAGAACACAAACCTAAACTCAAAACCTAATAGAAAAAAAACAGAACATCTTTGTAACCTTGGATTAAGGAAAACAAGTCTTAGCTATGACACCAAAATCATAAAAGAAAAACTAATAAACTGGACTTCACCAAAATTNAATTAATTTCAAATAGAACACAAACCTAAACTCAAAACCTAATAGAAAAAAAACAGAACATCTTTGTAACCTTGGATTAAGGAAAACAAGTCTTAGCTATGACACCAAAATCATAAAAGAAAAACTAATAAACTGGACTTCACCAAAATTAAAATTTTTTTCTCTGTAAAAGATTGTAAACAGAATAAAAAGACAAATCACAGAGGGGGAAAGAATGTGTGTAAATTGCTTATTGACAAAGGAGCTGTATCCAGACTACATAAAACTCTCAAAACTCAATAACAAGAAAACAACCCAATTTTTTTAAATGGGCAAAAACACTGAAGATGCTTCACCCCAGAAAAGGTGTATGTATGGCAAACAATGGAGAAGGAAATGGCAATCCAATCCAGTATTCTTGCCTAGAGAATCCCATGGTCAGAGGAGCCTGGTGGGCTGCTGTCCAAAGGGTCGCACAGAGTCGGACACAACTGTAGTGACTTAGCATGCATGCATGGCAAACAAGCCCATGAAAAGATGCCAACATCATCAGTCATGAGAGGAATGCAAATCTAAACCATAATAAAATACTACTATACAGCTACTAAAATGGCTAAAACATTTTAAGAGCTGGCAAAGTCACAGAACAACTGAACTCTTATACAGAGCCAGTGTTGATGCAAATTGGTAGAGCCACTTGGGAAAATACTTCGGTGGTTTTTTTTATAAAGCTAAACATACACTTCCATGCAATCCAATAATCTCATTCTTAAGTTTTTACCCCCCAAAATGAAAATTTTTATTTTCAAATGTAAAAATTTTCTTTTTACACAAGAACCTGTCACAAACGATTATAAAAGGCTTTACTCATAACCTCCCCCAAATTGAAAACTGAGCTGTAAAGCACTTTTTAAAGTATTTTATATGTTTTGATACATTGAATACTCAAAACAATCCTATGAAGTGGGTACTATATCATCCTCATTTTATACATGGAAGTCAAGGCAGAGAAGAGTTAAGACATTAAGATCTGGGCTTCATTTCAACACTGTGTGGCCAGAGCCCATAACCAGTTTTAACCACTACAAATTAATGCCTCTCAATCAATGAATGAAGGAGTATGTGTACAGCCCTTGGTCTGGAAGGCATCCCCCAACTGTAACATAGTCCTCTGGAAACAACTGGAGAAGCCCTATTCTAAAATTCTGCATTGAATATCAGTAACTACTGCATACACTAGTAAAGTAATGCTCAAAATTCTCCAAGCCAGGCTTCAGCAATACATGAACCTTGAACGTCCAGATGTTCAAGCCGGTTTTAGAAAAGGCAGAGGAACTAGAGATCAAATTGCCAACATCCGCTGATCATCAAAAAAGCAAGAGAGTTCCNTACAGATAAAAATAACAGCCCTTGGTTTTGGGGGGTTGAGTACTGCTTCTCCAGTAGATATGAGATGTGTATAAGAGACAGGGAACTCTTACTATCACTCTCAGAGGAATTACGATAGTCTCTTCCCAACCCCTTAAACCACAAGGGCTTCCCTTGCAGCTTAGCTGGTAAAGAATCTGCCTATAATGCAGGAAACCTGGGTTCGATCCCTGGATTGGGAAGATACCCTGGAGAGGGGAAAGGCTACCCACTCCAGTATTCTTGCCTCAGTCCATGGAGAATCCCCATGGACTGAGGAGCCTGGTGGGAAGTAGTATTCTGGCCTGGAGAATTCCATGGACTGAATATAGTCCATGGGGTCTCAGAGTCAGACATGACTGAGTGACTTTCACTTTCCCAACTCCTTAGAATACATAAACAGTTAAATTAGTTTAGGTTTTAAATAATAATAAAATTTGCTACAATAATTTAGCTCCTTAATTCAGCCAGTGTTTATCCCTACCGTAATAGGTACTAAGAGATATGTAAATAGATGACAAATTTTCCTGGAAGAATTAGTTTAGTTGAGGATGTAAGACAGACTTGTAAGACATAGCTAAAGTTATGCACTGCAAGAGATTGATTATAAGTCTCGTGAACTTAGCTTCTAAGACATTATTTCAGTTCATTGGCCTTTATGTTTCCATATACTCAAATATTATATGTTTGCAAAGAACTAGGTTTTTTTCTCAATCCCATTTACATGGTCAAACCACAAGTTGTGTACTTATTTGACTTTTGGTCACATTTTCTCTGACTTTACTGGTCAGAAACACAGATCAGTACAGCTCAAAGAATGAATGGAGAACTTCCATTTCCAAAGTAGGTACCTAAATCAACATTTCTTCTGTATATATTCAAAATTCTTGTCTAAAATATATTATCATATTAAGTTCTTGAAAATTCTATCAATGAACTTTCAAGAAAGGAAGGAACTCAGCCCAGTAACTGAGAGAAAAAGACTGACATCTGGAATTTTATGCCTAGTAAAAATATACTTCAGAAACGGAGATTAAATCAAGACATTTTTCAGGCACACAGAACAGCAGACTCTAATGGCAATACTAAAGATATTCTTTGAGCATTGAGAAAACGGTCTCAAATAAAACAGGATGAGATGGCTGGATGGCATCATCGACTCAATGGACATGAGTTTGAGTAAACTCTGGGAGTTGGCAGTGGACAGGGAGGCCAGGCATGCTGCAATCCATAGGGTTGCAAAAAGTCGGACACGACTAAACAACTGAACTGAATGGAAAACATCTGAGATGTGAGAAGGAAGGAAGAACACAGAAAGTGGAAAATATGTAAGGAAATGGAAATAAGTATTGGCTGCATAAAACAGTGAACAAATGTCAAGCCAATCTCACTCAAGAACACAGCATAAATCCTACAGAAACCTTGGAAAACCAAACCAGTAGCGCCTTCAAAGTAAAACACATAAGGACCAAGTTGGGTTTATTTCAGGAAAGCAAGTTTGGTTTCACATTTGAAAAATTAGCACACAAACTGACTGACTAAAGGAAAGGGTGTATGATCGTCTCAGTAGATACCAAAATGTATTTGCTAAAATCGAATATTCACTTCATGATCTAAATTCTACAAAAGAGAAACATTTCTTAGGCAAACTGGCAATAGAAGGTAACTTCTTTAACCTGGTAAAAGATATCTACAAAAACTAACAATAAATATCTTATTTAGTAATAGATGTTAAAGTTTTCTTTAAGATCACGGAAAAACCAGGAGTGTCTGTTGTCACCCCTTTTATTCAGACTTGTACTGTACACATAGGCCAACACAATAAGACAAAGAAAAGAAATAGAAGTTATCAAAATGATCATAATTTGCAACTGATACATATGATTATGGACATATAGACTCACCCCTAAATGTACAGATTAATTATTAGAGTTAATGAGAGGTTTGGCAAGGTTGCTAAACAAAAATCAATATAGAAAAACTACATTCCTAAATACCAGCTAAAAATTGTGGGTACAAAAAAATACTGTATACACACTACTGCCAATGAACACTCTACAGCTACACATAGCCACGAGGGTAAAGCTCGCAAACATAACAGTTCAAAACCAGGAAGAGTTAAACAGTTCATGGCTGAGGAATACACACAGAGGTGGTAACACAATAAAGAAAAACAAGGAAAAGGTTGTCACAAAAATGAGGGCACTGATTATCCCCGTGAGGAGGCAGAGCGTGTACAATAAGGACTTAGGTGGTCCCAGCAGTGTTATTTTTTTTGAGTTGATTGACCTTATTTCTAGTTTTTCATTATTAAAAATGTTCATAGGACATATTTCACATTTCTTTTAAGAAGTTAAAGAGGGAATGGGGTTAAGGAGGAAACGTCAATGTCAAATGTCTGCATAAGGAAATGGTGGCTGTTTCATCTACATTTTGTTTTTATTTTGTTTTTCTGGTTACATTTCTGAGTTTTCCAGCACTTGATCATGAAAACAAATCTTGCTGTCTGGCATGAAGTTGGTAATATCTTCAGAGATAATCTACTCTTATTTGACCAGAGCTTTAGCAATTACCATTATGATGTTTACATCCAAATCTTTTATTTTCATTGCTTCCTGTAACGTGTGTGTAGGGCTTCCCTGGGGGCTCAGTGGTAAAGAACCCACCTGCCAATGCAGGAAAGGTGGGTTCAATCCCTGAAACAGGAAGATACCCTGGAGAAGGAAATCCTGACCCACTCTAGTATTCTTGCCTTGGAAGATCTATGGACAGAGGAGCCTGATGGGCTACAGTCCATGGGGTTGCAAAGAGTCAGACATGACTTAGTGACTAAACAACAACCACCCATGTGTCAGTTCCTTTGGGACATTGCCTTCTAGTATTGCTACTTGAATTATCTACTGTCATTTAAAATTATAGGTCTGGTTTGAGAACTTGTGTTGAGTTTGTGAACATTCTTAGTATACTCTCTCTCTAGGTGAATTCATTCATTGTCTTGGTTTTTATGCCACTTATATGCACGCAATGTCTCTCATATATCTTATTTCAACCTGAAGTCTCTTTTCTGAGTTCTAGGTTCATGTATTCAGTTGACTGCTTGATATCTCAATCTGGCTGTTTCACTGGTATCAGAAGCCAACATATTGAATATACAATTTTTCATAACTAGAGGCGTGAAAATCATAAGCAATGCTTGGAAAATGGCAAATAGTTTTGTTTTGCTGGTCTTAGTGTGGGGAACTGGATGGGGATATAGAAAATGTAACTAGTTCAGGAAAGGATTTTGGAAATAGGAGTCCAAAGTGAGAAAATATAAAGACATATTCAACACTGGCAAGCAACTAATGACTTTCACTTTTTTATCTCACCTGGCTAAAAAAAATTCAAAAAATAATGATGAAAACAATATTAACGGCATTCTATATAAATACAGTAAACTTCATATTTAAAAAGTATATTATGCGGTGGGGGAGGAGTGGGGTGGGGGAAGAATGGATTGGGAATTTGGGATTAGAGATGCAAACTATTAAATATGTATAATGGATAAACAACAAAGTCCTATTGTATAGCACAGGAAATTGTATTCAAT
Organism: Neotragus pygmaeus; assembly: GCA_006410875.1. Taxonomy (NCBI): domain Eukaryota; kingdom Metazoa; phylum Chordata; class Mammalia; order Artiodactyla; family Bovidae; genus Neotragus; species Neotragus pygmaeus. The sequence goes on along the minus strand of SJYV01006462.1, from coordinate 97,795 downwards.
AACTTATGATAAATCATAATGGAAAAGAATATGAAAAAGAATGTATGTACATATGTATAACTGAATCACTTTGTTGTACAACAGAAATTAACACATTATAAGTCAACCATATTTCAATAATTTCTTTTAAAGTAAAAAAATGTAATTAGGATAATAGTTTGGGGACATATAATACTTAAAGAGTTTTGCTTAAGAGTTTGGACTTTGTGGATAATGGGGAGTCACAGAGGGATTTTTATTTTCTGTCAGTTCATGCAATAAACAGTAATTGATGACCTCGTATGCACTAGATACCGTGCTTGGCACTGAGGGATACAGTGTTAACTGTATAACCCAGAGTTATCCAAGATTCTTGAGAGTGTTAGGAAGTAGAATACATTGGAATTGGTGTCAAATTAGAACAAATGGGATGAGAAGCATGGCCAGGCAAGGGGACTGAGGATGGCAGCAAGTTGTCTTCTGGCTTGGGATGTTGAGGGAATGGAGTGCTTTTACCTGTGAAAGGTGATATAGAAAAAGAGGAAAGGTGGGTGGCTGGGGATACCTGTCTTATCTCGGACCCTGAACTGAGATGACTCTGGGACTTCCAGTAAGGAGGTTAAATAGCTAATTACACACGTGGGATTGTGTTGTAGGAAAGAAACTGAAGATAGAGGCATTGGTTTGGGATTTCATCTATAGGAAAAGCATGATGGGTGGAAGTGGGTAGTGTGAGATTCCCAAGGAAGAGCAAGAAAGTGATAACTCACATCACATGCAAGAAAAAAATGTGGCACTGGCAAGCCAGTTAATCCCAGTGTTGCCACAACTAGCTATGTAGCCTTGACTTCCCCAGTTTCTGTGAGTCTGCCTCCTACTGTCTCGTTACCTCTTCTGGGATGAAGAAAGCCAAAACTACATGTAAGCAGAAGAGTCACAGGATAGTTGAGTTGGTTTAAAGCCTTCTGAAAACTTTGCCTGCCACCTCACCCAGAATTGGTTGAGTCACAAACNGCTTTTGAACTGTGGTATTGGAGAAGACTCTTGAGTCCCTTGGACTGCAAGGAGATCCAACCAGTCCATTGTAGAAGAGATCAGTCCCAGGTGTTCTTTGGAAGGACTGATGTTGAAGCTGAAACTCCAATACTTTGGCCACTTGATGCAACAGAGCTGACTCATTTGAAAAGACCCTGATGCTGGGAAAGATTGAAGGCAGGAGAAGGGGACGACGAGAATGAGATAGTTGGATGGCATCACCAACTCAATGGACATGCGTTTGGGTGGATTCCAGGTGTTGGTGATGGACAGGGAGGCCTGAACTAAATTGAACTGAACTACTGTATGAAAAGACACATATGTAAGCATATGAAAGATATATAGATACTATTTGTGCCTCTCAAATGAAAAAGAGCTACAATACTGCCTTAATATTTAAAATGTATATAGTATATATACATATCTTACTATATATGTCCTGCATGCATGCTCAAAATGTATATAGTATATATACATATCTTACTATATATGTCCTGCATGCATGCTCAGTCACTCAGTCCTGTCCGACTCTTTGCAACTGCCAGGCTCCTCTGTCCATGGGATTTTCCAGGCGAGAATACTGGAATGGGTTGCCATTTCTTCCTCCAGAGGATCTTCCCGATCGGGGATCAATTTGCATCTCTGTGTCTCCTACATTGGCAGGCAAATTATTTTCCACGGAGGCACCTGGGAAGCCCCACCATATGTCAGCCAACTATTATGACTAGGCTTACTGATGCTTGTAAAGCCACAAGATTTGATTATGAGTGTCACTATCCACTTAAGGATTTTCCATCAATCTTGAGCAATGTCTGAACCATACGAACCCAAAGAAGTGTATCATGTAACTTTTAGGCATATATCCATGGTATATGAATGTGACAGCTCTATTGTGTACTTTGATAACCATTATATGGATCTCCCAATGGACGAAGACTAGATGGAGCATTTAGGTGTGCCTTGGTTTTTTAGTGATTGGGGTGTGTGTGTGTGTGTGTGTGTGTGCACACATGCATGTTCAGTTGTGTCCAACTCTGTGACCCCATGGAGTGACCCCATGGACTGTAGTTGTGTCCAACTCTGTGACCCCATGGAGTGACCCCATGGACTGTAGCCCTCCAGGCTCCACTGTACCTAGAATTTTCCAGGCAAGAATACTGGAGTAGTTGCCAATATTTCCGCCTCTGGGGGATCTTCCCAACCCCGGAATTGAGTCCCAGTCTCCTGGGTCTCCCGCATTAGAGGATGGAATCTTTACCACTAGTGCCGCCTGGGAAGCCCTCAGTGATAGTTGAAGTGAGTCAAGAGCCCAGTTCACTATTGACAGCTGCTTGCAAACTGGGAGTCCAGAGCCTGGAATCTTTACACGTGACAATATGCCTTTGCCAGTGACCTTCACACCCTCCCAGTTCATGATTATGAAAATTGATAATAATTACAATAGCAGGCACCCTAACATGATTAAGAACAAAGATATAGAACTCTCTGCAGTTTTCTGCTTTAATCCGCAAGATCATTCTTCTTGTAGCCCCAACCATAAAAGGGAAATTCTGAGTCAGCCAGTTCGGTTTCTGGACTTGGTTATGCAGAACTGCGATCAGGTTTAGAAAGGGTTTGAAAAAACCCATGGTGTAACCAACTTAAGTTAGAAATGGGAAGGATTGGTTCTTGAAATAAAAGATTAAGGAAGAGAAGCAGGGTGAAAAGAAGGACCAGTCATCCAGGTTCACAGAGTTTTTCCCAATACTTTCATTGTGAGGGAAGGGACCTGGTATACAAGGAAAGATGGGAGAGACAATTTTTAAGATGTTTGTGACATTAATAATCCACTCATTCAGTAACTGCCTTCAATTTTTTTTTGAATACTCATTACAGAGACCAGTATAGATTAAATCTCTAGTTATATCCTGCTTGTAGGTGCCAGGGCATTGCAATCAGCACTTATGGTTTTTCCCATTTCATTTTGAAATACTAACTACCTTTGAGTTTGGTATTATCATTTTAATTGCAGGAAAAGGAAATTGAGGTTCACTAACTTTAAGTGCCAGGCCTGCACTAGTTAGGGAATCTGGGCAAGATCTGAAGCCAGGTCGTTGTGGCTTTTTCATTCAATAAATATTTATCAAATGCCTCCTCTGCCTCCTGTGCCAGGACCCTAGGATGTCGCCGTGAACTAAACAACGCCCCTCTTGGAGCCCACCTTCTGATGAGAGAGACAGAAAAACAGCAAACAAGTAAATAACACCATTTCAGAAAGTGAAATAAGTTCCGAAGTAAAGACGCGGGGCTCTGTGATGCTCCATCGCTAATCCATTAGGAGTCTGGGGGCAGAAGTAAGCTCCTGCCGTGGGTCATTACTTTACGGTTCAGAGGGTCGTGTCCTCATCCCAGGGGCGCACTCGGAGTAGGCAGGAGCCCGGCTGGTCAGCAGGTGGCGTCCGGGCCCAGCGACCTCCGCCAGGAGCTGCCCAAGGCCCAGCCAAGGGCAGCCAGGCAGCCGGCGGCAGGCGGACGTCGGGCCGCGGGAGGATCCTCGGAATCGACGCGCTGCTGGCCGCCCTCACGACCCGAGCAGTCAGGAGNGGTGGCGTCCGGGCCCAGCGACCTCCGCCAGGAGCTGCCCAAGGCCCAGCCAAGGGCAGCCAGGCAGCCGGCGGCAGGCGGACGTCGGGCCGCGGGAGGATCCTCGGAATCGACGCGCTGCTGGCCGCCCTCACGACCCGAGCAGTCAGGAGCCGAGTGGCCAGCCCCCGGCGACTGTTGGCCCCGCGCCGTCCCCTCCTCGAGCTCCTCTGCCCCCAGTGACCCCGGCCGGGCCTCGGGACCCTCCCGTCCAAGGTGACCCCTAACCCAGCCTCACGACTCTCTCGGCTGCAGGGGACTCCGACCTGACCTGTGACCCTCCTGAAGTGACCCTGGCTCTGACTCTCGACCCTCCTGCCTGAGGTGACCCTCGAGGCCTGGCTACCCCTTGAATTGCCCCTGGCACTAACGCCACACCCGGGGAGTCTGGGCCGTCCTGCCCACCCTATGGTCGTTTTCTAGAAATTTCCACGCCCTCCATGTTCCCCAGGGCCTCGTCTGCCTAGCCGTGTCCTCGCCAGGCCCATGGTGGCAAAGCACTCTTCTAGCGTCGGGAGAAGAGGCCCAGAATTCAACGAAAGACCGTGCTGGAGAAGAAATGGAGGATGGCCAGGAAAGCCAGAAATCGGGCAACGACTACTTCAGCTGCCTGGAAATGCACGTGGACCTCGCGATTCTCCTCACTGGTGGACCCTGCACCCAGGCTCCCGCGTCGCGCGCCCCCTGCCGACCGTGTCGCGGACGCGCGGAGCACTGCGCAGGCGCGAACTGAGCGGGGCCGGGGCGGGGCGGGACCGGGGCGGGGCGGNGTAACTTAAATGGCTCTCTCACCTCCTTCAACTCTTTGCTCAGATGTCAACTTTTCCCTGAGATCTTCCCTGGCCTCCTGATTAAAACTGTAACCCATTCCTGGCACTCCTCATTCCTCTTCTCTGCTTTACTTTCCTTCCAGAACTTATCATCTTCTATATATATTTTATGTATATTTATTTATTTGGCTGTACTGAGTCTTAGTTGTGGCACGCAGGATCTTTGATCTTTGTTGCAGCATGCGAGATCTTTAGTTTCCACATATGAATTCTTAGTTGCAGCATGTGGGATCCAGTTCCCTGACCAGGAAATGAATCTGGGCTGCCTGAATTGGAAGTGTGGAGTCTTAGCCCCTGGACCATCAGGGAAGTCCCATCACGTTCTATTTTATTTAACTAATTCATTGCCTCCCTCTCTGTTGGAACATGGGCTCTGGGAGGACAGGGGCCTCTATTTGTCTTGTGCATTGCTGCATCTCCAGTCCTAGAATACTGCTGGGCACATAGTAGGTCTTGCTGGATCTAAAGACATACTTACTATTGACCNACTAATTCATTGCCTCCCTCTCTGTTGGAACATGGGCTCTGGGAGGACAGGGGCCTCTATTTGTCTTGTGCATTGCTGCATCTCCAGTCCTAGAATACTGCTGGGCACATAGTAGGTCTTGCTGGATCTAAAGACATACTTACTACTGACCCAGCAAACCCACTTCTGGGTGTATACCCAAAGGAATAGAAAGCAGGGTCCCAAAGAGATATTTGTGTACCATGTTCCTAGCAGCATTATTCATAGTAAAAGTGTTAACCCATCAGTCATATCCGACTCTTTGTGACCCCATGGACTGTAGCCCGCCAGGCTCCTCTGTCTATGGAATTTTTCAGGCAAGAATACTGGAGTGGGCAGCCATTCCTTTCTCCAGGGGATGAGGGGATCTTCCTGACCACTGGGTCTCCTACCTTGCAGGCAGATTCTTTACCATCTGAGCCACTAGGGAGGCCATAGTAGCTAAACCATGAAAACAACCCAAGTGTCCGTCAACTGATGAATGGATAAATATACCAAATGTGATGTATTCATACAATGAGGTTTTATTTGGCCTTAAAAAGGAAGCTTTGAAATATGCTACAACATGGATGAAACTTGAGGACATTATGCTCAGCGATAATTCAGCCACACAAATATTGTATGATTCCACTTAGGTGAGGATCTTTGATTAGTCAACATCAGAAAGACAGATGGTAGAATGCTGGTTGCCAAGGTCTGGGAAAGAGGGAGTGGGGAGTTATTATTTAATGGGTATACAATTTCAGATTTACAAGATAAAAAGACTTATGGGGATGGATGGTGGTGATGGTTGTACCAGGGTGTGAATGTACTTCATACCACTGAACTGTATGCTTAAAAACAGTTAAGATTAAAAATGGTAAGTGTAGGACTTCCTTGGTGGTTCAGCGATTAAGACTCCATGCTTCTAATGTAGGGGGTGTGGGAGGATTTCCTGGTTGGGGAACTAAGATCCCACATGCTTTGCAACACGGCCAAAAGACCTGGTACATGCTATGTTATATGTATCCTAACATGCATACAGACAGGCTTCCCAGGCGATGCAGGGTAGGCAACCTGCCTGCCAGTGCAGGAGATGCAGGGGACCCAGGTTCAATCCCTGGGTCAGTAAGATCCGCTGGAGAAGGAAATGACAACTCACTCTAGTATTCTTGCCTGGAAAATTCCATGGACAGAGGAGCCTGGCGGGCTAGAGTCCATGGGGTTGCGAAGTGTTGGACATGACCGAGCACACCCACACACAGATACACTTCTGCATTCTGTCCCCCTGGGGGTGGGGCTTGTTTCCAGCTTCAGGTTGTATAGTCAGGTGTCACAGGCTGGGGTCCTGGGTCTCCCCTCCTCCCTCTGTTGAGCTGAGCAGTGTGCGTATCTTTCCTGTCTCCCCTCAGCTCTGCATGCCTTTTATGTCTTCCCAGCTTCTCTGGAATGTTTCAGGGATGGGAAATCCCCTTCCTGCCCAAATATAGAACCAGAAAGCATCCATCTATGTCTACTGAATGTGAACTTGGAGAGCTGGAGACCTTGGCTTGGGCCCCATGTTTTTTCCACTCTGCAGCTGCCTCCGACCAGCCTTGATGGGCAGAGGGGTCTGAGAACCTATGTGTGTGTGCATGTGTGGGGTCGTCAGCTCTGGGGACACTGTCCTGCATGGATCACACTTTGGCAGCCTCCCCTCATGCCCCGTCTGTGGATGCATCAGCCACTGCAGGGCCTAGCAAGCCCCACTCAGTCTTCCTGCTCTTTATCAACAGCCCAGATTCACAGAGTGGCTGCGAGCCCAGCACCGAAGTCTCTGGGAGCTCACAGTCTGGATCCATGCTGGATGCTCCTCCATTTATCTTCTTAGGGACTGGGTTATGCCCCCCCCAGATTAGTATGTTGGAGCCCTATCCCCCCACTGTGACTGTATGAGGAGACAGAGCCTTTAAGGAGGTAATTGAGGTTAAATGAGGGCTTGGTGTGATCACTCATCTAGAGACAGACATCCTGGAATGTGAAGTCAAGGGGGCCTTAGAAAGCATCACTACGAACAAAGTTGGTGGAGGTGATGACATTCCAGATGAGCTATTTCAAATCTTGAAAGATGATGCTGTGAAAGTGCTCCACTCAATATGCCAGCAAATTTGGAAAACTCCACAGTGGCCACAGGACTGGAAAAGGTCAGTTTTCATTCCAATCCCAAAANTCGTCTCTGAGCCAGATGTTAACATCCCCTGACACGCAGTAAGAGTTCTACAAAACTTCAGCAAAATAAAGACACAAAACCGAAAATGGATGATAGACTAAAGGAGGTAGAAAGAACAGAACGACTCAATCTGTTTATGCACATGCCTAGAGAGATCTGCCGAGCTCAAAGGCCTTGCTTCACAGCATGGTGCTAACCAGCATCACAGAGGATTCTCCTCCTCTTTCAGGAGATATCATCATGTGATTAAATTTACCCCCCTCTCCCTCACCTACAAAGAACAAGTCAATCAACCCCAAAGTCAGACATCTAAATTCAAAGTCATCATCTAAATTCATTTGTCAGGTAGAGCTGGTCCCGGCTGCTTGCTCACTGGATGGTTTCCAGGAGCTTATGCTGCTCTGTCCCCACCTGAAGAAAGTGCCTCATCTGGGCTGTTCCAGCAGCCATGGGGCAAAGCCTGGTTTTCTTCTGGGGACACGGACATTGCCTACAGGAAAAAGTCCAAATTCTTGGCACTCAAAGTTCTGTTCAACTTGGTCCTAACCTCTTTCAAAACTTCTCTCCCTCACCCTCCTGGCCCACCCCGATCGGGAACCCATGATCTGATGTAGATCAGTCTCCTCTGCTCTCTAGATTATCCTCTCATATTTCAGTACTGATGCTCCCTTCAGCTGCAGTTTCTTCCNTTTCAAAACTTCTCTCCCTCACCCTCCTGGCCCACCCCGATCGGGAACCCATGATCTGATGTAGATCAGTCTCCTCTGCTCTCTAGATTATCCTCTCATATTTCAGTACTGATGCTCCCTTCAGCTGCAGTTTCTTCCCCAACTTGTCTACTCACTGAATTCCTCTCCTTCTCAGTAAAGATTTCACTGATGACTCCAACCCTGTAAGCAATTTTTCCCTGACTGAATTCTGATCATGTCCAAACTAGTGCTGTCCAAGAGAAATAAAATACAAGCAACATACGTTCACTTTTCTAGTAGACACATTAAAAAAGGAAAAAGCAACAGTTAAATTACTTTTAATACTGTAAATAACCCAATACATATAGAATATTAACATTTCAGCATATAATCAGTATAAAAAGTTATTAATGAGAGACAGCATTCCAAAAACAAAAGATCCCACTATATAGCACAGGAAACTATATTTAATATATATATGTACATTATATACAAAACTGATTAACTTTGCTTTGTACCAGGAACTAACACAACATTGTAAATCAACTGTACTTCAATTTTTAAAACTTAAAGAAAAAAGATGACTGAGAGACAGTATTTCTTACTTCATACGAAATCTTTGAAGTTTGGTGTGTACTTGCCATTTAGTTAGGAGTCTCCACATTTCAAGTGCTTAACAGCCACATGTGGCTAGTGGTTACCATATTGGACAGTGTAGAACTAGCCCACTCATTTAACACTTTTCACTTCCTGCCTTACAACATTAGTCACATTGGTTTTGTGGGTCTTTATCATCATTATAGTCAACTATTGAGTGACTGCTATAGAAAGCTGAGAATTTGTTCCCTTCTTTTAAAAACCTCATCTTGGGATACTCCCAGCAGTATTTCAACTGTTTGGTCTCAAGACATCTTTATATGCTTTAAAAAATTGTTGACAACCCCAAAGAATTTTTGTGTATTTCTATTCTGTATTCATTTTTAATTATTATACTCAAAATTAACTCTGAACAAAATTAAAACATCTATTCACTTAAAATTATAGTCATAAGCCCATTATATGCTAAATATTTTAAAAGGAAAAACAAGCATATCTGCCAACAGACAGGCAAAATAGAAGATTGGCCTTGATTTATATTTTTAAAAATCTCTTTAATGTCTTATTTGAGAAAAGACAGTCACTTCTACATTTAATTTATTGCAAAATATTGTTTTGCTTAAAGTATCTGAAGAAAATCTGGACTCACATAGATATGTAACTAGAAAAGGGAAGAACATTTTAATAGCTTTTTCAGATAATGTTGGTATTCTTCTTTGGTACCACACCAAAACTCAGCAAGTGGTAATTCCTTAAGAGTTAGTTGTATTGTGGAATGTGAAGCCATATCAGCAAACTTTACATATACCGTTACATTAAAATCCATTGGTATACCCTGTTTTTTGAATTGAACTCTTAACACACTCAGAATTTTGTAATATCACACATTGTTCAGTTTGGAAAATATCAGTTCACTGAATTACACAACTCTTTTGGAGAAGGAAATGGCAATCCACTACAGTATTATTGCCTGGAAAATCCCATGGACAGAGGAGCCTGATAGGTTACAGTCCATGGGGTCGCAAAGAGTCGGACACGACTGAGCGACTTTCCTTCCTTCCTTCCTTCCTTCCTTCCTCCCTTCCTTCCTTCCTTCCTTCCAAATGCTGACACATTTCATCATACGATAACAGAAAATCACGGTAGTTAACATCACCACTGATCTCTTTAGAAAGCTGTTTTAAGTATTGTTGTTGAGTCGCTAAATTGGGTGTGACTCTTTTGAACACCAAGGACTGTAGCCCACCAGCCTGCTCTGTCTATGGGATTTCTCGAGTAAGAATATTGGGGTAGGTTGCCATTTTCTTCTCCAAGGGATCTTCTTGATCCGGGGATGAAACCCACGTTTCCTGCATTGGCAGGCAGATTCTTCACTGCTGAGCCACCAGGGAAGCCCCATTTTAAGTATAAGAAAGCTGTTAAACTCATGATGACAGATACAAGTTTTCCAAACTTGCTTAAAAGCTCCTGTTTTGTTAATGGCAACAGATATTGCCAAATGTTTTCCTTGAAGTGATAGCTCACTTTGTTTTCAGGAAAATGTCTTCCAAATACCCAAGTCTTCATAGCCATAGTCAGTCATTTTTTTCAAGTAAAAATGGCCAGGACAGTGGGTGGACAACTTAAAGAATCACATAATTGCTTTTCTTTGAAGTGACCGTTGCATATTAGTATGTGTATGTCCCATTTCATCACACAGAATATTAAAGAGACATGGATTCAAGATCTGAGATTTGATACAATTAATATATTTTCTGCTTTATTGAAAAATTTTAACTCAAACTGGCATTTAAAAAATTTTAGGGGCTTCCACTGTGGTCCAGTCATTAAGAATGTTCCTTGCAACACAAGGACACTGATTTGATTCCTGGTCCAAGAAGATCCTACATGCCACGGAGCAACTGAGCCCATGCCCCACAGCTACTGAGCCCACAGGCTGCAACCAGCGAGAGCCTGTGCTCCACAACAAGAGAAGCCTCCACTGCACAGCTAGAGAGAAGCCCCCACTCTCCAAAACTAGAGAAAGCTTGCGCACAACAAAGAGCCAGCACAGCCAATAACTAAGTAAGTAAAAATTGAAGTGTGTGGTGGTGAAAAATGCAGTGAATACTGGGATAATTTGGCACCACAGCCTTGGTTCATTCTAAGGCACCAAGATTACCCAGCATGGATTTGGCGCAATCAGCGTAGCTGTCAACAAAGTGAAAAGGCAAACCAGTATTATTATGAAATAGTGCTACCCTGGAGGACAGCCTGAAAAGACCTGGAGGACTACTCTCAGGGGTCCTCAGACAACACTTTCGGAATCCTTGCTCCATGCACCATCTCCTGTCTACTGTAGTCAGTTACCCAGAGGTATAGATCATGAGGGAATCTCCACTCAAATGAACAGTCTCTTGGTTTCAAACCTACACTTAAATTCTGGTTCTTTTCCTATTTCATGAATTAAGCCAGGCTTCTAGGAAAGGGTATCTCTATATCCCTCTTGCTTCTCTTTCTTAGAATTAANAGAGGTATAGATCATGAGGGAATCTCCACTCAAATGAACAGTCTCTTGGTTTCAAACCTACACTTAAATTCTGGTTCTTTTCCTATTTCATGAATTAAGCCAGGCTTCTAGGAAAGGGTATCTCTATATCCCTCTTGCTTCTCTTTCTTAGAATTAAATCTAAAAAGCTAGGTTCCCAATTTCTTGACCCTGTGCTGGCCTTGGCCTCATCAACACCTCGTCAGAAATAAACAAAAACAGAAAACTTCAAACCAACCTTCCCCCAAACAATTCAAAGCAAATCAAACAAAAGCATTCTAAAGTGAAATCCCCATAAAGTTTTCCAAACCCAAAGACCTGCAGAGATTTCTCTCCACTTTAAATTGTCCCCTAACTGCCTTCTTATAAGCCCTACTGCTGTTTTTTTTTTTTTTTTGCCTCGTCTTAAAACAGAAATACCAGATGATAAAGCTCCTGAAATATAGATTCTAGTACTCATTTTGTCACTTTTTAGCAGTACAAAGTTGGATTAGCTACCTAACCTCTGAGTTCTAAACTACCCGTAAAAATGGCAATATCATAGTGCACACAGAATTGCTGAGAAGATTCAAAGTTCTAATGTCAGGAATGAGATAAGGAAAAATGCTCAGTAGCTGTTGTGAATAGAATAATAAACATAGCCAGATTGGAACAAACTTTGGAGGTCACTAGGTTAATAGACTCCATTTTCCCTTCCCCCTGGTTGTACAGACAGGGTTTCAAATGGAGATGGGATGAAGACAGATAAGGTGAGGTAAGCAGGTTCACATCTGTAAGTCGGTGACAGAGAGGATTCAGTCCGTTCTTCTGTTTTTTCCACTAAACTCAGGAGACCTGTTTGCTTTGGAGGCCATGAGATTGGAAGAGAAGGGGTGTCACTTTCACTCCACGGGATACAAGCCACCTCCATCTTCTCCCGGATTCTCATACAAAGAACATAAACATTTGTTTGTTTTGATTTTTGTGGTGGCACCTTACCTCTCTGTCCAAGCTTCCTCTCTTGTGTGTCCCAAGGGGACAGGGGTAGGTTAGAACTGATTGGAGCAACAGAATACATACACAGAGAAAGATACACTGGATTCCAAGGGAGCTAGTATCAAATGAGCGGTACACAGGATTGGAACAAGGCAGTCTGGTGTGGGTCTTACCAGCTCATCTGTGTAGGTCACTCAAGCTCAATCAAAAAACAGAGACAATGTCTTGTGCTAAGGGTTTCAGTTCAGTTGAGTTCAGTCACTTAGTCGTGTCCGACTCTTTGAGACCCCATGGACTGCAGCACGCTGGGCCTCCCTGTCCATCACCAACTCCTGGAGTTCACTCAAACTCATGTCCATCACATCAATGATGCCATCCAACCATCTCATCCTCTGTCGTCCCCTTCTCCTCATGCCCTCAATCTTTCCCAGCATCAGGGTCTTTTCAAATGAGTCAGCTCTTCATATCAGGTGGCCAAATTATTGGAGTTTCAGCTTCAGCATCAGTCTTTCCAATGAATATTCAGGACTGATTTCCTTTAGAATGGACTGGTTGGATCTCCTTGCAGTCCAAGGGACTCTCAATAGTCTTCTCCAACACCAGAGTTCAAAAGCATCAATTCTTCAGCACTCAACTTTCTTTATACTCCAACTCTCACATCCATACAAAACTGCTGAAAAAACCATAGCCTTGACTGGTTAGACTTTTGTTGGCAAAGTAATGTCTCTGCTCTTTAATATGCTGTTTAGGTTGATCATAACTTTTTTCCCAAGGAATAAGCGTCTTTTAATTTCATGGCTGCAGTCACCAACTGTAGTGATTTTGGAGCCCAAAAAAGTAAAGTCTGCCACTGTTTCAACTGTTTCTCCATCTATTTGTCATGAAGTGATGGAACTGGATTGCCATGATCTTTGTTTTCTGATTGTTGAGCTTTAAGCAACTTTTTCACTCTCCTCTTTCACTTTCATCAAGAGGGTCTTTAGTTCTTCTTCACTTTCTGCTATAAGGGTGGTGTCACCTGCATATCTGAGGTTATTGATACTTCTCCCAGCAATCTTGATTCCAGCTTGTGCTTCATCCAGCCCAATGTTTCTTATGATGTACTCTGCNCCCCACCCCCCAGCCACTTCTGGGAGACTCTGAGTGCCGAGGCCTCAAGTGTTTTGAGGAACTTGAACTTCCTTTCCTCGTGTACATTTGCTTTCATAACCAGAAAGCTTCCCAGATTTTGTAATTCTGGGAATCTCCTCCTTTAAATTCCTTTTCCGCTCAGACAGAGCAGACCACTGGTATGGCACTCAGGGAGACTTCAGATAGAGCCAGACCGGCGCAGAGCCATGTGAGGAGACAGAAATACATACGATGGGACTGCCCTGGTGGTCCAGTGGCTAGGACTCTGCATTCCCAACGCAGGGGGACCAGGTTCGGTACCTGGTCAGGGAGCTAGATCCCATGGCTGAAACTAAAAAAGATCCCGCGTGCTGCAACTAAGACCCGGTACAGACAAATATATTAATTAAAAAAAGAAATACACGATGTCTGTTATGGTAGTGAGGCTCCAGGGATATGCTTTCTTTTTGATTTCTAGTGTTAGGTTCTGGGAGAAATGTGTACAGATTTTACAGTGATGTTTGCTGCTTTTAGGGTACATAGGACTGTAGGGGTTCTGTGGTAGAAACAGACCAGGAGGGTGGGATCCTAGGACAGTTGCTTCCTCCTCATCTGAGAAAAGAGGAGGGTACCAGAGCCAAGCCTGGGCTAGGAAGTTCTGAAATATAAAAGAACAGGGAAGGAAAGTCTCTCATGGTTTGTGGCACTAGGAGAGAGAACACAGTACCTCTCTAGAGTTCTCAGTTTCCGGGAATCCAAGTTTCTTTGATAGTATTTGGTTCTGCTGAAGTAAACCTGCTTGCGATCTCTTTTAATTTTCTAACTCAGTGAGAGGTGTTTTATGATTATTATTTTTTTTTTTGAATTATGTCCTGGCTCTCACCACCTCATTTGCCCAAAGGTGCCGGAGTGTCATGCCAGCAAGCCCCGGGCCCCTCCCGATGTCCCATGAAGTGTCCGTGCTCCCGAGCTCCAAGGTCAGCCCCCTGCACTTCAGAGGCCTGCCAGCCCCACCCCAGAGCCGTCCACACGGGGCCACCTCCTCCCAGCCAGACCTCCCGTAGCCCCAGAGGACAGCCTCAGCCAGGAGCCGCTGCCGGGACTCAGGTCAGTTCCCTGGTGCCGCTGTTCAGGGTTGTTCTCATGGGAAGCTGGGCAGGCTGTCTCTCTGCCTTCCCAGCCCCCTGCACCTGGAGAGGTGGGATTAGTCCTGGGGACATGTCCTTTCTTGGCCAGACCTTTCCAGAAAAGCAAGTCTTCGACTCCTCTGTCCAGAAGACGTCTTTGAACTGTGACCTTTTCACCCTCCGCTCTTGGTCGAGGAGCGATCGTCTTGGCCACAGCAGGCGCCCGTCAGCCAGCCGTGCGGATGACCAGCCTCCCTGGAGGCGCCCCTTCCCCAGCTTAGCCTGAACCAGTTCTTGAAACTGTTCGCAGACCACAGGCCTTCGTGGGTAACGCTACACAACTACTCTTTCATCAGTGGTCTACGATTTCTCTTAAGACAGGTTTTCCAGCTTGTTAATTCTAAAAGAATTTGGATGACTTACTAAGTTGCTGCTTAATAGCACTTCATACTATTTTAGCTTTAATCGCTTCACATTTTAACTGCAGTTAATGAAAAGCCGTATTTTTTAAGTTAATTTGTAAATAACTTCTCGCAGTTGTGTTTTCTATTAATATTTATTAAGTGCCCTTTAAAGCATACATTTTTACCATTAGACAGATACGGACAGCCACATTTTTTTTTTAAAGCAAGAGTTTAATTTTAAAATGAGCTTTCCTGAAAATGATTTTCAACTAACTGGAGACAGAAGTAAAACTGGCTGTTTCAGAAAACAAACGAGCTCTTGCTCCGTGAGCACTGGGTCTGGAGGCGGGTTCTCTGGGCTGTAGTGTTGGAGTGGGTTAACTAGGGAAGGATTTTCCAGCCATTTGTCCGAGTCTCCCTTGCATCCTGACCTGCCTGATGGACGGTATTGGGTCCGTGTGAGTGTGGAGCTGGCTGGTCGCATGCAGGACTCTTCCTGTGAGTCATGGGGGCTTCTCCCCACAGGCAGGACCAGGAGCTGTGAAGGGCCCCTCTGCACTCCAGCTGCGTCCTTGGTGTGGACAGTGACCAGGAGCTCTCGGGTCGCCCTCCTCTGCTGCCCTCACCGCCCACCTTAGGTCCAGCCTCAGCCTTCAGGCCCGCGGCTTCTGGGACTGCGTGCTTCTAGCCGCGGGCGTCCTGGGGCCTTCCTGAGCTCCTCCGACCCCCTCCTTCTCTAGAGGTTAGTGTGGCTCTGTGTCTCTGCTTCTCACACTGCAATCTCAGAAGGCGGATTTCCCTCAATCCAGGGAGAGCTTGATAAGCCTCTGTTCTTGTTTCTGCTGTCACTGTTTGGTGATCCATCTCGCATCAGATTCTCCCAGTTCCATGTGCTGGATTTAAATTAGAATATTCGGGGTGGGATGGGGTAGGGTGGGAGGAGGTTTGAGAGAGAGAAGGAGAGGACATAGGTATACTTATGGCCGATTGACGTTTTTGTTCAGCAGAAAGCACCGTGACATTGTGAGGCAGTTATCCTCCAGTTGAAAAAAATGTCAACTTTCACAAGTGACTGAGAGTAGATTCTCTCTAGAGGAAAGTGGTCAGTGTTGTCAGGTAGAGGCCCGCAGGCTGCTGCTCACAGTTAAGGCAGGAAAAACTGGTTCCTGGGGCTCCAGGCGGGAGAGCACACGCCCTCCGGCCATGTGTGTGTCCTGCGGTGTCTGCTCCCAGGTCAGGGCCCTCACCACTCCCCCACAGCCCTCTCCAGCTCTCAGACATCAGCCCACAGCCAGGACTCTGAGCTGACTTTGCTTTTACTGTCCTAGGATGGTGGAGAGTAAAGTGTCAGGGCTGGGATTGCATCGGCCTGAGTTTCGGCCAAGAAACTGCACATTTAGGGACTTCCTTGGTGGTCCACTGGCTAAGACTCTGCGTTCCGAATGCAGGGGTCCCAGGTTCGATCCCCAGTTAGGAAACTAGATCCCGTATGCCACAACTGAGACCCGGCATATCCACACAGATTTAAAAAAAAAAAACAGCACACTCATATCAACTGCAGAGAACGTATGAATAGCGTTCATCACGATTGCCACTCTGGTGCTCACAGTGCATCTGGTTCCAAAAGAAACTAAGTCAGCTTCCTAACAGGGCGTGTGTTCCTGAAACCCACAGAATAGGACAGAACAGACCTGGCACCCTCTTCTCCGGGAGCTGGTCTGAGTCAGGCTGGGACACAAACAGGTGCTGAGAGGGCCTGTGTCTCAGGACCGACTGTCCCCCCACCTCCCACCTTCCGCCAACACCATTTTCGTCTCACCAACACCCTGACCCTGTCTTTGATCCATGACTAGCGGCCCCTCCAGCAAGGATGGCGGTGCTCAGGCAGCTGGCGCTACTGCTCTGGAAGAACTATACTCTGCAGGTGGGCCCGGCTTTGTGGGTGCTGTGGGAGTCAAGTGGCCCGGTGGAGGGGCATCTGTGGGAGGGACTGTGGGGCCCTCCACCTCCAGCTGAGGGGGTGGTGAGGGGCCTGGTGGAGGGGCATCAGTGGGAGGGGCTCTGGTGCTCCCTCACCCCGTGGTCCTGTCTCTCCCCAGAAGCGGAAGGTCCTGGTGACCCTCTTGGAGCTCTTTCTGCCCCTGCTGTTCTCTGGGATCCTGATCTGGCTCCGCCTGAAGATACAGTCAGAGAACGTGCCCAATGCCACCCTCTACCCCAGCCAGTCCATCCAAGAGCTGCCCCTCTTCTTCAGCTTCCCTCCCCCGGGGGCCACCTGGGAGCTGGCCTACATCCCATCCCAAAGTGAGGCGGTGCGCACAGTGGTGGAGAACGTGCAGAGGACGCTGGTGATCAACCTGCGAGGTGCGATGTCTGGGGCGCGGGGAGGCGGGGGCCCATAGTGCCGCTAGGCCCGGGCCTCAGGGCAGGGCCGGTGGTGCGGAAGCCGGGCAGCAGCCAGGTGGACGCCGCCCCCATCGTGGCCGCACTGCCCGAATCCCTCGGCCGCATGGAGTCTCAGTGTAGCAGGAACCAGGGTCATGAGGGTCACACAAAGGAACGTGCGTGACGATTTGCAGCCCCCAGCTGTTCAAGTGGGGATGGCATCCACATACCCCAGCAAAGCTCTTTGTCACGAGGGCGAGGCATGTTTCCAGGGCCCAGTGCCAGGGACCTCTCCTGGGATGTGGTTTTGCGAGGGCAGCTCTAACAAAAGTCAGCAGGAAGCCCGCTAAGGGACATCCCCAGGAAACGTGCAGCTGCCCTCATTAGGTCTGTGATTTCAGAACAGAGAGTATCTCCCCTTTTCTCTTGCCCTTGGTTTGGGCACCGCTTTCCCTTGATCTGAACAGTCCAGTGCAGCCAGGACTTAGGGGAAGGTTTCTGCTTCCTCCCTGGGGGATTAAGAGTTAAACCCTTCATGTGAAATGGGGTCCCTGAACAGACTATACATCCACACCCCCTTGGGTTTTTGAAGCCCACCATTATGGTTCTGAGAGAGAGACTGACGCGGGCTGCAGAATCCAGGGCAGGGCAGCCACCCCCAGAGAGGGACCAGTAACCACTCAATGCTGCTGCTGGCCCAGCTCCGGTTCTCAGCTTCCAGAAGCCCAGGACCCTCTTGGATGGTGAGGTTCTGCTGGTCTTCACTACGGCCCATCTCTGCCAGAAACAAAAGCTTTCTCGAGTCTTACGAGAGGTTTATAAAGCGCTAGAGAAACTTGGGAGTTTTAGTCCTTGATCTGAAGGTGCAGTTTTTTCAAGCAGAGCAGGTGATTGGGCAACTCCAGCGCCCCTTTTCCCCACAGCTCGCGGCTTTGCCTCTGAGAAGGACTTCGAGGACTACATCAGATACGACAACCGCTCCTCCAACGTGTTGGCCGCCCTGGTGTTCGAGCACACCTTTAACCACAGCCGGGACCCCCTGCCGCTGGCGGTGAGGACCCCAGCCCCAAGGAGACCAGCTGCTTCTCCAGGAGCCAGGCCGCCAGTGGTCACGCCCCCCTCCCCACCTGCAGACACGCTGCCTGCCTGGGAACAAATGTGACTGTCCCCTGCATCCAGAAGTTTTAGAGGCCTCGCCTGCCTGAGGACAGTGGCTGTAGACTGTTGCTGGGCCCCTCTGTCCCGTTGGTCTGTAAAAGGCATTACTGATCTCCCTGAACACAATCAAACAGGACAAGTAGGAAAGCCACAGATACTTGGAACTTGGTGCCACATGGCATTAAAACTTCAGTCACACATTTAAACAAGCAAAAAGAAAGGTTTTCTGGTTCCCCCGCCGGCATTAAGGCTGGGAAGCCGTCGGATCCCCAGCCTTACGCTGGAGGCCTGCTGATCGGTGGTGCGTCACAGGTGACGTTCCCGTTGGTGACGCAGAGGAGGGTGGTGATGGGTGGTGCAGAGATACCCTGGGCCCCCTGTGCCCCAGCAGGACTACTCCCTCCTCCTGAGACCCAGACCTTGGGGGGCGGGGTAGAGCTGACATCACAGGAACAAGGGTCCCCCAGGCCCCCAACACTGGACGTGGACGTTTGCTCCTCTGGCCAGACCCCTCACAACGCTTGGTTTTCTCTTTACTTCTGCAGGTGAAATACCACTTACGCTTCAGTTACACGCGAAGAAACTACATGTGGACTCAGGCAGACTCCTTTTTCCTGAAAGAGACAGAGGGATGGCACACCACTTCCCTTTTTCCACTCTTTCCGAGCCCAGGACCCAGGGAGCCCACATCCCCTGATGGCGGAGAACCTGGTGAGGAGCACTTCCCAGGGGCCTCCTTCCCCTCCCTGGGTGCTGGCTGGCAATAGTCACATGGGGGAACCCACTCTACATTTCTTTGGAGGAAGGTTTTTTTTTAAATACTCTTACTTATTTATTTGTTTATGACTGTGCTGGGTCTTCGTTGACGTGTGGTCCTTCCTTTAGTTGTGGCGAGCAGGGGCTACTGTTCCTTGCGGGGCCCAGGCCTCTCGTTGTGGTGGCTTCTCCTGTTGCAGAGCACAGGCTTCAGTAGTTGTGTCTTCTGGGCTCTAGAGCACAGGCTCAGTGGTTGTGGTGACTAGGCTTAGTAGCTCCAGGGAAGCCCTGGAAGAAGATTTTTTTTATGAATATTAGATCTTCTTTGCAGAAGGACAGGCGCTTCCCAGGTGGCACTAGGGGTAAAGAACCCCCCTGCCAATGCAAGTAACATGAGACACGGGTTCCATCCCTGGGTTGGGAAGATCCCCTGGAGGAGGGCTCAGCAACCCACTCCAGTGTTCTTGCCTGGAGAATCTCGTAGACAGAGGAGTCTGGCGGGCTACAGTCCATGGGGTCACAGAGAGTCGGACAAGACTGAAGTGACTTTGCATGCACGCAGTAGAAGGAAGACATCCAGTAAGCCTGGATTCTGAGAGACCAAAATAATCTTTAAAAACACCTAAGGCTGTCTGTTTCCAGAAGATGTGGGCTTTCATGTTTCTGTTTTTAAGGAGCTTCGGTTTGCACAGGGTCTTTAGAGGTTGGTTCCACATTTCCCTTCTCTCCTACCCTCCTCTGTGTACAGTTTTATAGGCTTTGTAAGCTCTGTGGCCCTTGTGTAATTGTCCACAATTTCATTGAGTCAGTAGAGTGTTTGCAAAAGTCAGATCTCGGCTCATTGTCCCGTCACGGCATGTGTAACGCTGGGGCATAGTTGGCTTGTTTGTCTCCTCTGACCATGGTCCCATTTGCCCTCAGGCCAAGACCTTCAGGCAGCATCCTGGGTGTTTCAAAGAATGTAGAATTCCTAGGTCTGCAAGAGGCAGAACTTGTTAGAGAGTCTGATGAAAAGACCCCGGGAATGTCCCTGGACAGAGCTGGGACTGCAGGAGGTGGCCAGCCTCTGGAGATGCATTTCAGAGGCCAGGGCCCTGTCACCAGGCTAAAGTTCCAGGGAAAAGGTTTAAATCAGAAAGTGGAGCTGGGACAAGCATGGCAGGGTGAAGTGTATAAGGCCCCACAGTGGAGCCCCGGGCAGGTCCCCAAGTGGGGAGGAGAAACCACATCAGCTGCCACGCCCACTGCCTATGGCTAGTGGCAGGAAACCCTGGTCACGGTGACCCAGGGCAGTGCTGTCCCTCCTGTTTGTGGGGACAGTTTCCTAAGCTTGGAAGCAATAGAGAAAGCAGTTCCCCAAGGAAAAGCGTGACAGATTTCACTGTGTACAAACTTGAAATTTGCTTAAAAAAAAAAAGAAAAGATAGAACAATGATTTTAAACAAGAGACTGGGAAAACATTGCAGCAAATGATGAAGGGTGAGTGTTTCCTGTGTCATAAAGGACTCCTTAGTCCAAATCAGCTTAAAAACCCACGAGGACCCCGAGAGGTGTGGAAAGGAAGTGAACCTGGCACACAGCACCGCCCCCCCACCATGAATGAGGCCAGGGTTGTCCCCAAGCCCACCCCCAAGGGTCCATACCTTAGACCCCTGATCCTTGATAAAGACACAGCCCCTGGAATAGCCTGAAAGAAGGAGAAAATCCAGGCACATGAAGATGTTTGCCACAGCATTATTCGTGATCATTAAAATTTCAGCTGTGGGGCCATGATTGATCACAGAGGGTGGCTGCTCGTCAGTGTTGAGCAACCACAGAGGTTGTGGTGGTGAAGACCCTGCCACAGCATGCGTGGCCTCGTAGGGGAACCACATGTGAGCAGGAGGCAGGCAGGGTGTTTCCTGGGGGAGGTGGCGTGCAGCCAGACAAACGCTGGCTTTCAAGCCAGGAGACCAGGGTCCATCTTGGCTGCAGCCCCTCCTGCTGTGCGGGGGCTCCACACCTGGGCCTCGGTGGCCCTGTGTGTCCCATGAGGACAGTGTTGCCTATTCTGCAAGGTCTTTGTGAAGACGAGAACTAAACCGCCACCCTGCATAGCGAGGGGTACCGTTCACTGGGCGCCTGCTGTTATCACAGCCATTAAAACCACTTACTCTCAAAGGAGATGGCAGACGTGATGGCCTTGTGCGGGGGGGTGGGCATAGAATTGCTTTTCTGTTTTCTAGAGGCAGCTGACAGTTTGGTGTCAGAGGACATTAGGTGTTCCAAACATCACTCACTATTTTAGGGATAAGGATGCCCACGCCACCCAGACCTCCACCCCACATCCCTGGGCCTCGCACCTTAAGGACCCAGGCCGCCCTTCTGAGGCTGTGCCCACGCTTCCGTAGGCTCAGCCCCTAGCCGGCCTTGCTCTGGACTGGAATATGTATCGTCCCTCTCTTTTTCACTGTAAAAGATTTATCACGGACGCCTGTGAGGTGTCAGACAGGGCCGGCAGAGAGGGATCACCGAGCGCACAGAGGTGTGTAGTGCTGGCCTCTGGTCTGTGGATCCTGCCTCCCTGTAAGATGGGAATGAACGTTGCTGATCAGCTGGTCTCAAGGGAGTAAGACTATTGTCAATTATCTCAGTAGGTCCTTAAAAGCAGGCAAGGGAGGCAGAAGAGAGACAGAAAAAGAAGTGATGACATGGAGGCCGGTCAGAGAGATGCTGCCTGGCTGGCTGGGAAGGTTGAGGGAGGGCTCAGGAGCCAGAGAGGAGTGAGTGGCCCCTGCGAATGGCAGGCCTCCAGGAGACCTCAGCCCACCACCAGCTCGGTGCCCGCAGCACTCCGAGCGCCCGCACTGGGATGTGACGTCCCCCGTGCGTGTTGCCCCCACGAGCCAGAACACCCTCTACCCCCGCACGCAGGTTATATCCACGAGGGCTTCCTGGCCGTGCAGCATGCAGTGGACAGGGCCATCATGCATTACCATGCCAACGCCTCCGCGCACCAGCTGTTCGAGAAGCTCACAGTGATCACCAAGCGGTTCCCTTACCCACCTTTCATCTCTGACCCCTTCCTGGTCGCCATCCAGTACCAGCTTCCGCTGCTGCTCATGCTGAGCTTCACCTACACCTCCCTCAGCATCATCCGGGCCATTGTGCAGGAGAAGGAGAAGAAGCTGAAGGTAACCCTTCTGTGTCTGCTGGAGGGACCCTGGGCTTTGGTTCTGTGCAGCCGCAGGTGGTCCTGTCCTGAGTCCTGCTGTCCGCCCTGGGCAGCTGCTGGGCACTGAGGTCACCTGGGCAGCTGGGAGTGGGGCTGATGCCCACGAGGTTCAGCCCATCTTGGGCTTTTCTGAAATCAAGCCTGGTCCATCCAGATTTTTACCACCCTGATAAAGCACCGTAGTTCCTATGCTGTACACTAAAGACTTAACCTGGTGGCTCAGACAAGAAAGAATCTGCCTGCAATGTAGGAGACCTGGGTTCGATCCCTGGGTCGGGAAGATCCCCTGGAGAAGGGAATGGCTACCCACTCCAGTATTCTTGCCTGGAGAATCCCATCGACAGAGGAGTCTGATGGGCTATTGTCTATGGGGTTGCAAAGAGTCAGACATGACTAAACAACTAACACTTTTTAACTTTTCATGTTAAACACTGAACATTGAAAAGACAGTGTTCTGAATGCACCAGGTTAAGTAAAACACATCATTGAAACTAATCTTACTTGTTGCTTTAACTTTTTTTTTTTTTTTTTGGCCATGCCATGCAGCTTGCAGCATCTTAGTTTCCTGACCAGGGATTGAACTCAGTCCCTCAGCAGTGAGAGCACAAAGTCTGAGCCCCGGGGCTGCCAGGAAACCCTCCCTTTAAACTTTTTTGATGCAGCTGCTGAAATTCCAAATTATGTGTGTGGCCTGCATCCTCTTTCTGTTGAGGATGTAGGTCAACGCAGATAAATGTTCCCCTATGTGGCAAGCAAGGAACTAACTGTGGGGCTAATAAAGGGCTGCCGGAGTGTCCGGCTGCCAGGCAGATGTGTGGGGGCCTGGGAGGTGTGTGAGGTGCACCTCTCTGATGTTACATAGCTGCAGACACCTGGACGCAGCTGCATCCCCTGCAGGCTCCCAGCACTGACTCTGCCAGAGTCATCAGAATTTACGTGAGATTCTCCCTCTAGCAGGGCTTCCGTTAGCTCAGCTGGTAAAGAATTCACCTGCAACGTAGGAGACCCCAGTTCGATTCCTGGGTCGGGGAGATCCCCTGGAGAAGGGTAGCCTACCCACTCCAGTGTTCTTGGGCTTCCCTGGTGGCTGAAGGTAAAGAATCTGCCTGCAATGCGAGAGACCTGGGTTCAGTCCCTGGGTCAGGAAGATCCCCTGGAGGAGGGCATGGCTACCCACTCCAGTATACTGGCCTGGAGAATCCCCATGGACAGAGGAGCCTGGCGGGCTACAGTCCATGGGGTTGCAAAGAGTCAGACACAACTCAGCGACTATGCACAACATAGCACTCCCTTTAGCAATGTCTGCAGTGCCAGTGGAAGGGCATTTAGAATATTCTCAGCAGTGCCCACTCTGTGATTATTGGAGCTTTTAAATTGCTGCAAACAAGGGGCTCAGGGAACTCATGAAGTGGGTACTGCTCTCTCGGCCCCTAAATAAACTTTAAGATAATGGTGCAGTGTTGAAGCATTCAGCTGTGGACGAGGACACAGTTCAGGAGAAGGTGTTTGCATGTGTACACACCCCCAGATAACATAGATGGACCCAGCATGACCAGATGCTGAATGATCACGGAGCCGAAGGGGTGGGGGTGGCCACTGTTCCAAGTGTCCCATTTTTCAGGCCATTTGAAATTGTGAGTAGAAAGCCGGGAAATCAGCCTTTGCTTGGTTGCTGGCCCAGGAGAGACGCTTCATCAGCCCTGGTCCCGCCTCCCCCAGAGCAGCAAGACCTGGGTCTGCCCCCTCTGCAGGTCCACTAGGCACCTGCAGCAGGCAGGGCTGAGGACCAGGATTTTTAATCTTAATTAGTTTCAGCCAAATCAGCCCCGGGTGGCCACGGGCATGGCTGTATGGGCTGGGTCAGGCATGGCATGGCATGGTGGGGGCGCGCTGGGCCCCGGGGAGGCAGCGTGGATCGAGTGCAGCAGCGCCCGTGCACCCCCAGGAGTACGTGCGTATGATGGGGCTCAGCAGCTGGCTGCTCTGGACCGCTTGGTTCCTCCTCTTCTTCCTCCTCCTCCTCGTCACCGTCTCCTTCATGACCCTGCTCTTCTGCGTCAAGGTGAGCGCGGCCTCGGAAGGGAGTCTGACGAGAAAAGCAAGGCGTCCAGGGTAGGGGGTGGGGGGCAGAGACAGCCGTGGCATGCCCAGGGCGACCCCCAAGACTCCGCCCTGGTGGGAGGGAGCACCGTGTGGCGCCTCCTCCTGCTGGTCCCAGCTCTGATGGTGGAGACTGCCCGCCCAGAGGGCATGGAGGTGGCCCTGTGTCCCTGTCCCCGCCACCAGCTGCCCCTGCCGCGCAGGTGAAGAAGGACGTGGCGGTGCTGGCGCACAGCGACCCCACGCTGGTGCTGGTCTTCCTGGCCTGCTTTGCCGTCTCCTCCATCTCCTTCAGCTTCATGGTCAGCACCTTCTTCAGCAAAGGTGAGTTGTCCTGTCTTAGGGGATCCCCAGCTCAGAAGACGGCAGTGTTTCTCTCGGGATGAGTGAGGCTCAGGGGTCCAAGGGCATCTGAGCAGAAACGACCCAGGGGCCGACACGTTCTTTACTCTGCGCGTCCTCCACATTCAGCTCGCTAAGTGTTGGTGTACATCCTAGAACAGTTCTTTCACTGAAAGTTTGGCAAGGGGTTAATTCTCCGTGACTTTCTGTGTCGGGAGAGGGCTCTGTTTTGCCCTCACTTCCGAAGGCTGTTTTAGCTGGAGTGTGAGCGTCTCCTTGGCACTTTGACAACATTAATTTTTGGCCACGGAGCTTCCCTTATTGCTGGGAAGAAGGCTGCTGACGGTCTAGGTCTGGTTTTTCTGTGTGGATGTTTGGATCTGAGGATCTCAGACCTTCATTTCAGTTCGTCATCTGTCAGACTGTGCCCTGTTACTCCCCCGTCTCTCCTATTAAACCTGACTCGGAGCCTCAGTCTGGGGGCAGCCTCAGTCTGCCCTTCCTGTCTTGTAACTAACTTCCTCTTTTTTTATTATTGTGGTAAAATACATATAAATTTATCACCTTAACCAATTTGGTTTATTGGTTTGTTTTTGGTTGCACTGAGTTTTTCGCTGCTCCTCGGGGGCTTTCTCTAGTTGTGAGCAGGCTGCTCCTTGTGGCGACTTCTCTTGCTGTGGCTGACAGGCTCCAGAGCTCAGGTTCAGTTGCTGTGGTGGACGGGGTTAGTTATCTCAAGGCATGTGGGATCTTCCTGAGCCAGGGATCGAACCCGCGTCCCCTGCATTGGCAGGCAGATTCCTAACCACTGGACCACCAGGGAAGGCCCTGATGTCCTCAACAGATCTTTAGGGCGTAAAGAAGTCTTAAGGCCGGAGCCTGTGGGGGTCACTGCATGGGCTAAGGCCCCGCCCAGCACCCGTGGACACTTGCCTCTCTTTCCCACATGGCACCTTCCCATCCAGGCCTCCCTTGGCCACCTGGTTACAGTTACAGCCCCCCGCCCAGGGTGCATCTTGTCCCGGATCAGCGGCTTGCTGCCCCTCACAGGCTGTGCCCACCCAGCATCCTTGCCTTGCTGGCTTTCTTGTCTACTAGCTATGTACATGCTGGTCTCCTAAGCTCCTCCAGTTCCACCAGCTATGTACGCACTGATCCTAAGCTCCCCGAGTGGAGGGCTTTGCCTCCCTGGTGCCTGGACTAGGGCCTGGCACTGAGCGGGTCCATCGAGTCTCTGTGGGCCGAATGAGTGAATGAGCTGGGGCAGGGCTGGGGGTGCGTGGTGGGCGGTCAAGGCTCAGTGTTGGTCACGTCAGGTGAAGGCAGCTGGAGGCGGGTCTGTAGGAGAGGGTGGAGCTGTCATGGCGGGGCAGCAGACATGTGCTGCCCCGGGTGGAGTGGTGTTCCCTGTGGCATAGGCATCCCGACAAGGGAAGAGGCTGTGGACTGAGTGGGGGCCCCCCAGCTCTGAACTTCGGTCCCCAGCCAACATCAGGCTGGGGTCGGGCGGCTCACCCGAGGGACGGGTCCTTGGTGCCCCAGGGGGTGCTGGGGGTGCACACACCCGTCTCACCCTCTCTCCATCCACAGCCAACATGGCAGCAGCCATTGGCGGCTTCCTCTACTTCTTCTCCTACATCCCCTACTTCTTCGTCGCTCCTCGGTACAACTGGATGACGCTGAGCCAGAAGCTCTTCTCCTGCCTCCTGTCCAATGTCGCCATGGCGATGGGAGCCCAGCTCATAGGGAAATTTGAAGCCAAAGGTGAGTAGTCTCCCTTTTCACAGCTGCCCTTGCTGGTTCAGTTGCCCTGAGAGGGTCTGAGCAGATGGCCCTCCAGCCCCGAGACACTTGCTCCAACCACGTCAGCGCAGCTCCACGAGCCGAACACCCGGAAGGCAGGTCCTCACGACGGGGAGAAGGGGCCGGAACCACAAGGGAGGCAGGTCAGAGACACGTGGCAGATTGGACAGAGAGTCAGTGTGTCCACCGTGACATCGGCCACCCCCATCCTTGCTCTGAGCTCCCCACGAAGCCCTGCCTGGGACCATCTGTCACTGCCGGAAGACACCGGATGTGAGAGTCTGCATCTGCCGGACGTGGGGCTTGGGCTGGTCACCTCTGAGACTCCACCTGCCTCAGGGGCTGGGTCCCTAGGCCTGGGGTCTCAGTCTGCAGGCTCGATAGCTCCCAGCTCTCGGTAAAGCAGTGGGATTAGCGTCTCCCCTCCCCCTATTTCCCTGATACCTCCCGCAGGGATTGGCAGTGAAGACAGGGAATCTGAGAGGGGAACAGGGGACACACCAGGACATGGCTTTCTCGGGCTTTGTGACATTTCCTAACTTGTAAAATGTCATGTGTTAGTCGCTCAGTCATGTCTGACTCTGCTACCCCATGTACTATAGCCTGTCAGGCTCCTCTGTCCATGGAATTCCCTAGGCAAAAATACTGGATCAGGTTGCCATTTCCTTCTCCAGGGGACCTTCCTGACCTAGAGATCGAACTCTGGCCTCCTGCATTGCAGGCAGATTCTTTACACTCTGTGCCACTAGGGTTAGGTGTAAAATGTCTTGGCAGTCAAATAAATGCTACTGGGCTGATCCTGGCCTGGGGACTCCCATTTTTGCTCAGATTTCACTTGATGATGGAGTCAAGGCTCCCCTGAAGGGCTGAAAGTGCACCTGGTCTTACCCTTCACCCCACACCTGCTGGGAAATCTCCAGTGGCAGAGCACTCACCTCTCAGGAGAAGGCCCTGATCATTCCCATCACTCAGACCCTCTCATGGAAGGGCTTGAAGAGGCGTGTGGACCCAGACGTGGCCCACCTTCCTGCTTCCTCGGTTCTAAGCAGAGGCAGGAGGGACAGGATGGGTTTCTACATGGCCCGTGTTGTGCTGGCATCTGTCCTGGGATACCTGGGGTTGCTCTGCTCCCAGGAGGGGAAATATAACCCCGCTTCTCAGCCCCACCCCACACAGACATCCTCTTTCAGGCACATAGCCTGCGTTTCTTCCAGGCCTCAATTCCTACTTCTCATGGCTTCCTGGCTATGGTCTAAGGAGGGAGGGCGTGGATGTCCACAAGAACCTTCAGTGTGGCTTTATCCTTCATTAGAATATTTTTCTTCACCTGATACTGGGACTTTTAAATATATGTGTCTCTCTGTGTTCAGCAGTGTGTGATAAACTGTGGATTTTTTTTTTTTAATGCACAGTACCTTCCAGGGCTCAGATGCTCTTTAAAATAGACATTTACAAAGAGAAGTCAAACTAGATGGCACTGTTTTCAAAACTGTATACTGAATTTTCCTAAAACAGACAAATTTGTAGTTGTTTGGAAGTTAACAGAGCACAAGGCTGGAGACCAGCCATTTCCACCAGGGGCCCTGGAGTCAGCCACACAGAAATCCCCAGGCATCCTTTAGATGGTGATGCCACAAACCAGTGAGAAGACAGGACACCATGAGCAATGCTAAACAGAGCTTTATATGCACTGACATGTTTCCCTTCTCTGAAAAGACCTGTATTAAATGCATCTCATACGTGTATGTGTACATGTGTCCGTGTGTCTGTGTACAGGTGTGTTGTGTAGATGGACACGTTTGCACATGTATATATCGCAAACCAAACGCGAGCCCCTCTTGTCAGTTCATGAGCTTTGCTGGTTCTGTGACACCGATCTGGTGACCTGCTCTGGTCTGAAAGGCCTGGGGAGAGGTGTCGGGTTTGCTGAGAGCAGGAAGCTGCCACGCTGACTCTGCCCTGCGGGTCCGCGTCAGGCCCGTCTCCTGGCGTGTCTTCCAGGCACAGGCATCCAGTGGCGAGACCTCCTGAGTCCCGTCAATGTGGACGACGACTTCACCTTCGGGCAAGTGCTGGGCATGCTGCTGCTGGACTCCGTCCTCTACGGGCTGGTGACCTGGTACGTGGAGGCCGTCCTTCCGGGCCAGTTTGGCGTGCCCCAGCCCTGGTACTTCTTCATCCTGGTGAGTTCTGATGGCCACCTGCGTGCCCCAAGCCCTTCCATCCCCTGACCTACAATGCCCAGGTTCGAGAGGAGGAGCTAGCACTGGCAGGCTGGCCACAGGGCCTGCACACAGCCCCACCAAAGCCACCTTCCTCAAAAAATATCTGGTTGGGTTTTCTGCACAGAAAGTAACAGAGCTTCTTGCAAAACTGATCATGTTGCTGGAGTGAACAGCACAATCCCACCACCCAGAGAGGAACACCACTGACACTCTGAGTGTAGTTCTTCAGATGGTTTCCTGTGCGTGTGCGGCACGCATGTGTGTTATCTGACATCTATATGTTTGTTCTTAGAAAAGGGGATGATGTAAAAATGCTTGAGACTTGCTCTTTTTTTTCTAGGTACATTTTATAAAGTATTAGTCGCTCGGTCGTGTCCAACTCTGTGACCCCATGGACTTTAGCCCCCCAAGCTCCTCTGTCCATGGGATTCTCCAGGCCCAAATACTGGAGTGGGCAGCCATTCCCTTCTCCAGGGGAGCTTCCCAATCCAGGGATCAAACCCGGGTCTCTTGCATTACAGGTGGATACTTTACCATTTGAGCCACCAGGAAAGCCCAATGTACATCTTAGGTATTTTAAGTACATATACATATGGGTCTATTTACAAATACACTTTTAGATTTTATCTGTGCATATTTATAACTTTTTAATGTATTTATAAACATATTTCTATTTAAACATGCATTTTTCTCAACCAGCTTCACTTTTTAACAACTACACAGTATTCATGCGTGCACCACCAAATTGTTAACAAATTCCTATTGATTAGCTAGGTTAGCCAGGAGCCACTTTATGGTTTATCTTTGGTTCAACTAATATTTATCAAGGGTTCATTCACTTTGTCCTTGTTGTTCAGTCGCTAAGTCGTGTCCGGCTCTTTGTGACCCCACGGACTGCAGCATGCCAGGCTTCCCTGTCCTTCACGATCTCCTAGAGTTTGTCCAAGTTCATGTCCATTGAATCAGTGATACTATCCAACCATCTATCCTCTGCCGCCCTCTTCTCCTTTTGCCTTCAGTCTTTCCCAGCATCAGGGTCCACTCATTATTTCATCAAACCTAAGATGGTCCTGATTCTTAGAGGCACCATCACTTTGTCACCAAGAAAGAAAAATACTAGCAATTGTTCTGTGTGGCGGTTTCTGTAATTTGTAAGACACATTCTGATTTCAAAGTCACTTAAAATGGGAGACAGGTGTCCCCCCAAACCAATGGAATGTGACGCGTTCAAACCGCCCCATTGGCTGCGGGGTACATGGGGAGCGGGGCTAGAGCTGTGGGTGACATATTCTCCCTCAGCAGGGCTTCCCCTGGGGGCCTTCTCCCAGGGCCCTGTGCTCACGTCTCCTGTGACCCCACCCACACCACTGTGCCAACCATGTGCCACCCTCGAGTGACCCCTGTGCTGTGGGAGCCAGACCGTTGGGAGAGAGGCTGGCCGGTGGGCGTCTCTTGTTTGTTTCACGAGCACCTGGGAGAGAATGCAGCCTCCCCACATGCCCTGGGCAGGACGCTTTGTGACCTGGCTTTGTATTCAGTTTCTTGGTTTACTTTCCCTCCTACCACCTCTGAGCTCTGTGCACAGTGAGCCCTTGTGGCAGAACAGGGAACAGACTCAGCACTTCCCAGGGCAGTGGGCGCGGAGCTGCGCGGGGTCTCCGTCCCACCCCAGGACTCTCGGCAGTGCGTTCTCTGCAGTAGCACCTCACGGGGGAGGCCGGGGCTGGCAGGCTCGTAGCTCCAGCGTGTCAGTCAGTGGTTGCTCTGTTTGTGGCAAAGAAAAAATGAGCTGACGTGACTGGGCCGATCGAGATTTCTGTTCTAGCCCTCGTACTGGTGTGGACATCCGAGGACGGCGCTCGGGAAAGAGGAGGAGGACGACGACCCTGAGAAGGTGCTCAGGACTGAGTACTTTGAAGCTGAGCCCGAGGACCTGGTGGCCGGGATCAAGATCAAGCATGTGTCCAAGGTGCCACGCCT
Source organism: Neotragus pygmaeus (assembly GCA_006410875.1). Lineage (NCBI taxonomy): Eukaryota > Metazoa > Chordata > Mammalia > Artiodactyla > Bovidae > Neotragus > Neotragus pygmaeus. The sequence continues at coordinate 67,244 of SJYV01006462.1, read as the reverse complement.
GTGGGGACTAGACCGTGGCGTCACGGGGCAGGGACCATCCTCCGGGCCTCACTTCTCCTGGGTTCCTGGGGCTGCCCTCTGACCAGCTCTCCCAGGCACCGGCCACCCCAGCTGTGCCCTGGGACCCAGTGTGGAGGCTGAGGATCGAGTCAGGACCTGCTGTTGCCCCCCCTTAACCTCCGACCAGCTTGGCAGTGGACACTCTCTGGGCTAGCTGTATGCAATGCCTGGGTCTTCCAGACCTTCTAGTCCTGCCGAGACGCTGGGTGCTGGGGACCTGGGGAGAGGCAGATGGGGAGCCGCAGGAAGGAAGGGGCCTTCCATCAGCGCTCCGGCCTCGCGGTGTGCTGGGCATGATCTCCACCCGACACCCTCGGGTGGACAGGGATTCCTGGGGGAGTAGGATGGAGGGCCTCTGCAGTGAGGGCCCCAGGGCTCTTGATGCCCAGGGCCACCCCTGCCTCTCCCGCAGGTGTTCAAAGTGGGGAACAAGGGCAAGGCGGCCGTCAGAGACCTGAACCTGAACCTGTACGAGGGCCAGATCACCGTCCTGCTGGGCCACAATGGCGCGGGGAAGACCACCACCCTCTCCATGCTCACGGGTGAGGACCCGGCTTCTACACCCCCTCTCCACCCCTGACCGCCAGGCCACGTGCCCTCAGGTGACCTGTCTGTGCTAAGAGCTGCAGAGCCACGGGGGTCCTGGGACAGGGCCGGAGCCCCTTAGGCCACAGGGAAGGGCTCCACCCGCACTGACGGGGGTCCCACGCCCACTCTCCTAAAAGTCGTCCTGGACACGCTGGCCCAGCTCTGGCGGTAGCCCCATCCTTCGTGAGCACAGGCTCAAGTTGGGACCTGGGCGCCAAGGGTGTGGGGGCATGCCACCTCATCCCTAACAAGCCGAGGTGGCTGGGATCAAGATCAAGCACGTGTCCAAGGTGCCATTCCTGTGGGGACCAGACCACAGGGTCAGGAGGTCATGGGGCAGTGACCATCCTCCCGGGCTTTGCTTCTCCTGGGTTCCTGGGACTGCCCTCCAACCTGCTCCCTCAGGTACCAGCCACCGCATCTCTGCCCAAGGGCTCAGGGTCATGTCAGCACCCAGGGTTGATGACCCTCCTCTGTCTCTGGAGGCCCACTCGGTGGGGCGGGGTGCTCACCACACGAACCAGGGAGGCTCAGCCCTCTTCCTGCTCCTGTAGGGTGTTTGCATTGACCTCAGTCCCTTGGGTCTTCGGCTCGGCCCTAGGTCTCTTCCCCCCGACCAGCGGACGAGCGTACATCAGTGGGTACGAAGTCTCCCAGGACATGGATCAGATCCGGAAGAGCCTAGGCCTGTGCCCACAGCACGACGTCTTGTTTGACAACCTGACCGTTGCCGAGCACCTCTACTTCTATGCTCAGGTGAGCCAGCGGGGGACAGGGTTTGCGGGCTGCCGCGGTGGTCCCATCACCCGCGAGGCAGCCTCGGGAGCCCTTAGCCTCACAGCAACCCGAACCTGCCCCAGGGAGCCGTCAGCAGACTGTGGGGTGCGGGGTGGTCAGGGCGTGAGGTCCAGCACAGGGAGGGACAGGGACAGCACCAAGGCCGGTGCCGCCTGGACGGGCCGGGTCTCCATCCCTGCCGTTTCAGCTGAAAGGCTTGCCGCGTCAGAAGTGCCCTGAGGAGGTCAAACGCATGCTGCACGTGCTCGGGCTGGAGGAGAAGCGGGACTCCCGGAGCAGGTTTCTGAGCGGCGGGATGCGGCGCAAGCTCTCCNCAGGTCTCCCACATTGCAGGCGGATTCTTTACCAGCTGAGCCACCAGGGAAGTCCAAGAATACTGGAGTGAGTAACCTAGTCCTTCGCCAGGGGATCTTCCCTACCCAGGGATTGAACCAGGCTCTCCTGAATTGCAGGCAGATTCTTTACCTACTGAACTATCAGGGAGACCCTCTCAACCTTGGTACTACTGGCATTTTGGACTAGATAATTCTTTGTTGTGGGGCTGTCCTGTGCAGTGTCGGATATTTAACAACATCCCTGGCTTTTACCACTCAGTGCCAAGGTAAGCCCTCCTTCAGTTAGGACAACCAAATATATCTCCACTCATTGCTAAATGTTGGGAGGGAGCAAAATCACCCCCAGTTAAGACTCAAGAAGACTTACTTAACCTTTTTACTCAGTAGCTAACCTATCCCATATGTTTCTCCTTACCTCATGAAGAGGAGAACCTCACTACAAATAATAAAGTATTTCCTCAAAGGTTTTCTGTTAGGGTTGCCGGATTTAGCAATTAAAAATAAAAGATGCCAGCAGGGAGGAGGGAGGGGGTTTCAAGTTAGGGGGACACATGTATACTTGTGGCTGATTCATGTTGATGCACGGCAGGAACCATCACAATACTGTAAGGTAATTACCCTCCAATTAAAATAAATTAATTTTTTTAAATGCCCAGTTAAATTTGAATTTCAGATAACAATGAGTAATTTTTTATACAAACATGTCCCAAATGTTGCATAGTATTTAATTTGGCAACCTTATTCCCAGTGAAATACTAAAATCATAAACAAATTGTCAATTCATGACAGGGGGAAAACAGGATTAAATAGTTACTGTGACTCTTTTCTACTCCAATGCTGTATTGAAGTGATGAGAACTGGGCTGTGTTGCAAATAAGTCACTTTGTTGGTGTTTTTGTATTGTTGTTAAAAAAATAAATTAATAATAATATACTTCACAGCAGGTCATAGAGAAAACAGCACTTACTTTGGAACCAAGCAGCTCTGAGTTGAACCTTGACAGTCATTTTTGAAGGTGTGAACTTTGACAAGTTAACTTCTGAATCTCTACTTCCTCTTTTATGAAAAAAAAAAACTCACAGGCGTGGGAGAGGGAATTATAAAGTCTGTTACTGAGTAGCTGTGTGAGTCTATGATGAAATGAGGTAGCTTTTTAAAGATGAAATGAATAATATTAATACATAACATTGCTGGCGCTTGGCACTCTCTGGATGTGTGGGGATGATAACCTAGGACTCCAGGAGGCTGTGGACAGGATGTTCTTCCGGTGCTGCTCCTATCCCAGATGTAATCTCATAGGCCCCAAGCAAAGGTCCCAGGCAGCACCTGCCAGGGGGCAAAAGAGGAAGTTGAGTTATCCATTCACTCATAGCTGCGCCTGACTAATAATAGCTGAACTACTCACTCACGGGGCTCCCTGAATGGGGCTGGTAGCAATACTGAGCAGAGAAGTGTGAAAAACCAAGAAAAAAAAAAAGGGAACCACAGCCTGACATTTGTAAGGCTATGGTGTTCAACTCCTAAAATGCTCTTCTCAAAAAAGCTTTTCACTCAGATTTTTCCACCTTGCAACTGGTCTGACAGTGTAAAAGATATATTGAGTTTTTTAAAAGATGGCTAACAAACACATGAAAAGATGCTCAACATCACTCATCATCAGAGAAATGCAAATCAAGANCATCTGGGACCTTCTGCAGCAGCACAAGAGCGACCGCACCATCCTGCTGACCACCCACTTCATGGACGAGGCCGACCTGCTGGGGGACCGCATCGCCATCATGGCCAAGGGGGAGCTGCAGTGCTGCGGGTCGTCGCTGTTCCTCAAGGAGAAATACGGTGGGCGGGGCCGGGGGGGCAGCCGAAAGTCCTGGGCCGCGTGGCTGGCCCAGGTGCGGGAGAAAGTGTCCACTGGTCATGTTCCCCAAGGGCCCCTGAGGTCAGGTGAAGAGCAGCCTTCTCTAGAAAGCCTGTCTGCTCCCTGTGGGTGGAGAACCGAGGCCCAGGTGGAGGGGCTGTGAGAATGAGGAGAAGGAGAGCAGAAAGTCTTAATTTGAAACATTGTTTCGCCTTGACTGGTGGACTAGCAGTCAATGCCGGGTCTGCAAAGAGCAGGGATGCTATTGGAGGAGCCAAGTCTGCTCGCCAGCATCACAGCTCCCGAACAGGCGGGGGGCCCGCAGCACTGCCCAGGGCAGATGGGCAGTGGGTGCAATCAGCCCCCTCTGCTTTGAGTGCAGCTTCCCTGCTGGAGGACTGCTCGCCATCTGACATGGTCCTGGCAGGCCAGGTCTGCTCACGTCCCACCAGCAGAGGAAGCAAAGGCAGAAGAACAGCGCTCCTCCCCCAGACACCCCAGGAGGTGCACCCTGGACTCCCACGGCTTCCCCTGGCCAACACACAGCCCTGCAGGTGGCAGGCAACCCCTAGTGCTCACCATCAGGCTGGGGGGAGGCTGGAGAGGACGGCCTTTGTCCTGAGGCTCTGTTACCAAGGAAGCAGGGAGAAGAGGTCTTGGGGACAGTTTGGACCCAGCCTCTGCCACTTGCAGTCTGAAGTCCAGCTTGCTCTCACCTCCTAGTGCTCAGTACCGCAGGTCCTCCAGCATCTCTCCCCAGCGAAGGGGAGGGGAGGGGAGCTGAGCCCCCCATGACAGCCCTGAGGCACTCTGAAGGGCATCGATTCCACTTCACTTGCCCCCACTCTGCAGCCCCTTCCCTAGGAGCCTGCCCCCTCTCCAGGGAGCCCGGGGCCCTGGGTGAACCCCACTGGGTCACTGGGTGAGCACTGAACACTCTGGGGTGTTCAGGCGCAGGCTACCACATGACGCTGGTGAAGGAGCCTCACTGCAACCCCGAGGACATCTCCCGGCTGGTCCAGCACCACGTCCCCAACGCCACCCTGGAGAGCAGCGCCGGGGCAGAGCTGTCATTCATTCTTCCCAAGGAGAGCACGCACAGGTACATACATGTGCCCCAGAACACACACAGATACATATGTGTCCCAGAACATGCACGGGCACGTCTGTGTCCCAGAATACACACGCGTACATATGTGTCCCAGAGCACGCACGGGCACTTGTGTGTCCCAGAGCATGCACAGGTACATACATGTCCCAGCGCACACATGGGCACGTCTGTGTCCCAGAACATGCACAGGTATATATGTGTCCTAGAGCACACATGGACACATGTGTGTCCCAGAGCACACACGGACACATCTGTGTCCCAGAACGTGCACAGATATATACATGTCCCAGACCACACATGGGCACATGTGTGTCCCAGGGCACGCACAGGTACATATGTGTCTTAGAGCACGCTTAGGCACACATCCTAGAGAGAGCACACAGAGGTACATACATATCCCAGAACACACATAGGTGCAGATCTGAGAAGGGGGCTCAGTGGGACTTAAGGGGCCTGTGTGTGAGACACGCACCCTGCACCTGTGGGCTTGGCCGGGGTCCCTCTCGGCTCCTGGGCTGGTGATGGTTGGTAATTGGTGAGTCTACTTGCTGGGCCCGGGGTGCCAGGCCTCCCTGTGCGTCAGGGCTGTACCTGAGGAGAAGGGTGGTCATCACAGGGTGCTGGGTGCACTGGCACTCTCCATGCGTGGCTTGCTCCTCACACCACAGCCACTCAGGATTGGTGTGCAGCTGTGAACTCACATATCTTCTTGGTCTCGTAGTCTGAGCTGTGGACACATGCCTCGTAAACAGAGCAGACTCCCCATGTGGGCAGGTAAAAACGAAACTTCTCATTCACATGCAGAAACTTTGGAATAGAAAACTTACAGGTGCATTAATCTTGCTACAAGCCTGACTGAGTAATGTGATTTTAATCACGGTAGCGTTCCCTGACTTAGAGGTACTATAATTTGTTTAACACCCACTCTGTCATCACATATTCATGTTTTACAGACACACACACGCAAATATGCTAATGCACATCTTTCTAGAAAGCTCTGTTGAGGTCTCCAGTGGCCCCTTGGGGTAGATCCCCAGCAGTGGGGTGCATGTTACCAGACTCCCCCTGGACAGGTGTTGAGTTTGACTTCCCCAGCAGCAGGACGGGGAGGGTCCATTTTACAGACGCCAGCTTTGAGTCAGACTTCTCTTCATCACTTGTGTATCTCATGTGTGGGAATGGCCCACACTGCGTACTGATGATCTTGTGTTTCTTCCACTCCTGCTGGCAGGAGATTGACCACTTCCGATGCTTACTGGGTGCTTAGCGTCGCTTATTCTGGCTGTTGAATGTCTCAGTCCTGTGTACACAGTATTAACATCAACCATTTCTGTTGTACCTTTTTTCCAATTCATTGCTGCCTTCTAATTTTATGAGAGGTTTTTCCCTCGCAGATATTTTATATCAAATGGGTTTTATCTTTTCCTTTGTGATTTCTCCTTAGAAAGGACTTCTGTGTCCTACAAGCCCATGAATATTTCCCAATTTCTTTTGGTTTGGTCTGTGACTTCACATACGTGTGTGCTATCAGAGTGCTTTACAGGCCCAAGTACCCAAAAGTGGTTGTGTGGGGACTTGCCTGGCAATTTGATGGTTGGGATTCAGTGCTTTCACTGCTGGGTTCAATCCCTGGTCAGGAAACTGAGATCCCACAAGCCACACAGCATGGCTGGCCAAAATAAAAATATTACTTTTAAAAACGCTATACTGGGGGAGGAAGGGGGACAGGGGAAGACAAAGCTGAACTTTTTTACTGAGCCACCATCTCCAGGAGCTCACCTTCCTTTGCCCCTCCCCCCCAATGCACAGAGGTGATTATTTAGGAACAGATCATCTAGAAAGTCACTGAGAAGCAACTTATCACCCTGGTCTCTTTTTTTTTTTCAGGTTTGAAAGTCTTTTTGCTAAACTGGAGAAGAAGCAGAAGGAGCTGGGCATCGCCAGCTTCGGGGCCTCCGTCACCACCATGGAGGAGGTCTTCCTCCGGTCAGTACCCGTGCGTCTGCATCCATCAGGGTCTCAGGCCTGCGGGTGGCTTTTCTAAAGGGTGACGATAAAGCAGTGCCCTTGACTGTCATCCGGAATACCCGTCCGAGGTGGACCCGCAGGCCGGGGTGGCAGGAGGGCAGCGGGCCGGCCCTCAGGGCCTGAGCTCACATCCGCAGGGCCCTGTTAGTAACACCGGCACAGACTCAGCCAGGTTCCCAACATTCGGGTGACTCAGACTGCAGAGCAGTGGAACTCTGATATCAGGATGCTCCACTCCCACCGTGTGTGTTGGCCCCTCCCCTGGGCCCCTCCCGGGAGCTCTTCTAGAATTCAGGTGATCATCCCCAGGCATGCTTCTGTAGTGAAGATGCGAAATTTAGCCTTCACCCCTCAGAACCAGGGCAAGGGCTCCAGACAATTAACACATTGGTCAAACATTTCCTGAATGCTTTATTCAGCAGATACAGTGCTAAAAACGAGAAAAACAAAAATAAATGTTATGCAGATTTTTTCCCTTGGGGCTCACACAGCCTAGAGGCGGGCGGCAACACCATCAGTGAATATAAATACACAGGTGCACAGGTTGGGTGGCTCCCAGCCTCAGTGCAGCCCCCCACGCAGCCCAAGGCCGTGATTCCGAGCTCTGCCACCCGAGGATCTGCCAGCTTTGTCCCCACCCACCCCTGACATGTACTTCTGAGTAGCTCAGTTGGTAAAGAAACTGCCTGCAATGCAGGAGACCCGGGTTCGATCCCTGGGTCGGGAAGTATGCTGGAGAAGGAAATGGCAACCCACTCCAGTACTCTTGCCTGGAGAATTCCATGGACAGAGGAGCCTGGCGGGCTACAGTCCATGGGCTCGCCGCCCACATGCACCGTCATGCCTGCCCCAAGGTGGCCCCTCCCAAGATACATTCTTCTGCCTCCTGGTCTCGGCATGCAGTGAGCCGCGACCCGCAGGTCTCCACACTGTGACAAGCCCTCTCCGCACTGCCACTGTGCCCTGCGCCCCGTCCTGTCCCTCTGGACAGTCTGGGGCATGAATGCTGACCATGGTCAGTCTCCCCAGGAGACCAGGCCCCTCAGGATCAGGGCCTGCCTGGTTGTCTCTCTCTCTCCTGGGCTTAGCCTGATCTCCGCAGCTGGCGTCCTGGAGATAGGCAGGGATGAGTGTGTGAATGGGCACACGACGGCCCAGCTGGCAGAACAGATGGCCACCTGCCTTAGTGCTCCTGACAGTCACTGGCTTTCCTCCTCTGCTGCCCCCTCCCTCCCCGAGGAGCCTGTTCTGACCCAGCCTCCATGTCTCGACCAGGGTTGGCAAGCTGGTGGACACCAGCATGGACATCCAGGCCATCCAGCTCCCTGCCCTGCAGTACCAGCACGAGAGGCGGGCCAGCGACTGGGCTGTGGACGGCCACCTGTGCGGGACCATGGACCCGACCGACGGCGTCGGTGCACTGATTGAGGAGGAGTGCACTGCCGTCAGGCTCAACACCGGGGTGAGAGCGTGAGAGCGTCAGAGGCCGCGAGGGCAGACGCGGGCATCCAGAGGGTCCGGGCCCCCAGGAAGAGGGCAGGTCGCAGCTCATGCTCCTGAAGGCTGGCCCAGAGAAGGAAAACCCGGAGCGTTTTAACTGAGCACCGCCACTTCTCGTTGTTCTAACTTGGCCACTCACGAATCAGGGCAAATGCCGTTCATAAGGCTGACAGTGCCCCGTGTACATGTGCCCTGTACCCAGCGAGACAGAGGCAGCCGTGGGCCCGTTTTACAGACAGGAAGCTGAGCCCTGGGCCGAGGTCACCTGGGCAGCTCACAGCGGAGCTGGGCTCTGGTTCCTGCCAGCCTGACCTGCACGGTGAAGGACTGAGTGTGGGGAATACAGGCAGCAGGAGGATTGTCCACCTGCTCTGTTGTGAGTGTGGCCGGAGTCTTCCAACCAGTAGGGACGGAAGGCCAAGGCCTTGGCTCCTCTCTGGGGTATCACAGAGTCCCCTAACATCCTTGGATGATGGAATAGCACCTGCCCTGCCGCCACAGCTGGTGTGAGGCCCCAAGGCCCAGGGTGCACCTACAAGGAAGTACTCTCATGGGTCCTCCATGTCTGGGCCCGGGCCCTGGGGGGAGGCCCGGGACCCAGCGCGCCACTGTCAGCTGGAGGCCCCTAGGCCCATGCATGCTGCCGGGGGCAAGGGCAGGGCTGGCTCGGGCTGGCGGCCATGTCACCCCGGTATCCCTCTGTCGCAGCTGGCCCTGCACTGCCAGCAGTTCTGGGCCATGTTCCTGAAGAAGGCCGCCTACAGCTGGCGCGAGTGGAAGGTGGTGGCGGCCCAGGTCCTGGTGCCCGTGACATGCCTCACCCTGGCCCTCCTGGCCATCAACTACTCCTCCGAGATCTTCGACGACCCCCTCCTGAAGCTGACCCTGGGCGAGTATGGCCGTACCGTCGTGCCCTTCTCGGTCCCTGGGACCTCTCGGCTGGATCAGCAGCTGTCGGAGCACCTGAAAGACATGCTGCAGGCCGAGGGCCAGGAGCCTCGAGAGGTGCTAGGTAAGGGGCATCTCAGGGGGGTGTCCCAGGGGGGTCGGGGGCATAGCTTGTGCTGGCAGAGCCCCCTTCTCACCCACGTGGAGGTGCAAAAGGAAGAGCTTGTGGCTATGGGGGTGCCTCCCCAGGCCTGCAGCCTTGGGTCCAGTGGCTCCCACCCTGTGGCCCTTCAGCCCCTGGACAGCATGTAGGTAAAAGGTGATGTGTCNCCCCCTTCTCACCCACGTGGAGGTGCAAAAGGAAGAGCTTGTGGCTATGGGGGTGCCTCCCCAGGCCTGCAGCCTTGGGTCCAGTGGCTCCCACCCTGTGGCCCTTCAGCCCCTGGACAGCATGTAGGTAAAAGGTGATGTGTCCTTTCTGTGGTTCCTGCGGCCCTTCAGGACAGGCAGTCAGAGCGGGGCCTTGGCGGGCTGCCAGCGTTGAGCCGGTCATCCATGCCACTGACTCTGCCGTTGCCCCTGCCGCCACCACACAGGTGACCTGGAGGAGTTCCTGATTTTCAGGGCCTCAGTGGAGGGGGGCGGCTTCAATGAGCGGTGCCTGGTAGCAGCGTCCTTCAGAGACACAGGCGAGCACACGGTCGTCACCGCCCTGTTCAACAACCAAGCGTACCACTCTCCAGCCACCGCGCTGGCCGTCGTGGACAACCTCCTGTTCAAGCTGCTGTGCGGCCCCCGAGCCTCCATCACGGTGTCCAACTTCCCCCAGCCCCGGAGCGCCCTGCAGGCTGCCAAGGACCAGTTTAATGAGTATGTACCCCATCCCATCCCCCCAGGACCCCGTCCCCAAGTGCTCAGGACCTGCTCCTAGCACCAGGACTGACCGCCTCCACACCTGAGGCACTGCTGGGCTCCCCCGCATGGGGACCCCAACCCCACACCCTCCCCAGCCTTCCACATACAACCTTTCCTGGGACAGCAGAGACTTTGGGGAGACCCGAGCCCACACACACCTAGGCCCCACAGGAGACTCCTGTAGATTTGGAGGGTGCTGCACCCTCTTCCCAAATCTGCACCCAGCTCTTGCTGACCTATGTCCTGGGGGTGCAGCCTTCACTGCCCGGTGTGTGTGTGTGTCACTGCCCCCCATGGTCTCAAGTCTGGGACCACCTCAGGCATCTCTGTCCTTGGCCTTGTCACCTTCCTGGTGTAGGACTCTCCTCTTCCCAGTTGCAGAGCCCCTAGACCTCTGGGGACCATCCAGATGAAACCAGAAAAGTCTGTTTATTGCAGAACAGTCACCCCACCTCAGGGCAGTTCACTGATGGGGCTTTCATCACCATCTCCCACTTTAGACTGCCTCCTGGCCCTCCGCCCCCTCTCGACCCCACTGTGAAAGCAGAGACTGGGTTGCAGTCCTCTGTTCTCACTGCGCCAGGGATCAGGCTGGGGAATCGGACTTAGCATGGTGAAAGTGGATGAGAACAGGAGTTTTTCTTTTGCTGGAACAGGTCTAGGAGATATGACCCACCTGCCATACGCAGGTGCACATGTTCACAGTGTACAGTCCTGTTCATGGTGCACAATCGAATGGTTTCTAGTACACTGAGTCATGCAGCCATCACCACAATATAGTTTTATTGAATGTTTTCATTATCTTCAAGGAACCGCCGCACCGAGGCAGTCACTCCCCGTTCCTCTTCCCTCCACCTCTAATCAGCCGGGAGTCCGCTCTCTGTCCCCGTGGTTTGCCTGTCCTTGACATTTCCTGTAGGTGGAATCAGACACCGTGTGGCCTTGAGTGACTGGCTTTTACTCTCAAGACTCATCCACATGTGCCAGCACTTCATCAGTTTAGAGCATTCCCCACCCCAGCACCACGTGTTGAAACATTCAGAGGGTGGGGAGGGGGCAGTTTAAGCTACAGAATGGTGCTGTCAGTGCTGGTCTCTGATAGGTGTGGCTGGCACTTGAAGGTCTTGCCCACTCGAGAACGAGAGTGGGGAGACTGCCACTGCCCTGATGCCATGCCCAATGGCGGGTCTGCGCTGGGCCGCCACAGAGCCGGGAGGAAGTGTCTGTGGGGAGTGGGTACACAGGGAGCAGATGGAAGGCCACTGGGAAGGCGGCAGTGCCATCAACTGCGGACCGGGTGCCCAGAGGGGAGCTGTTCCTGGGCAGGGTAGGGGGATGCAGTTTTCCTGGAGCAGAGCCCCCTGAGGCTCTGGATTCTACCTTAACCCCCTTTAGTGGCTGAGTCACCGCATCACCTGCTTTGGACAGTAGCGAGCCAGCACTGGATGGCTTAGCTGCCGGGACGTGCCGTGCTCTATCCCTGACCTGTCTTGTGCCCTCCTCGCCTCCCACCACAGGGGCCGGAAAGGATTCGACATCGCCCTCAATTTGCTGTTCGCCATGGCATTCCTGGCCAGCACATTCTCCATCCTAGCAGTCAGCGAGAGGGCCGTCCAGGCCAAGCATGTGCAGTTCGTGAGCGGTGTCCACGTGGCTACTTTCTGGCTCTCGGCTCTGCTGTGGGACCTCCTATCCTTCCTCGTTCCCAGTCTGCTGCTGCTGGTGAGCTGCGTGGCACTGGGGCCTTTCCCCGCGCGTTTGGGGTTGGGGGGAGCCCACAGAATCACCCTGGGCTCCCAGCAGGTGCTGGCGGCTCCACCCTNCCCCCCCCCATGGCTCCACCCAGACTGCTCTGCTGCGCCCCACCCTGGCTGGCCCTGCCCCCGGCCAGCTGCCCCCGCCTCCTCATGGCTGTGTTCTCCGCGCACGTGCAGGTGTACGAGCAGCGGGTGCCGCTGCTCGCTGTGGACAAGGTGTCCCTAGCCGTCCAGAAAGGGGAATGCTTCGGCTTGCTGGGCTTCAACGGAGCCGGGAAAACCACGACTTTCAAAATGCTGACCGGGGAGGAAACCATCACCTCTGGGGACGCCTTTGTTGGGGGCTACAGCATCAGCTCTGACATCGGGAAGGTGGGTGAGGCCAGGGAGGCAGGGATGAGGCTGGCCTCTGGCTCGAGGCTCAGGAACAGCAGGACGAGGCAGTGGCCACGGCCAGAGCTAAGCAAGTGGTGGAGACAGGGGTGAGGCTATATCAGAGCGCCCGGGGCTGGAAGGGACCAGGCGGGGCAGGAGGGCAGGCTGAGACTGGGTCCCTCCCAACCCCGGACTAGTGACATCTCTGGACCTGGGCCCAGAGCGGCACCCACAGAACTCTGCCCTCTCTAAAAGACTCCAGTCTGTGTGCACAGTGATGGCAGTGGTGCCCTGGGCCATTCAAACCAAGAACCAAAAGCTGGATGAAAGGTTAACCTTAAACCACGTGGTTGAGATCATGGAAGAGCGAGAGGCTTAGTGACGACCTCCAGCTGGAGTCTGCAAGCAGGAGCCACCCCTGCACAGAGGCCACTTTGGCCCCTGAGACTTGGGCATGTGTTAAGGACCTTATTGTGTGTAGGGGGCAGAAACGAAGAGCCACTCCTCTGGGTTAGCATGAAGCAGGCCATCCTGCTCCCGGGGACTATGTGAACAGTTCCTCGTGTGCTGAGCATGGCAACGGAAGGAGCAGAGAAGGGCCTGTGCCTGGGAGTGACAGTAGGTACTGAACCAGCATCAGGGGCTCCCAGTCAGCCATGCCCTGACCGCAGCATGCAGAGCACCCTCTCTGCAGGAAGGCTTTCATCCTGAACCTCCAAGAACCCCTCACGTCGTACTTCAAGGCCTGAATAGCACACAAGCAAAGCAGACAGAGGAGACCCCATGCTGTGGCTGGAGCCCACAGACACCAGGGCTCTGTAGGGGGTCAGGCCCACCACTTTGGATTTGCAGTTACTAGACCCAGATTATAAAACAACTGTGTTTCCTGTGTTGAGAGAAATAAGCAAGATTGAAAAGACATGCAAGGAAGAGGGATCTATAAATGTGGTCCAGGAAATGCAGGCCAGGGTGAGGAGCCTGAGACACGTTTACTCTGCGTTCCAGTTGCAAGGGAGAGAATAGGGAAGGGATAGTAACTGCCATGGTCACAGCCAAGAAGGTCTCCAAACCAGTTAAGACCAGATCCTGGAAGCCTGAGAACACAGAGGAGGTTAAAGAAAAAGAAATCCCATCTCTGGAATCCACAGAACCCAGGCATGCTTGTGCCCACCAGCTGCCGAACGTGGCTGGAGCTGGAGGCCAGCCATGCGGCGTTCTGGCTTTGCCGAACATGTCCACTCACCTGAGACCAGCTACCATGCCATCTTCTTAGGCTACACTCCGCCCCAAAGGTGTCGCCAACAAACATCTCTTAATAGAGGGAGAAAAGGAAGGTCCCAGCACACGTTAGGTGTTTGTTAAACATCCGATGAACTACAGAGTGGATATCTCTCAGCTGTAAAGCATTGCGTAGACACAGTCACTTTATACAATCAATGTGTTCCTGTAGCCGTCTGCCCCCTTGCTGCCCAGGGTAGACCAAGCTTTGGCCAGTCTCTGACCCCTGGTTGGGGGGCAGTCGGGGTCCTAGTGCTCCCAGCCCTCATTGAACCAGGCAAACCTCTCTTAGTGTCCCCACCCAAGTGCCACTTGGCAAGTTTTGGCGGAGGGTAGCCGCCAGGGCCAGTGCACCAGCTGAGGGACCACCTTGGGGAGATCTCCTGAGAGTAGGCTTCTGACCTGCCAACTGCCTGCTGTGCTCCAACCCCAGGTGCGGCAGCGAATTGGCTACTGTCCCCAGTTCGATGCCCTGCTGGATCACATGACGGGCCGGGAGACACTGGTCATGTTCGCCCGGCTCCGGGGCATCCCCGAGCGCCACATCGGCGTGTGTGTGGAGAACACGCTGCGGGGTCTGCTCCTAGAGCCGCACGCCAACAAGCTGGTCAGGACATACAGGTGTGCCTCAGTCCCGGTGACCCCAGACCTTCCCAGGATGGGGTTGGGGTATCCCTTACCATAGAGCAGGGGGCACATGGGTCAGGGACTCTTACCCGTTGTTCCATGATCCACGGGGATATGGCAGCAAGGCCCAGGCAGTGCTAAATGAGAAGGGCTACCCTGCAAGTACTCCCCACTGGAGGCACGGCCGGGCCCCCAGTCAGGCCCCCTTGGGTGCAGACAGGCAGTGGTACCGCTCTCTGTGGGTTGCAGGATGACCCCCTAGGCACAGCTCTTGAGGGCCTCCTGGCTCTGTGAGGTGGGCCTTCCAGGCACGTTCACCTTGTTCTCCTTCCCGGGGGCTCTGCCATCCCTGGGCTCTGTCCTCTGCTGGGACCTGGGACCCCACACTAACTGTCAGCCTCGCCTTCCCCCACGCCCCTTTGGCCTCAGCGGTGGCAACAAGCGCAAGCTCAGCACCGGCATCGCCCTGCTGGGAGAGCCCGCGGTCATCTTCCTGGATGAGCCATCCACTGGCATGGACCCTGTGGCCCGGCGTCTGCTCTGGGACACCGTGGCACGGGCCCGAGAGTCTGGCAAGGCCATCGTCATCACCTCCCACAGGTTCAGCCAGGACGGGGGTTGTGGGCTGGGTGGGCAGGGAGTGGCTGGGAGGACAGAAAACCTGTTAGCCTCTGGTGAAGAGTCTGTGAAGTGAGTGAGCGTGGGAATCAGGAACAGCTTGATCTGGGTGTCAGCACATTTCCAGATGCACGGTTTTGGTGTGGAGGGCGGGCATCAGCATTCCCTGCTGCTATATCAGGCTCCGCCCCCTCTCCCCAGCATGGAGGAGTGTGAAGCCTTGTGCACCCGGCTGGCCATCATGGTGCAGGGTCAGTTCAAGTGCCTGGGCAGCCCACAGCACCTCAAGAGCAAGTTCGGCAGTGGCTACTCCCTGCGGGCCAAGATCCGGAGTGACGGGCAGCAGGAGGCCCTGGAAGAGTTCAAGGCGTTCGTGGGCCTGACCTTCCCAGGTATGTGCTGCAGAGGGCGCTGTGCGTCTGTGCATCCCTGAGCACTGGGCCGGGAGTCACGATTCCNGCGGGCCAAGATCCGGAGTGACGGGCAGCAGGAGGCCCTGGAAGAGTTCAAGGCGTTCGTGGGCCTGACCTTCCCAGGTATGTGCTGCAGAGGGCGCTGTGCGTCTGTGCATCCCTGAGCACTGGGCCGGGAGTCACGATTCCGGGGCCAACGCCACCCTCCCCTGGCCGTCCAGCCTGGCCCTCAGGGGGACATGGTCTCTGCTTTGTGCAGGCAGCGTCCTGGAGGATGAGCACCAAGGGATGGTCCATTACCACCTGCCTGGCGATAACCTCAGCTGGGCGAAGGTGAGCTTGGGCCCCAGCAGGCCCCCAGCAATCACTCCTTCTCCAGTCAGCTCTTTCCAAGGAACAATCGCTTTCAGTTTCTGCTCTAACACTCACCCCAATACTTACTAGGCTTGGGGTCTTTATAGCCAAAACATCTGAGATGGGGGAAAAAATTGGATGAAAAAGGGAACTTGCAGAGGGACCACAGCTGGGAAGAGTCAGGGTGGGGTGTAGCGCCCAGGCCCGCTCACCCCAGGCAGGGGTGGGATTTCTGGTGCCCTTCCCACCCACTATGGCCAGAGGACTCCCAGACCCACAGAGGTGCCAGGCCCTGCCTGGCTGACAGCGGCTTCTCCACTCCCCCAGGTGTTTGGCGTTCTGGAGAAGGCCAAAGAGAAGTACGGAGTGGATGACTACTCCGTGAGCCAGACCTCACTGGAGCAGGTCTTCCTGAGCTTTGCCCACCTGCAGCCACCCACCGAGGATGCAGGTCCGTGAGGAGCCAAGTGCTCAGTGGGCGTCCTCTCCCTCCGCGCCCACCCCGCCCCTCACCTCTCTTCTGATCGCTGTTCTCTACGATGGAGATGAGAATCAAGGCACA
Organism: Neotragus pygmaeus; assembly: GCA_006410875.1. Taxonomy (NCBI): domain Eukaryota; kingdom Metazoa; phylum Chordata; class Mammalia; order Artiodactyla; family Bovidae; genus Neotragus; species Neotragus pygmaeus. The sequence goes on along the minus strand of SJYV01006462.1, from coordinate 51,182 downwards.
ACATGGACCGGGTGTGTTGCTGCCCTCGAGCCGAGAAGCAGCCCAGACGGGCCTCCATCTCAGGTGGTCCCGAGCCTGCTCTCCAGAATCACGATCGTCTGTGCGGGCAGGCCGCGGGTCTGGGCAGAGGGCACAGCCACACCCCCACGTTCGCACCTGGTGAAGCGGGAGGCCAGCAGGCTGGGGCAGCCGGCTCATGGGCTGCCTGGGTGTGGACAGAGGGGTGCCCGTTGCCATCCCCAAGGGCCATGTGGCCAGATTAGGCACTGAGGTCTTGGCTCCCAACACAGCTGCGTGTCCTGGGAGCCGCTCTCCAGAGAGCGTGGACGCTGCACCAGACAGAGCCAGCCCTGCACCCGGTGTCATCCCACCAGCGTCTTCCAGGGGCATGCCACGGGCCGGGAAGCCAGTCAGGGACCACCTGCGGCCAAGCGGCTGTCCATGGAGGGTGCACCTAAGGCGCAGTGATTGGGAAATAAAGGCTGGGAGGGAAGGCAACCTTGGTCTGTGAGTCACGAGATGGGCCCGCGGCCCCAGCACCACCCAGCCCCAGACAAGCCTCCTGTATCAAGTTCTAGATGAGAGCAGGGGGAATCCTGGTGGTCCAGCAGTTAAGACTCCACNACCTTGGTCTGTGAGTCACGAGATGGGCCCGCGGCCCCAGCACCACCCAGCCCCAGACAAGCCTCCTGTATCAAGTTCTAGATGAGAGCAGGGGGAATCCTGGTGGTCCAGCAGTTAAGACTCCACACTCCCAATGCAGGGGGGCTCAGGTTTGATCCTGGTCGGGGAACAAAGATCCCACATGCTGCAAGGCATGGCAAAAAAAAAAAAAACCCAGAAGAAAGTAAGAGCTCATTTTTCTCAATTTGCAGTAAATTTACAGAACTCGCTCCTGTGGAAGAAGCCTAAACTACAAGTACAAAAGCAGGTTGGATAAATGGCCACTCGACAGACCCTCCATCCAGGGTGAGGAATGAGGAAGGCAGGGTTTGTGGAGGAGGCTGTGGATCTGGGTGAGCCAGGGGCCTCTGGCTCCAGGGCTGCTCGTAGCCTCAACACCATCTTCCAGAAGTGTCTTCTTCAGCGTCAGCTCCTTTTTGGTGGGTGCATCCTTATTTCTTACAGCTTTAAATACCTGTGATTTGAGTCTCTGAGCCTTTTACAGTCCATTAGAATTCATGGGCTTAGAAAAGATTTGGTTTTGTTTCATCTGGTACAGTTTCAACTTTGCATTTTTATTAGTCTCTCAAAGTTTATGAATGCTGAAAATAATTTCCAGTAGCTGTCACTCCCTTTAAGGATCTTCAAAACATTCTCATTTAGTTACACATTATAAAAAAAATACACACAGGGGTCGTTGCGGCCCTGAACGTTGCCTGGCAGCAAACGTCCGAGAGGTGGGCTGCGGCTTGTCTGCAGGTGCGTGGCTGCTGCAGCCGGGGTGGGTTTGCCGGTCCCAAGCAGAGGACAGAGGCCAGCAGGACTGGGCTGCATGTCCCCCAGCAGCCCTCTTGCAGGGCATCTTGGCCTTGTTTCTAACCTTAACCCCTACACTAAAAATTCAGAAATTCATCATTTTTCCCTTCGATGCCACAAAACACGGTGTGAGGAAAGGTGCTCAGGACTGAAGGACAGCATGTGTGAGGCACAGAGATCAGATGGCACAGGCCCGGGAAGAAGTGAGTTTGCTGATGGAAGATGAGGTGGAGATGCGCGGAGGAGACTGGCAGGATGAAAGCGGGGCTCTGGTGATCCGAAACCCCATCAGCAGGTGTGGAAAGGAGGGTGTAGGCACAGCCTAGCTGCAGCAGCGGGGACCAGAGGGGAGGCACACAGCAGGTGGGAGACGAACCACGCTGCACAGAGCTCTGGAATTGTAGGGGAGCCGCTTTAGGAGACACCCCAAGAACCGCAGATGGGTGCCACTGTTAGGGTCCACGTGGCACCCCCGGGTCATCTGCGAGGCTGCTGGGAACCCAGCATTGGAGCCACGGGTCCTCAAAGAACCAGGATTAGGGCCTCAGAAGCCTCCACTGCAGCCTTGGTGGTTTGCTTTGAGCTGTGGCAGCTCCAAGCCCAGGGTTGGGAGCAGGACCCGCAGGCTCCCCAACAGGAGGGTCAGCCTGTTCCCCCCATCCCCACCCCCAGCAAATGTCCACTCTGCTCATACCTCCCAGTCCAGACAGTCCTAGAGACGCTGGCCCCAAACGGCTGCCACATGCGCCAGGGCCGAGGTCATGCCTTCTTGCCTGCACGGCCTGGTCTCAGCTCCTGAGGGCTAGAAATCGCCACAGGGCTGACAGCCAGGGCTGTGGAAGAGTTCTGCCCACAGTGTGGCTCAGCTGAGACTGTCAGCGGACACAGGGGCTGTCCTTCAGCCTGACGGCCGCACCCAGAACCGAGGGCCTTCAGGAAGGAAGGGGGTGGTGATCATGCCTGGGGTCGGTGAGTGGGCCTGAGGCCGAGCCCCTCCTCTGTCTTCACCATGGGGAAAGGCTGCCAGGCAGACGGTGACCAGAGCAGCCCCTGTGGAATGAGACTGCACTGGGCCTGCTGCACACACCAGAAAACCACACAGCAGGGGTTTACAAAGGACAAGAGTTTATTTTTCTGCTGAGTACAAAGTTCAGGGAAGGCAGGTGTCCCGTCACCGGTGGTCAAGGTCTCAGGGAGCCAGACTCCCCTGCCTGCTCCATTGAGGTATAAGCCTCCCTCCTCGAGGTCACTTTCCAGGGTCCAAGGTGTCACCTAAATCTGGGATGAGTGAGCAGGAAGCAGGGGGCCGAGCAGAAGGGCAGAGCTCCTGACTGTTACATGCTCTGTGTCCCTGTCATCATCTAGAACATAGGTCCATGACCGCACCAGATGCAGGAAGCTGGGACACAGTCTTTTATTTAGCCAGGCAGCCCCTGCCGAAAGAACCCTCGATACCAGGAGACAACCACAGTCTCCGCAGTGACAGTGCTGGGCAGGCTGCCTCATAGAGGAAGTGACCCCCCCACCATGCCTTCACTGTCCGCCTGGGCTGATGAGACCCCGCCTCAAGCCAGGAAGACCCGGGTGTGGCCACTCTGCTGGTCTGTGGCCAAAAGCCAGGGTCCACTTCTCCACCCCACCTCTGCCAGAGGGCCCTAGCCCTGGGGCTGCAAGGGCTCAGAAAAGCAAAACAAACTGGACAGTTTGGGGGCAAATTCCAACCCCAAATCTTTAGCCCGGCACTTGAGAGGAAGCCAAGGTCACCCCAGTCAGGTGACCTTGGGGGACCCCTGTGCCCAGACTCACAAAGCAGCAGAAAGACTGAGGCAGAGAAAGCCCAGCAAAATGGNATGTCCTGCCAGGTCAGTGTATAAGCGCGGGTCAGGCCGGTAAATTGTTTGATGTATTGAGTGGGATTGGAAGAGAAAGATCCTAGTTTGTTCTCAATCTGGGCCAGATCTTGGAGGGAGAAGGGAACGTGGACCTGGGCTAAACCTTCTGCCCCGGCCACCTGTCGCAGAGGAAACATTGGAGCCGGGAGATTGGGAGGATTATTGTGAGAGCGGGTGTGAGAACTCACTGGGGAAGGGGAAGGCGTGGTAATCATAGGGGGAAGAGGAGGGTAAAGGATAAGGTTAGGGACCGGAGATGTCAGGGCTGGGGTTGGGGTGGTGGGCATATTAGTTGAAGTAGCTGTCGGGGAGCAGTCAGTTGAAGAGGTTGGTGAGGGAGTTAAAGCCGGGGGTTCTGGGGCAGACGGAGGGGTGTAAGGAGGGGGGGCCACCAGATCTTCAGGGGGGACTGTAAGGGCTGATGTGTCAGAGGGAAAGGAGGAGGCCTTTGGGGTGGAAGGGGGAGAGAGAGAGAGAGAGAGTCAGGAAGGGCCATGGTTAGGAGGATTTGGCTTGGAGAGCAGGTGGTGCACAAGGTGGGGCGAGAGCGCAATGTCCAGAAAGCCTGCACATAAGGGACTTCTGACCATTTTCCTGTTCTCCAGCAGTAATTATCTAAGTCACGGAGGACATTAAAGTCTAACATCCCGGTAGCTGGCCATTTAGAATCATTATCTAATGAATATTGTGGCCAGGCCTGCGAGCAAAGAAAAACTAATTGCTGTTTTTTATATATCCCCTCAGTCTTAGGGTTTTAAAGTTGGCTAGGAGACACTCGAGAGGTGTAAGGTAAGGAGTTTTGGGTTTGGATTCTGCCGACCCCATGGCGACTTGGTGGCAGGGGATCCCAAAGGCGTCCAGACATCTCCAGGCACAATCGGGGCCCTGAGGGACTCGGACTCCGAGGAGGAGTTTTTTGATCTCCAGCAGAGGCGCTGGACGTCTCCGTCACACTCTGAGGAGCGGGTGAGTTTTCCTACTCGTTGAGACGTCTCTCGTAGAGATGGAAAACTGGAAACAGGTCCTGGACCTGTCGTGGGTAGGATCTCGGACGTGTATACCCGTCAGAAACCCCGTGGGAAGTCGCCCGAGGGTGCAGAGCCCAAAGCCGAGGGACTTACCCCGTATTCCGCCGTCCGGGAGGTTGGCTGGTCTCCGGGGGTCCGTTTGCTGCAGCGGTGATGGAGCTCGAGGGAGCCACAATGGCAAGAGCCGGTGGCAATCACCTCGAGCCCCACGTTGGGCGCCAAATGTAAGAACGGAGCCGCGGCAGCAGAAGGAAAGTCACAGACCCGGGTGGTAGGTGGGCAGACTTTATTGGGCAGTCGCTCTCGGGCAGAGCTCCGGGCTACGTATGAGCGGGAGTCTGCGATTTTTACAGCTTCAGGCAAGTTTTTTATAGTGGGAGGCATCTGGTCTGGGTTTCTCTATGGGGGTTGCTTGGCAGAACGACGGGTGGCCTGACCTTGGGGGTGTCTCTATCTGATTGGTCGTACCCAGGTGGGGCGACCGGGTGACTGTTCGTGGTTTCTTGGGCAAATTACGGGACTTCTACCCGGGTTGAGTCAGCGGTTGGGAAATTTTCTCTCGGGGGCAGGCTAAGTCAACGATTGGGAAATGGGTTTGTAGCTTGACCCTGGACCTTTCAGAGCGCACCTTCTCTTCCCCCACTAACGGTCATGAAACGTTGACTGCCTGCCAGGCGCAGCTCGGAGAGGGGAGGGTCACAGCGGTAAATACACCCGCAAGCCCTGGCCCGCTCAGCGCCGGGTTTTACTCCGACAGCCTCCTGCCTGGTCCTGGGCCTCTAACTCTCAGCTTCCTGCCTTTGCCAGAAGGCTCTGACAGTACAGGATGAAGCCTTGGCGCCATATGTTGCACAGGTTCTCTGTTCCTCCGAACGCTAAACTCCACCTTCCTAGCCCTGGTTTCTTCCAAGGAGCCTTCGCACCATCTGTTCCTTCTGCCGGGCATGCCCTTCTACTGCAGGCCTCAGCGACAGGGTCAGCGCCTCGGAGGCGTTCCCTTCTGCACACTGTCTTCCACCCTGCCTTCTGCAGCCCGCTCGTTCTGGTTGCACTACCCGCTACCTTGTCCTCCTGGTACAATTCCGCCGGCACAGAATCTGCGCCTACAGGATCACCCCTCACGCCGTGAGCGGTAACTGCACGAACCCATCCCCGCAACTGCCCTGCTCGCGAAGCCACCTCCACCCTACGGGTGCCCACGGCAAGCCGCCAGAGCGTGGAGCACCGCGTACCCTTCCTCCAACCCAGCCGCCGGGCCGCGCGGGACCCTCCACGAAGCAGCGGGGTCCGGAGCCCAGCGACCCGGGACGCCGCCAGGCCCGCAGCGCGCCGGGTGCGCACGCGCAAGGAGAGGGGCGGGCCCGCGGCCGCCTTAACCCTCTCCGCGCCAGCCAGCAAACTGCCCGCACGAAGCAGCCCTCCCAGCCGCAGAGAGCTGACAGCTTGATGGCCCCACGAGGCGTGCAGCCCGCCCCGGGCAGCCCCGGTTGATCCTCCAGAGTAAGCGCCCCGACGCGTCTCTTCCCAAACAGGCCTTGGCCCTTTAACACTCTCGCTCGCGCCCATTGGCCGAGGGGCTCGACGTCATCGCTGCGCGCCGCACAACCGCGCCTTCCCGCTCCCTAATCCTGACGCCAGAGCCGCGCCGCCCTCTGAGGCTGAGAAGAGCGGGAGGAGGTCGCGGCGGCGGGAAGATGTAAGTACCGGGAATCCGACCCCATCCGAGCTTTGGGGCCCGCCCGCCATGTTCGGCGGGGCGCATCGTGGAGCCGGCCTGCTCCCTGGACACGCGGTGGTGACGGCGGGGCCTGTGGCGTCGCTCCCGGTTTGAGAAGAAAGAGTGTGGCCCGGGGCGGGCTGAGTGGGAGGCGCCGAAGCTGCGGCCCGGAAGTGGTCGGGGCCGCGGCGGGCGGAAGGGCGCCCTCGTTTCCTCGGCTCTGCAGCGGGACCAGTGAGGTCCGCGGGATTCGGAGCGGCCGGGAACTCGGCCTCCGCCGTCCGGGCCCTCTCAACGGGCTGGAGACCCAGGCCCGCAACGCCGGGCCCTGCCCTGGAAGCGCCCGCGGCCCGGCTCCTGGACTGGGGAGTTGTGAGTGAATGCGGACGCGGGGCGCCGAGGTCGCGTGCGGGGCCGGGGCCGGGGCCGGTGGGTACGAGATGCTTATTGGGATGCCCTGGGTAACCGACTGACCCTCCCTTTGAAGCCATTAATTTCAAACATCGACTCCCCGAACGTCTGCGGGGTTCCTGTGTGCCGTTTCCGGTGCTAGCCTTTGGGGATACGGCCCCTAATGTCTTGGAGCCCAGTTTGACGGTAACCCCGAAAGAGAGAATACGAAAAGGTTAAATCGACGGAGCAGAGGCGTGACCTTTTCCAATCTCTCATGAATTGTGCCTGAAATGTACTTGTAAATGGAGAAGGTGCTCGGAAGATGTAAGCTGAAACGCCGTGTACTCGAGATATAACTAATTGTTCTCTCCTATTTTTGGCTGTTGGACGCGCACCTTTCCAGAGGATGAGGGAGGTAACCACGGTCCTGTTACCTGCACTTGTGTAAACAGAATCAACCTTTGCTTTCTAACCCTCTGGCCACACCCAGAAAAGCCTTCCTTTACTCTGTGGTCTTAACTGAGTTTTAAGAATAAACGGTGGTGCTTGTTTTCACAAACTACAAAGAGCAGATCTTTAGGACTGAGGTGGGGCCCTGGAATATGTATTGTAGGTCAGCTGTGTAATAAGGTAGCCTCTGGCCACACGTGGCTACTGAGTACTTGAAATGTACCTAGTTCAAATTGATGTGTTTAAAAAGCTTAGCATGGGGAAGCATGGATATTTTATTAATCATTTTGTATGCTGAGTGGTGAAAAGATTATGTTTGGGGTGTAGTGTGTCAGATAAATACATTACTCAAAGTTAACTTCATTTGTTAACTAATGCTTTTTTGCAACGTTGCTCCAAGAAAATTTTAGAGTACTCTTGTAGCTGGCTCTCTTTCTATTGGACAGTGCTACTCTTGGTGATCGTAATGGGGGCAGTCCAGGGACCCCTGCTGATCATTCAGAGGCTGTGTGACTTAGGAGCCAAGAGTTTGCCTCAGAGAAAAGCCTCCAAAGCCTTTCTCCTAATATTAGCCAACATCTGTTGAGCCTTAACCAGATCCCCAAGACTCTTAATGGTTACTGTGGTTTATATTCTTGACAGCTGTGAAGTGTCTGTCTCTCCTTAATGCTGATGAGAAATTGAGGCTCGGAATGATTAAGGGATTGATACAAAGACACAACAAAGCTTTGAATCAGACTCCAAGCAGGGGGACTTCAGACTCTTAAGCACTGAATTATACTCACTGATTGTCCAAGCAGGACGCTAACCGTTACAATGTTGCTTAGTGTTACAGACACCTTACTGAGTGTAGTGCTTTTTTTGTTCTTTTCTTTTTTTGGCTTCTTTTTTTGTGTATGGCCTCTCATTTAAAGACATAATGTCTAAAAAGACTTTATAGCACTGGAAAAGAACAGTGCACTCTCATTTGTTTGTCCACAGCTGGGCACTCTTTCTTGAGTCAGAATGTTTATCCAGCATTTTGTCAGCACTGCACACATGGAAACAGGATTCCGATTGGTGCGCTGTGTCCACGTTTCTTACAGGAAGGTGAGATAGGAGTAGTTGAGGCTAACATCCTGAGATCTTTGCTTCTACAACTCAAGCAAATTGCGCAAAACCTCACTGGAAATACTTAAAGGCAACAGCCCCAGGAAACCAAGCACATAATGAATTAATAGTTTGTTCTTGAGTAGTATTTACTGATGACTTTTACTGAGTACATGCTGCAGCCCTGCACCTTAGCTAAACCCTTACATGTGAATGCATCCATTTCCAAAAATGTGAGCATACAGAAAAGCTGAAAAAATTTAGTGCACCAAATAGTTACAGAACCACCACCTAGATTCCACAGGTTACATTTCTGTTATGTTTTGTCTCACTTTATTACTTTTTAAATGTTCATGGGGGACATTTCATTTGTTTGGTTATTAAATGTTTTGATACTGGTATCAGTCACTTGAAATGGTTTTTGCTTCCAGTCATAATATCTGTCCAGTGTATCCTGCAAAGATTCCAGCAGTGAAGCGAGGTCAAATCCTGTCACTTAGGGTTTTCTCTGCTCTGCCTGCAAATGTGCTCCTGTAGTGTCTCTAAAGGACTGTAGAGGGCTTACCATAAAACTGGTGAGAAATGGGCATTGTACTACCTGTCAAAGAACAGGACCCCACCACCCAGATCATTGCTTAAGAAAAAGACAAGCTGAGCCGACAGTTCTTCACGTGCCTCCTGTGGGGGCAGGATCCCCTGAGGAAATGGACCCTGCCCAAGTGTCCCTGGCTTGGTAGATGCACACTGCTGACTGTGTTCCTTGTTGCCTGCTCCTGTGCTCAGCTTTTGACTGCAAAGTAGATTTGTTGCCTTGCCAATTTACTCTGTGAATCCTTTTATCTTGTTATTAGGCTGCACTTTGGCGTAAATTGCAATCGATTAGGGATCGTTTCTCAGACTCAAGTTAGACGTGAGAGTTCAGATAAGTGAGGCCTCCATTGCTGCTTTGAACACCTCAGAAGGGGAGAATGGATTTATCAGGAGTGAAAAAGAAGAGCTTGCTAGGAGTCAAAGAAAATAATAAAAAGTCCAGCACTAGGTAATCCTTCTGTCAGATTTTTCTAGTGCTACTTTCGGGGTGCTCGTTGTTAGGGACCCTCAGAAAGGGGGACATTGGAAATATCTTGAATTTTACAGTGAAAGTGTCCTAAGCCACAAACCATTTTGCTCTGTGGTGGTCTGGGGTTTCTGTAGCCCTTTGCATCCCCTTTTGGGTTGTGCTGTGGTTTCAGGGTTCAGCCCAAGGGGCATGTCATCTCACACTCTCCCTCACTGTCCAGGGCGCCTTCTCCCACCAAACGCAAAGACCGCTCTGATGAGAAGTCCAAGGACCGCTCTAAAGATAAAGGGGCCACCAAGGAGTCGAGCGAGAAGGATCGTGGCAGGGATAAGACTCGGAAGAGGCGCAGTGCTTCCAGCGGGAGCAGCAGTACCAGGTGGGGCTGGCAGGTCAGGGCCTTGCCGGGGCCTTAATTCCAAGGCCATGGCCCTCTTCTTTCCCAAAGAGCCTGCAGAGTGTTGTGTTTTTTTTTTTTTGGTAAAGCACTCAGATTACTAATTTATGGCAGACTGGTTTGGGCTTTGCTCTGATCATACAGAGGACAGTGTTTTTTTTTCTTTTTTGGAGGCATTAGGAATGCAACGTCTTGAGTTACGCTTTTCTCTCGCGTGCTTTTGATTTGGAGTTGTGGTTGGATCATCCTAGCCTGGCTCTTTCCTTTTCCTTTTGTTGAAAACCAGCCTGTGTCAGTCAGTAGCTGCCTTCCATGCTGAGCCAGGGGCTCTGACTTGCCAGACTGCTCCTTTTCCTCCCAGTAGGCAAGGCTTCTGTGTAGGTAGGAAGCAGTCCTGTCACTGCATGGTACATGCACGGTACATATGCTGTTTCTCTCCTTGCACGGGCTATGTTAGGATGGGGCTGAGGGTGTCCGTGGGTGCTGGGGAAAGCCTTGAGGCTTGAGAATACGGGCCCAGTGGTTCCTCTTGACTTGTCTGCGGTGAGGCAGCACTGCTCCCGCTGGTGACCCCTCCCTCTTGGCCCTCAGGTCCCGGTCCAGCTCTACCTCCAGCTCAGGCTCAAGCACCAGCACGGGCTCCAGCAGCGGCTCCAGCTCGTCTTCGGCTTCGAGCCGCTCGGGAAGTTCCAGCACGTCACGCAGCTCTAGCTCCAGCAGCTCCTCCGGCTCCCCGAGCCCTTCTCGGCGCAGACACGACAACAGGCGGCGTTCCCGCTCCAAGTGAGCCCCCTTCCAGCCCCTCTTCTCCATGGGGGACTGGTCAGTTCAGGGGATTACCTTCAAAACTCATGAGTTATCTGGGACCTAAATTTACAGACTGGGGCTATAAGGTTACCATTAGTTATTACGAAAGTAGACCAAAAAAGGAGTTTCACTGTCTTAATAGGATTTTGTATTTTTCAATTAGGTCCAAACCACCCAAAAGAGATGAAAAGGAAAGGAAAAGGCGGAGCCCTTCCCCTAAACCCACCAAAGTACACATTGGGCGGCTCACCAGGAATGTGACCAAGGTGAGGAATCCTGCTTCTGTCCAGTGGACACTGGGGTGATTCTTGCAGATGTTTAAAATGGAAAATGAGAAGCCTACCTCTGCCAAAAGGTAAACGTAGAATGTGGCATTTCTGAGGGCTCAGTTGGTGGCATATGACCAAATAGAGCACTGGTTACTTCCTTTTAAAAGAATATATTTTGTGTGTGTGCTTAGGGTGCTGAGGGTGTGGTCATGTGTGGCAAGTTCTCTGACTTCTACACAAGTGATGGGAGGGTGAGCCTAAGTGACCCTTCTTCCTCCCTAGGATCACATCATGGAGATATTTTCTACCTATGGGAAAATTAAAATGATTGACATGCCTGTAGAAAGGATGCACCCCCATTTGTCTAAAGGTTATGCCTATGTGGAGTTTGAGAATCCAGACGAGGCTGAGAAGGCGCTGAAGCACATGGATGGAGGTAAGTCCAGCCTTGCTCTGACCTGTCCCAGACCAGCTGCCCACCATACCTGGTGTGATGAAAACCGATTTCCAGTCTGGCTGCATGTGAGAATTTCCTTGGAGCCCTGTCAAGATTCCAGTTCTTACTCAGTGGGTGTGTTTACCAAAAACATGTTTTACAGAGCATTATTCTTGAAAAAGTATTCATCAAATATGAATATATTAGCATTTTAAGAATATTTCAATCTGTTAAAACTTAAGGATTAAATGAAGGATTTTTTTTTCTTCACAAAGTATTTGACTATAATGAAACATTTTTATATGGGAATGTTTTCTTTAATCCTGAGTTACTTTCTGGTTTGCTAAAACTTAGCATTTTTAAGATAACTTTCTAAATCCACAGATTTTACCTCTTCCTAAAATGCATCTTAACTGTTGATGACGTTTACAGCCACTTTGTATTGGCTTTGACAACCTTTGAAGGACTGAACACTTGTCAGTCGTTTTGCATCTCGAATACGCAGCATTTTACGGAGTGTGGGTTTCGCTGGGCCCTTGCTGCTTATGTCCTCCAGGCAGCTGAGCTGAGCCAGGAGTGCCCGAGCCCCACGTGGGCTGCCAGGCCGAGTGGGGAGAAGAGTCTGAACCCCTGAGAATCTTGGCATCATTGGAGGGCCTCTTACATGTTTGAAAGATAATTGCCCTTGAACCCTGGTAAAGTTTGTATAGTACAAAATTTTCCTTGGTACTTCTAAGTCTTTCAATCTCCTTAAATCCCCCTGGAGTGTTTTTAGGAGTTCATCATAAACTGGGATCCGTCACTCTGCAGGCATCAGCTCTTAACTTTGTGAGTCATGCCTTTGTTTTAGAGACTGTCAAGTCTTGTGTTTGACGGAGTCTGAGCACTTGCTAAAAATTTAGGAGGCTTAGACACATTCAGGATGTGTGTGATGATAAATATTCCACCTTAAGATTCTGGTAGGACTTTTTCTTTGTCTCCTTGTATTGTGCTGAATGGAACCACTCAGTCTCCAGAAAGAAATGGAAGAGCTTGGTTTTTACTGGCAGGTAGCTAGAGGATGAGAGAAGACAGTGGCACCCTACTCCAGTACTCTTGCCTGGAAAATCCCATGGACGGAGGAGGCTGGTGGGCTGAAATCCATGGGCCACGAAGAGTGGGACACGACTGAGCGACTTCACTTTCACTTTCATGCATTGGAGAAGGAAATGGCAACCCACTTTAGTGTTCTTGCCTGGGGAATCCCAGGAGTGGGGGAGCCTGGTGGGCTGCTGTCTGGGGTCGCACAGAGTCGGACATGACTGAATCCATTTAGCAGCAGCAGCTAGAGGATGACCTTCCCCCCACCCCCTTTTTTTTTCTTTGTTGTTACATAGTCAGTGCCCATGCAATACCTTAACCAGGAGTAGCTTTTGGCCTGGGCTTCCCTGGTGGCTCAGATGGTAAAGCGTCTGTCTGCAGTGCAGGAGACCCGGGTTCGATCCCTGGTTTGGGAAGATCCCCTGGAGAAGGAAATGGCAGTCCACTCCAGTATTCTTGCCTGGAAAATCCCATGGATGGTGGAGCCTGGTAGGCTACTGTCCATGGGGTCGCAGAGTCCGAGGCAACTGAGCCACTTCACTTTCCCAGGGCCACCTTACGCTGTATCTACTTAAGCCTTTCAAGTATGTTCCAAACATAGGTGCACATCTTGGATTTGTACTGACGAGAGTCAGTACCTCAGAAGTTTTCTTAAAAGCAGAAGCTGAGAAGGTAGAAGAGCCTGCCACCCACCCTTTGGGAACACTGTGGCTGTGCTTGGTCCCCTGGGATTGTTGGGTCGCTGCCTCAGTTTCCTTCATACTTTCTCTCCCTGAGACTGCACGTTCCTCATGCCCCATTCTGAGCTGCCTCCCCTCGCAGTTCTGCAGATTCATTTGCTTGTCTGCAGATTCATTTGCTTGTGTGGCTTTAGCACTGGCTGTACACAGACTCCCCTCCCTGAGNTGGCCTGTTGCCTGTTTGGGTAAATAAAGTTTTGCCAGAACGTCACACACTCACTCACCGACTTACAGTCCGCCTGCTTTCACACCATAGCGGCAGGGATGCACGTGGAGCCAGACGCACGTGGAGCCAGACGCCCCCAAACCTGGCCGTCGGGCCTTTGGGGGAACAGTGTGCAGACCACCGTGCGTGGCCACAGCCTGGGATTCTAGCATCAGGCAGTAAAGTGCCCCCTTTCATGCTTCGGCCACAAGTGCCGAGGAGCCGCCTTCTGTCCAGCCATGTTTTATTCACTCCCCCCTTCAGTTCTCATCCGAAGGATGCTCCCCAAACACCTCCTGTGTGAAAAACGCCCCTCTCCGATCTGTTTCCTGAGGGACAAGAGCCCGCTTTCTAACTGTGCATCTGACCACGCTGCGCGCTGACTTCCCATCGCCTGCACTCAGGGGCCCTGCAGAACAGTGGTCCCTGTGCCACCCAAGCACATCGCCAACAGCAGGGCCCTGAGAAAGCAGCTCTCTAGGGGAGGAAAGCTCAGATATGTGCCAATTTCCATGGTGTAAACATTTCCACCAGTGTCCACTTCAAACTACCCACAGTTTGACAACCAGCTTGCAAAACACAGTGGTTACTTCGTCACTAAGTTGCGTCTGACCCTTTGTGACCCCATGGACTGAAGCCCGCCAGGCTCCTCTGTCTGTGGGATTCCCCAGGCAGGAATACTGGAGGCGGTTGCCATTTCCTTCTCCAGGGGATCTTCCTGACCCAGGGATTGAACCCAGGTCTCCTGCAGTGGAAAGCAGAGTCTTTAGCACTGTGTCACCTGGGAAGCGCTGCAAAATGACGGGCTATTCATAAATGGCTCTCACGAACCGGACACGAGCCAGCTCCAGCGAGCCGCTGATGAGCCCTGACCGCTGTTAATCCTCGCCGTCCCTCAGTGACACTTCACTCCAGTCGGGACAAATCCTTGCCACTCCCAGACCACCGGGAGGCTCTGAGGTCCCACGCCCTCACTCAGGGCACTTCCTCTGTCTAGACCAGGCTTCCTTTCCTGACTGACTCACGAAGACCAACTCAGCATTCTGGATTCGGCTCAAATCAAATCTCTTCCACAAACATGTTTCAAGATTCACCTCTACTCATTCCATTTAAATAGAATAGAATCTGTTTAAATAGAATCCTCCTGCTTTTGCGTCCACAAGCACCAAAAATACCTTCCTGTCACTGTCTTCCTGTCACATTTCATGATATATACTTGTGAGCATGCGTCCTAAGTCGCCTCAGTCGTGTCCGACTCTTTGCAACCCTATGGACTGTAGTTTCTCAGGCTCCTCTGTCCGTGGGATTCTCCAGGCAAGAATACTGGACTGGATTGCCATTTCCTTCTCCAGGGGATTTTCCAGACCCAGGGACCAAACCCACATCTCTTACGTCTCCTTCATTGGCAGGTGGGTTCTTTACCACTAGCACCATCTGTATGTTTACAAAACTGCACAGTCTAGACTGTAAGACTGAGGGCAGGATCTGTTTCATATTTTTCTGGCACAAATGCATGCGCGCATGCCCAGTTGTGTCCGACTCTTTGCAACCCCATGGCCTGTAGCCCACCAGGCTCCTCTGTACCTGGAATTCTCCAGGCAAGAATGCTGGACTGGATTGCCATTTCCTTCTCCAAGGGCCCTTCTCAACCCAGGAATCAAATCCACGTTTCCTGCATTGCAGGCAGATTCTTTACCATCTGAGCTACCTGAGAAGCCCTATAGACTATATTATTATATATAATTTTAGTAACAAATATTATATGTAACATGTTATAAATATAATAAACATTATATAACTATGATAATACAGTGTATGTAATATGATATTTTACATATAAAGAATGTTTCAGTTAATACAGAATCTTCACATCAACCCTATGTCCAGGGTACTCCTGTTATCCCCATTTCACAGATTGAGAAACAAAGATGTCAAGTCATTTGCCTAAGGCTACACAGCTAATTTGGCTTCACCAGGAGCTAAGTCAGTAAAGAATCTGCCTGCAATGTAAGAGACCTGGGTTCGACCCCTTGGTTGAGAGGATCCCCTGGAGAAGGAAATGGCAACCCACTCCAGGATTCTTGCCTGAAGGATCCCATGGACAGAGGAGCCTGGTGGACTAGAGTCCACGAGTTCGCAAGAGCCAGACACAACTTAGGAACTAAGCCGCCACCACAGGGCTAATCAGAGGGGAAGCAGGATTTAAACCCCGGCTCTTCATCGCGCTGAGAGGAGACAACCAGGCTCCTCTACGACGTCTCACCACTGTCGAGAGCTGGGTCCCTCCCGGAGCTCTCCGAGGGGAGGACGGCCTCTGGCCAAGACCTTGGCCTTGATCAGGTGGCTGAGCACGCGCACGGCCCTGCCACACCTGCACACGCGCACGGCCCCGCCACACCGGCACACGCTGCAGTCNCGATGGACAGGGAGGCCTGGCGTGCTGTGATTCATGAGGTTGCAAAGACTCGGATACGACTGAGTGACTGAACTGAACTGAACTGAACTGAAAGCCTAGGAAGTGGGCTGCTTGGAACTGGCCAGCCCAGTAGGTAGTCACAGTGTCTGGGCTGCCGGGGCCTGGAGGGAAGGAGATCCTGGAGGAACTGGAGCTGGGCACAGTGGGAAATGTCACGGGGCCAGGACCTGAGGGCCTCAAGCTGGGAGTGTTCCCACGGGGTTTTTGGACGTAGAGTAAGGGGAGATACTGGGCAGCGGAAGCACCCCAAGCCCCCTCCCCATCTGTTATGGTGGTCACGATAAAACTGTGGAGAGCCTGATGGTCCCATCTGAGACCAGCAACAGTGAGTTTGGACAGTGTTTCCCACGGAATTTAACACACCCAGTGAACCCAGTTAGCTTTGGATCTCTCTTTGGGGACGTCGGTTTCAAAGTTACCTGGACGTCAAAAGAACTGTAATTTCAATTTGATATTTGGAAAGTCCACCCAAAATCTCACAATGTTTTAAATAGAATAGATAGATAGAATCGTAGGTTGATAGAATCGAGGTCACTGTGAAACAATTATTTCTTGATCTAAGGTGGAAAACAAAAAGATTTCAAAGGTCATTACAGATCACTTAAAGGCACAGAAACTCACACAACCTGATGTCAAACGTGGCATTCCAGGAAAACTGTTCTCTTATGAGAGACAGAAACCAAATCACGTCTTGCATCAGCCTGCTCTGAATAAAACCCATTTACCCAGTTAAACTGATTTCAACCTTGGAAAAGTCCTGACCACATAAAAACTCTGTTCTCCATGTTTCTCTTCCGGAGACCTTCTGCAACTTTCATTAGCTATACTTTGTCCCTTGCTCTTTCCATTGAGAAATAACCAGCTTAGGACAGAATCATTCTTTTTCCTTTAACAAAACCTATTTCTGCTCCTCATACATCCTTCTGAAAACACACACCCAACTTTCCTTAAGCCGCCATGAAGGGTCTTCTGCACTGGCATTCTATAGGTTGGCAGAGGCCATCTCAAGGTAGCACCAAACGGCTTCTTTTCTCTTTCACAAGAAGACAAAAGTAGATCAGCTTACACCTGTTTAGCCAGCAGAGTTCTCATTGTTTCATCTTATTTGAAATGGTCCTTGAACCCAATGAATTCCTTTCATTTTTCTTAGTTGTAGTTTTTAAGTTACCAACATTGGGAGGGACTGCTTTAGATGGATGCTTTCAACACAAAACTATTCCTTTAGAGTTTACCAAAAAGCTCCAACCCCACTTACATTCACTTAAAAATTTAATCATGTCGGGTTGTTGTGACAAATTTTATAACAGGAACAGTATGCACTTCCTTTCAGTAACCCTAGGTACAATGAAAGTGTTATACTTAATGTGGGTGACTCTAAAGTACAGGTCTGTGTTAATTAAACTCACAGGCTTAAGCCAGCACTAATACCAGATATTAATTGACTATTTTCCCAGATCACAGGAGCCCAAAATGTATTCTGATGAGCCTCTTCTATGTTTCTGGGAATATATAAGGGCTCAATTGCCTTTAAGCTAATTGAAGATAGCCCATTTACAAGTTAATTTTTACATAAAGACAGAGCCAGAGGCCTCATAGTTTTACCACTTGAATTTAAAATGCCCTCCCCCCACGCTTTTATCCTTCATTCTGAGGGACTACAGATGAATCAGGTAGTTTCTGAGCACGCAGTCAGAGCAGTTCCATTGAAGAGGCAGAGGAGGGAGAAACGAAAGCTGCTTTCTTTCTGTTTTTTAAAATCCCACCAAGTAACCCAAGGTTAGAGTCTCAAGCAGTGTTTGAGATAAACAATACAAGGGCTGCTTTTGTATTTCAAGGCTTAAGGACCACCGTGCCCACATCGGCAGGGCAGCTGGACAGACTAAACGACCTAAGATGAAGATAGCAATGACAAAAACTTGTAGACACAGGCAAGTTTTCCAGATAAAAAAGGATGGAAGTGCAGGTATGAAGATCAAGGGAGAGGTAAAATGGGAGGGACAGAAGACTGAAAAAGAGAACAGGAAAAGTGAAGGTGAGTCAGCGCCGGGACGATGGGCCTTCCAGCCGCTGCCCGACGTGAGGACTGAGCCTATCACTCTTGTGACTCTCTGGGCAGGGATGGCCCGCTAGGCCAGGGTCTGCACGGGTGAGGCTAGCCTCTCCGGCCTCTGCTGGCTGCAGGTCGAGGTGCACCGTGGGCAGCCAGAGGTCTCGCCAGCCGAGAGGAGTGAGGCTGTGGCTGCCTGGCATGCATTCTCGAAAGGAGAGGACAGAGAGGAGAAGCAGAGAAACAGCAGGAGAGGGGAAAGGATGAGGAGGCGGGGACATTGTTGCCTAGATGAGGGACCTGAGCCCCCGGGATCAGGAAGGCAGGGTTCAGGTGGCCACTTGCTGCCCACCGGGAAGCTGCATTCAAGGGCCCAAGAGGTGCCCAGATCCCCTCTGCAGAAAGGGATGAGCCACACACTGGGGGCCATAAATCTGATACCAACCAGGGTTCTTGGCCTTGCTCATCCAATAGAAATTGACTAGAGGCCCGACAAGAAATTCAGGCAAGGCTTTATTAGGGCCCCTGCTACAGCGGGGTTGGGGGAGGGAGCGAGAACAGACAGCAGGTTCCCTTGCTCGCTTGCTCCTGACCTCGACCCGCTGCAGAAGAATCGCTGAGGTCGGAAGTCGCAGAAAACAGGCCAGCCCCCTTGCCTTCTGTCTGGCAGAAGTCGCCCCAGCTGGCATCGATGCAGTTCCTTCGCTCGCATCCAGAATAGAATTCTTTGCCTTTGCTTCCCTCCAGTGCCAGGACCATGGGCTGCACCGTCGACCCGTCCACTTCGGTGCTGAGAACGTGTGTTGAATTTGGGGGGCAGCGGGGAGAAGGAGCCAGGGGCTCGCGGTGGGAAGAAGTTAAGGAGGAAGGCTGGAAAGCTAGACGGCCGTCCTGCCACATCCTCGGAGCAGGGCGGCTCACCACCCCCCAAGATTCTGGCAGGTGACAGCCCAGCTTCCCATCCCCAGGGGTGCTTTTTAGAGGCAAGAGTGGCATGTGTTCCACGCAAACAAGGCCAGCCTGCAGGTGCCGTGCACACACGGACACCGTGTGTATGAGAGGCTCGGGGCGCAGTTATGCCTGCCCTGCGTTTGGCTGCAGTTTGTATGAGGATGTAGGGGATGTCAAGTATGGCCACCCCTCCTCATGGACACTGGGGGGCGGGCGGGGGGCTGTTGTCTGCAGCTGCCATTGGCGACCGTAGCCAGCTCTGCTTAGCGATCAGCAACCTCACAGCAGCCTCGGGCGCCGGATATGCTCCAGCGAGGGCTTGCGGGAAACCCAGGGGCAGGGTCCCCGTGTGACAGCCAGGGGTCCCCTCCTGCCCTGGCCTACATTCTTCACTGAGTGCCCAGAACCTGGTGTCTACACTGGGAGCACTGGTCCCCTTCTGTCTTAGTCTGCCCCCACACCCCAGCCTTCAGTCTCACGAGTGATGGCCTGTGGCAGAGGGAAGGGGTGTCTTCTTGACCGCTCACCGCTCCCTCCTTCTCTAGCAGGTCTATGGTTTGCTGGCCCTTTGGGGTTAGCCAGAACACTTGTCCTCACTGATGTCAGGAGCCTCCCCGACCTCTGACTCCTTTGCCTGGGCCGTGCGCATGGGTACACAGGGCCTGCGTTTCATGTCCCTGGGGAGCACCTGGCCCTGCTGCCTGCCCATCCTGTTTGAAGCTGGAAGGGGAAGAATATGGCGGGATGCAGAGGGGACAGGCCAGGGGGTCCCAGCTGAGTCCCTGGAGCCCCCAGCTCAGGGTGTCTGGGCGGCATCCTGCTGCTGAGCGTGACCTCAGCTCCTCTGGCCCACGAGTGCCTGTATACCCCCTGGGCCCCCCGGGGCGGACTCTGATGGCACCCCCGCCCCCACAGGACTGCCCCAGGGTCTTCTCTGCCGGCCTGGACCTGACGGAGATGTGCGGGAGAAACCCAGCTCACTACGCCGAGTACTGGAAGGCCGTGCAAGAGCTGTGGCTGCGGACATACCTGTCCAGCCTGGTGCTGGTTGCTGCCATCAACGTGCGTTTTCCTCCTGGGGGGCCACCTGGGTTGCCAACTGTGGGCCAGCCCTTGGGGTGGGTGGACATGGCCCTCCCTTAGAAAGCCCTCAGGGAGGAAGGGGGGTCAGGGAGGCCTGCAGAGGTCATCAGCTTGCCGTTACAGGCCAAGTGAGAAGAGGGGGTCACGTGGTGGTGGTGAGTGTGGGGACAGGAGCCAGGGCCCATGGTCACCTCTGGGGAACATCACTTTGGCCTAACCTAAGGCAAGGGTGGGCCGGAGGCCAGGGGCCTGAGCTGGCTGGAGAGGATGGGCTGGGTGGCCGGCCACCTCCTCGTGGACAGTGGGTGCGAGAGATGAGGACAGTGGTGGCCCCGGGCCATCTGGGCAGGAGTGAGGTGACAGCCCAGGCCCGATGTGCATTTGGCGTCTGAGGGACCAGACAAGAGCAGAGAGGAGAAGCCGCTTGCAGCCCCAGCGTGAGCCTGAGGGGAGAGGGGTGTGCGGGCTGATGGGTGAGCAAGTCCTGCTGCGCACGCCCCCAGANAGGTGCCCAGATCCCCTCTGCAGAAAGGGATGAGCCACACACTGGGGGCCATAAATCTGATACCAACCAGGGTTCTTGGCCTTGCTCATCCAATAGAAATTGACTAGAGGCCCGACAAGAAATTCAGGCAAGGCTTTATTAGGGCCCCTGCTACAGCGGGGTTGGGGGAGGGAGCGAGAACAGACAGCAGGTTCCCTTGCTCGCTTGCTCCTGACCTCGACCCGCTGCAGAAGAATCGCTGAGGTCGGAAGTCGCAGAAAACAGGCCAGCCCCCTTGCCTTCTGTCTGGCAGAAGTCGCCCCAGCTGGCATCGATGCAGTTCCTTCGCTCGCATCCAGAATAGAATTCTTTGCCTTTGCTTCCCTCCAGTGCCAGGACCATGGGCTGCACCGTCGACCCGTCCACTTCGGTGCTGAGAACGTGTGTTGAATTTGGGGGGCAGCGGGGAGAAGGAGCCAGGGGCTCGCGGTGGGAAGAAGTTAAGGAGGAAGGCTGGAAAGCTAGACGGCCGTCCTGCCACATCCTCGGAGCAGGGCGGCTCACCACCCCCCAAGATTCTGGCAGGTGACAGCCCAGCTTCCCATCCCCAGGGGTGCTTTTTAGAGGCAAGAGTGGCATGTGTTCCACGCAAACAAGGCCAGCCTGCAGGTGCCGTGCACACACGGACACCGTGTGTATGAGAGGCTCGGGGCGCAGTTATGCCTGCCCTGCGTTTGGCTGCAGTTTGTATGAGGATGTAGGGGATGTCAAGTATGGCCACCCCTCCTCATGGACACTGGGGGGCGGGCGGGGGGCTGTTGTCTGCAGCTGCCATTGGCGACCGTAGCCAGCTCTGCTTAGCGATCAGCAACCTCACAGCAGCCTCGGGCGCCGGATATGCTCCAGCGAGGGCTTGCGGGAAACCCAGGGGCAGGGTCCCCGTGTGACAGCCAGGGGTCCCCTCCTGCCCTGGCCTACATTCTTCACTGAGTGCCCAGAACCTGGTGTCTACACTGGGAGCACTGGTCCCCTTCTGTCTTAGTCTGCCCCCACACCCCAGCCTTCAGTCTCACGAGTGATGGCCTGTGGCAGAGGGAAGGGGTGTCTTCTTGACCGCTCACCGCTCCCTCCTTCTCTAGCAGGTCTATGGTTTGCTGGCCCTTTGGGGTTAGCCAGAACACTTGTCCTCACTGATGTCAGGAGCCTCCCCGACCTCTGACTCCTTTGCCTGGGCCGTGCGCATGGGTACACAGGGCCTGCGTTTCATGTCCCTGGGGAGCACCTGGCCCTGCTGCCTGCCCATCCTGTTTGAAGCTGGAAGGGGAAGAATATGGCGGGATGCAGAGGGGACAGGCCAGGGGGTCCCAGCTGAGTCCCTGGAGCCCCCAGCTCAGGGTGTCTGGGCGGCATCCTGCTGCTGAGCGTGACCTCAGCTCCTCTGGCCCACGAGTGCCTGTATACCCCCTGGGCCCCCCGGGGCGGACTCTGATGGCACCCCCGCCCCCACAGGACTGCCCCAGGGTCTTCTCTGCCGGCCTGGACCTGACGGAGATGTGCGGGAGAAACCCAGCTCACTACGCCGAGTACTGGAAGGCCGTGCAAGAGCTGTGGCTGCGGACATACCTGTCCAGCCTGGTGCTGGTTGCTGCCATCAACGTGCGTTTTCCTCCTGGGGGGCCACCTGGGTTGCCAACTGTGGGCCAGCCCTTGGGGTGGGTGGACATGGCCCTCCCTTAGAAAGCCCTCAGGGAGGAAGGGGGGTCAGGGAGGCCTGCAGAGGTCATCAGCTTGCCGTTACAGGCCAAGTGAGAAGAGGGGGTCACGTGGTGGTGGTGAGTGTGGGGACAGGAGCCAGGGCCCATGGTCACCTCTGGGGAACATCACTTTGGCCTAACCTAAGGCAAGGGTGGGCCGGAGGCCAGGGGCCTGAGCTGGCTGGAGAGGATGGGCTGGGTGGCCGGCCACCTCCTCGTGGACAGTGGGTGCGAGAGATGAGGACAGTGGTGGCCCCGGGCCATCTGGGCAGGAGTGAGGTGACAGCCCAGGCCCGATGTGCATTTGGCGTCTGAGGGACCAGACAAGAGCAGAGAGGAGAAGCCGCTTGCAGCCCCAGCGTGAGCCTGAGGGGAGAGGGGTGTGCGGGCTGATGGGTGAGCAAGTCCTGCTGCGCACGCCCCCAGACGGGGTTGGTGCAGCACAGGGATGGGGAGGGAAGAGGGCTGGAGGCACCCAGGGCCTCACCACCGCTGGGAGCGTGAGGGGGCGGCTCAGAGGTCTGGCTCTCCCTGCAGGGAGCCTGCCCTGCGGGGGGCTGTATGCTCGCCCTCACCTGTGACTGCCGGGTCCTGGCTGACAACCCCAAGTACCACATAGGGTTGAACGAGACCCTGCTGGGCATCACCGCCCCCTTCTGGTAAGGCCAGGAGCCAGGCCCACCACCCCCACCCCCTGGCCGGGAACTCCGAGCCCCCACTCCGAGTCGGGTGTCTGTTTCCAGGCTCAAAGACACATACGTGAACACCATTGGGCACCGCGCCTCGGAGCAGGCCCTGCAGCTGGGGTCACTCTTCCCGCCGGCAGAGGCCCTCCAGGTGGGCCTAGTGGACCAGGTGGTGCCGGAGGACCAAGTGCTGAGCACAGCACTCTCAGTGATGGCCCGGTGGCTGGCCGTCCCAGGTGAGGGGCGGGTAGGGGTGCCTGTGTGCCGGCAGAGCCCCCTCCTCTCTCAGCCTGAGGCTCCTCGTAAGCCCAGGAGTTCTCAAGCCATACACAGATGAGACGCTCACAGTAGCAGACTGACTTTGTGTCCTGAGGCTGGTATAACAAGTGACAAGACAGGGAACTGAGGGGTGAGGGCACTTAGGTGCTTAAAACAAGGGAAATGCATTCTTGCACAGTCTGGAGGCCAGAGTTCAAAATCAGGGTGTGAGCAGGGCCTTGTTCCCTGCAGAGGCCCTGGGGAGGCGCCTTCCTGCCTCTTTTATCTTCAGGGGCTCCAGAGACTCCTGGGCTGAGGCTGCATCACTCCAGCCTCTGTGTCTTCACACACCTTCTCTACATGTTTCTATATCTCAGACCTCCTGTTCCTTCTAAGGACACCCGTCCCTGGATTCAGGCAGTGGTTATGGTGGTTTAGTCGCTAAGTCATGCCCGACTGCAACTCCACGGACCGTAGCCCACACAGCTCCTCTGTCCATGGGATTTCCCAGTCAAGAATACTGGAGTAGGTTGCCATTTTCTTCTCCAGGGGATCTTCCTAGGTCTCCTAGGGTCCTGCATTGTGGGCAGATTCTTTACCAACTGAGCCACCAGGGAAGCTCTCCCTGGATTTAGGGCAGGCCCGCCCTAAATCCAAGATGATCTCATCTTAGTTACCTCTGCAAAAACCTTTTTCCTAATCAGGCTACTTACACATGCCTTTCCAGGGTCCACTGTTCAACCCACTACACAGACAACTGGAAACAGCTCTTAGGTTCCACATCTGGTGATAAGAGTGCTTTTGTCAGTGACCATAGAAACCAGGGGTCACCTGTCTGTAAAGGGCCAGGGAGATGTCCGGCTTTGCTGGTCACACGGTCACTGCCATAACCACAGCACCGGAGTGAGGGCTGTGGGAGTGTGAACTAGGAAGTATATCTAGTGATACTGGAACACCAAGCCAATTCTGAATTTCAGGTGATTTTTACATGTCACAAAATACTAGCCTTTAAAATGTTTTTCCCACCATATATAAAAATGCAACCACCGTTCTTAGCTCTTGAGCTTTGGGGGGCCAGGTTTGCTGATGCCCGAGTACTACACAGCCAGCTGTTAATGATGTGGTAAAGAATAGTTAGCGACATAGAAGATATTCCTGAAGATATAGCTGAGGGAAAATAACGGGCTGACAAGGCAGTTTTCACAGTATCATCCTGTACGTTTTTAAAAGCAGTTGGCGGACAGCAGAGAACGGGTGATTTTCCTTTTCTTCCCTTTGCTCCCTTGAGTTTTCTGCCGGCATTTCGGCTGGAACCGTCTGGGGCAGGTCCTCACAGGGGGGCCCCATCTTCTTCAGATCACGCGCGCCAGCTGACCAAGAACATGATGCGAAAGGCCACCGCAGACCGCCTGCTGAGGCAGCGCGATGCCGACATCCAGAACTTTGTCAGCTTCATCTGCAGAGACTCCATCCAGAAGTCGCTGCAGGTGTACTTGGAGAAACTCCGACAGAGGAAAGGCTGAGGGCAGGGCTGCCTGCCAGGGTTTTGGCCGAACCCACCCTTCTGGGCACTGTGGCTCTAGAGGACTTAAGTCCTGTCTTTGCCCATTTAAAATTCCTTCCAGCTCTTTGTTTTGCCCATCTCCCTAGAAGGCTCTGATCCTCACAGCCATAGTCCCAAGACCTGCTGCCACTCCCGAATGCCCTTTGTGCCTGGCGGGTAGGCAGGGGCACAGCTGGCAAGCAGTGTCTTGACTGGGGATAATAAACTGGCAGGTGGGCCCCTCCTGGACCTTGGCAACGTCACCACTGAGCATGCGTGCTGTTTTTTCCCAGAGCAGAATAAAGCCCTCGAGTTTCCCATTCCTGGCTGGTGGGATGCCTGATTGCTAGAGGCATAAAGCCAGGTAGTTGGTGCTGATGAGCCCCACGAGAGAAGGAAATGGGGAAAGACCTTGGGCCACCATGTTTGTTTGGATGGAAAACCTGTACAAATTTCCAAGAAACTGGGTAACTTTGAGAGGAAGAAGGGAGGCATTTTACATTACAAGCGTCCTAAATGTTATTTCAGAAAGATCTAACAAAAGTTTGTCCAAACTCTTTTGAAACAAGTTTTACTCTCCAGTATAATTCAGGCCAATTAAATCTTGCCAAAGGTGAGATGCTTCAAAACCAGCAACCTCATCGGGTCCCTGTCAGTTACACTGTGAACCCTAGTCCGCTTGTCCCCACCCCTGGGATTGGCTTACCCCAAGTGCAGGCCTCCTCGCGAGCCTCTGCCCAGCAAAGGGCTCCTGAGGAGGAAGCTGCCAGGAAGGCACTTTTGAAGGGGTTGTACCAGGAAGTTGCTGGGGTTCTATGGGCGGGAGGGACCCTAACCCAGCCTGCCTGCTCACCAGTGCGGGGGCTCTCCACAAGTCCCAGGGCCGCCAACCGGCTGGGGGCAGGGGGACAACCTTCCTGACCTCCTCCCCGCCAACTGCAGTGCTGGGTGGGACAGGACCCTCGTACCCACAAGTGCTGCTAGAGGCCTGCAGACCTGGGAACCAGGGCTGGAGGAGGGTCACTCAGGATTGGGAGGTTGACCTTGCACATTCACATGACGTGTGTGTGAGAGCACTTACCCCATGTGCACTCAGTTCAGGTGCTTAGAAGCACTTAGTTTACACAGGCACTGTCTTCTGGAGCCAGCCAGGTCTGGAAGTGGTCCGTTCCCAGCAGAAAAATGTGTGGGCAGGCCAGGCTGTCCTTGTCCCCTAGGTGGGCTGGGACCAGGGATCTGCTCGGTGGCAGGACAAAGGTCTGTGTCCCAGAAGTCCTGAGCCCTAAGAAGGGACCTGGAGGAGTCAGAGCCCACACACGTGTGGGGCCCTGGCTGAGTGTGTGCTGTTTATCAAGCTCAGCTGCGTGCCCAGCATGCTGGAAGATATTTCTTGAAACCTTATGAGGTAGGTGGTGGCAGCCCATTTCACAGATAGGGAAATGGGCTCCGAGTGGTCCCATCACTTGTCCAGGCCCAGCTACCCCTGCCCTGCAGCCTCGCTGGGGGTTGGCTGGCCATGCTGGAGGAGATCTGTGGGGCTTGCTCCTTGTGGCCAGAGTCTGCAGGCAGTCTGCCCCAGCCAGGCCCCAGGGCCGTCAGTGGGACTTGAGGGTCACCTCCACAGGAAAATGGTCACTGATGGTCAGGGCCTGGAGGGAGAAGGGGCCAAGCCTGAGACCCTGCTGAGCAGCCAGTCCCTCAAGCACCACCGCGGAAAACTGCCCCCCATTCAGGAAGGAGCCCACCGGGTGTCCAAACAAACCACTGCATCTTGGGGGAGGTGTTGACGTCTATGCCAGGTGTGGCCTGTGGGTGGGCTGGGAGCACAGTCTCAGGACCCCACTCCAGGGACGAAAGAGCTTCCTGCACTGCCACCCCAGTTTTGTTCCATTCGGCCAGACCTGAACCTCTAAGGGCCTTTTCTAGAAACGCTAGTGCAAGGAGGGGAGTGCCTGATCCCTGAGGTTGGGATCTGGGTTCAGCCCTGCCCTCGCCCCCGGCCCCGCCCCGGCCCCAGCACTTGCCTGAGTCTGGTCCAGGCCGAATTCCTCCTGGAAGTCGTGCACGGTGGCTGACTGATGCTTCAGGCTCTTGCGCAGATGGGAGCCACAGACCACGATGCGGTCGTAGGCGCAGTCCGAGTTGCCCACCGTGGTGTCGGCGCTGTCCGGGATGAGCCACTTGAAGACCTCGCTGCTGCGCAGGCGGATGGCCGGCCAGTCCTGCACCCTCACGTATTTGCAGTCGGCATTGAAGTCGCCCAGAAACAGGATGTCCTGCNTGCTATCTTAATATGTTTGTCATAGCTTTCTTCCAAGGAGCAAGTATCTTTTAATTTCATGGCTGCAGTAACCATCTGCAGTGATTTTGGAGCCCAAGAAAATAAAGTCTCTCACTGTTTCTATTGTTTCCCCATCTATTTGCCATGAAGTGATGGGACCAGATGCCATAATTTTAATTTTCTGAATGTTGTTTTAAGCCAGCTTTTTCACTCTCCTTTCACCTTTATCAAAAGATTCTTTAGTCCTCTTTGTTTTCTGCCATAAGGGTGGTGTCATCTGCATATCTGAGGTTATCGATATTTCTCCTGGCAATGTTGATTCCAGCTTGTGATTCATCCAGTCTGGCATTTCACATGATGTTCTTTGCATATAAATTAAATAAACAGGGTGACAATATACAGCCTTGACACACTCCTTTCCCAATTTTTAATGAATCCATTGTTCCATGTTCAGTTCTAACTGTTGCTTCTTGACTTGTATACTGGATTCTCAGGAGGCAGGTAAGGTGGTCTGATATTCCCATCTTTTTAAGAATTTTCCACAGTTCATTGTGATCCACACAGTCAAAGGCTTTAGTGTAGTCAATGAAGCAGAAATAGATGTTTTTCTGGAATTCTCCATTTTTTTTCTATGACCCCATGGACGTTGGCAATTTGGTCTCTGCTTCTTCTGTCTTTTCTAAATACAGCTTGAACATCTGGAAGTTCTCTGTTCTTGTACTATTAAAATCTAGCTTGGAGGATTTTGAGCACTACCTTGTTAGCATGTTAAATGGATGCAATTATGTAGTAGTTTGAACATTTTTTGATATTGCCCTTGTTTGAGATTGGATTGAAAATGGACCTTTTCTAGTCCTTTGGCTGGAGTTTTCCAAATTTGCTGGTGTATTGAGTGCAGCACTTTAACAGCATCATCTTTTATGATTTGAAGTAGTTCAGCTGGAAATCTATAACTTCCACTAGCTTTGTTTGTAGTGATGCTTCCTAAGGCCCATTTGACTTCACACTCCAGGATGTCTGGTTCTAGGTGAATGATCACACCATCATGGTTATATGGGTCATTAAGATCTTTTTTGTATNATTTGAAGTAGTTCAGCTGGAAATCTATAACTTCCACTAGCTTTGTTTGTAGTGATGCTTCCTAAGGCCCATTTGACTTCACACTCCAGGATGTCTGGTTCTAGGTGAATGATCACACCATCATGGTTATATGGGTCATTAAGATCTTTTTTGTATAGCTCTTCTGTGCATTCTTGCCACCTCTTCTTAATATCTTCTGCTTCTGTTAGGTCCATACCATTTCTATGGTTTATTGTGCCTATCTTTGCATGAAATGTTCCCTTGGTATCTCTAATTTTCTTGAAGAGATCTCTAGTCTTTCCCATTCTATTGTTTTCCTCTATTTGAATTATTCACTTAGGAAGGCTATCTTATCTCTCCTTGCTAGTCTTTGGAACTCTGCATTCAGATGCGTACATGTGCAAGTATTAAATTAAAAAAAATTGTGTTCTTCAAAATGCTAAAGCAAAGGCTTTTCTTAAAAGTATATTTTACCCTAAGTGTTTTGTCTTCATTCTCATTGGATTTGATTATTATGCTAGTAATTTCAAATTAATTGTTTTAACTTGACTTTTAAAGTTGATTTTGCTGTTTCAGAGTTCAAGTTTGTTGTGAATTCACTAATGTATTTCATAGCAAGTAAATGTTTCCTCAGTTGATTATATTAAAATAATTTACATTTGTATGATGGGTAAAGTACATCTGTTAACCTTATGCCAGATATTTATAGTAGGCTAGCTGCTTTATGTCACCTTTCTCAGAAACCCAGGCGAAAGGAAAAACTACCAGATCTGATGTTGTTTGTAGTTGTGGCAGTGGGAATGACAGCATTGGTGGGTCTTGAGTTGAGCTTTAAGCCAACTTTCTCGCTCTCCTCCTTCANCGCCAGATGTGTATAAGAGACAGTCCTTATACTGGTCCCGACCCAGGGGCTCACTGCTCACGAAGCTGTACTCGTGCCTGGACACGCTGCGGAGATACGGGCCGGGTTTAGGGTCAAGGCATCGCTCCGAGACCTGGGGTCTGGGCCGGGGCTTCCCACACTGGGCCCTGCCTGCCGCACCTGTTGATTTGCTCTATGAGAGCGGACACGGCGCTGAAGTCGGGATCTCGCACCTCCTGCACGAGCATGACATCATAGCCAGCCAGGATCTGGGGGAGGAGCCAGCAGGTGCAGGGTCAGGCGCGCCGCAGATCAGCCGGAGGAGACCAGCCGCGACCCCGCCCTGGGCCCCCAGCCTCACTTGCGCGATGACGCCGCTGCAGGCCGGATCCGACACTTTGCTGTCTCCGAAGCTCTGGATGTTGAAAGCTCCTATGCGCAGCGCCTGGGCTCTGGCAGCCCCCAACGCCCAGAGTGCGGCCAGTAATGTCAGGGGCCCGCCCATGGGCGGTCTTAGAGGGACAGACACGGCCGGGTGTGAACGAGGACCTGGAGTGGGACTCATCAGCCAACTCTTCATCTTGTCCCCGTGAGCCGGGGCAGGCAGGTTCTGCTGCCTACAGTCCACTGGGTGCTGCTTTCCAGGTCTCCCCAGGGTGCTGCTGGGCTCACAGCCTTGTCCGTTCTCCTCTTCAATGGGGAAACTGAGGCCCAAATATTGGGAGTCCATTCCCATCCAGCCCCTGCTCAGCACTCCCACACCGCACTCACCTGAGGGTTGTGGATAGATTCAGGATCTGTGTCCCATTAGAGGTCTGAGGCCCAGGTTAGGGGTGTCTGTGGCATGAGACAGACTGCAAGGGCTGGCGCAACAGCAGCACTGGTGCCCCGGCTCCAGGGGTATTTGTAGCCCTGGCCCAGGGAGGGGCCAGACTGTGCTGTGTCCCGCCCCTCCATGAAGCTGGTGGCTGTACTCCTGGTTCTTACCTCTCATTCTACAGAGGACTGTCCCCCCCAACACAGGGGGAGGTGGGGACAGAGAGGCAGGACATGTACCGAGACTGATTTGGGCCCCCCACATCAGAACAGGGGCTTAGATGGCTCTGCCAGCCCAAGAGCTGCATGGGGACGGGAAAACAGGGCCAGCCATGCCCACAGTCCAGGGCTTGCTCTTGTCCCCACCCCCGAGAAACTAGGTCACCCAGAATCTCCCTCAAGCTGCATCCCCGAAGGGAAACTAAGGCCACCCAATCAGGAAAGACCAGCCCTGTTTACAGCCCAGCATCTTCTGCTGCTTCTCCACGTCATCACTTCAGGGACAAAGCTGAGACTCCTGGCTCTCCCGGCCTCATTCTCCAGCCCCGGGGTTGGAAGCTGGCAAGCAGCATCCCCACCCACCCACTTTGACGGGCCACAGGAAGTGGGGGTCATGGCTCCAGCTGAGCAGGGCAGAGGCAAGAGGCTGCCTGTCCACATGCCAATGACACCCACACATCGCCAAGGTGCCGCCAGCCCCGTGGGAACCCTGGGTGGACCGGCCAGGCACCAGAGCCTTGAGGGTGGCCTGGGCAGGCAGGGACTACCCCAGGGGGGAAGTGCCAGACACCAGCCCCTGAGGCTGCTAATGCCGCAACATCACAAGCAGTGGATTTTCACATTTTATTGTAAAGCAACCAAAAACTCTACACTCCTGCATCGCCTCTCAAAGTCTGAGTTCTAAGCCCCTCTTGCCTGTACTCAGCCAGGCAACTATGGGCAGGGAACCCAAGGTCCTCAGCTCCTGCCCCAGACCGGCCCGCCAGCCCCTGCAGGTACCCATGCTTAGACAATGACCGTCTGCACCTCAAGCTGGCCCTCCGGGGAGGCGATAACTAGCTCGCCAGCATGCTCCAGGATCTCAATGTCCTCCGACGAAACCATGGTCACAGTGGCCTGCTCAGCGCCACTGGTGCCAGAGCGGGCCGTAAGCACAGTGCCCTCGCTGATGGCCGAGGCCAGCGTCATGGCCACCTGCTCCGTCAGGCTCTCGGGGGTGGCGATGGTGATGGTGTCGGCCGCAGCCGCCTCCGGGCCCAGCCGAGCCTCCTGGTCCATGGTCACGTTCTGCACGATGATCTGGTGCCCAGCACTGGCCTGGTGCACTATCTGCTGCACCACCTTCATGATGTGACTGTCCACCTGTGGCGGCCCACGGCTCAGCCCGAGTCCAAAGAGCGTGCCAGGCCGCCCCTCCGCCCGTCCCCCAGCCTCTCACCTCCGTCTGGGTGCCCTCGATGATCTCCGTGGCTTCACTGGTCTCTGCATCATCTGCGGTGGCCTGGACAGAGGTCAGAGGTCAGCCCTGCCCACCCCAGGCCTCACCCCAGCCCGGCGGACCTCCGCCCACCTCAATGATGTACTCCTGCGTGTCGGCTACCATGGACGAGAACTCAACCAACACAGTGTGCGGGTCGTCAGTCAGGACGGCTGCAGCCGCAGTGGGGCTCTCCTCGGACACCAACAGCTCCTCCACCTCTAGCAGGCAGCCCCCTGTGGCGGGGAGCTCAGTCAGTGCTGGTTGTGGGCACCCCACCCCACCCTGCCTACCAGCTCCCGGCCCTACCTTTGGTGCGCAGGTGCCGGTTGAGCGTGCCGTGCTCGGCGAAGCCGCGGCCACACTTGTAGCACTTGAAGGGCTTCTCGCCTGTGTGGTGCCGCACGTGCCGCACCAGCGAGCCCTTCTCCCGGAAGCCGCGGCTGCAGAACGGGCACACATGCGGCTTCTCCGCCAGGTGCGTCCGGAAGTGCACCTGCTGCGCATTCTGCGGAGACCGCCCCCCATCAGGGCTGGCCTGGCCTCGGCTCAGCCAGCCCCCTCCGAGGGCCCAAGCCAGGGCGAGGGGGCAGGGAACTGGGGACAGAGTGGGCTCAGGGAGCAGGCAGCCATGGGCAGGGGTCCAGGCCCACCTTGGTCTTGTAGCGCTTGCCGCACTCAGGACAGGGATAGGGCCGCTCATCCGAGTGGACGCGCCGGTGGCCACGGACGTGGGCGATGGTCTTATAGAGCTTCCCGCAGTCGCCGCAGCGGAAGCGGCGCTCATGCACGTGGACCTCCTGGTGCTTCTTGAGCAGGTAGGCCTTGGGGAAGGCCTTGCCACACTGCGGGCACGTGAAGGGCCTCGGCCCTGCGGCCATGCTCCACGTCAGGCTGGGACCATCACCCGAGGGCCCCACCCTAGCCACTGGCCACCCTGCGCCCACAGCTGTCCAGGACAGTCGCCCCGCCACCCACCTGCATGGCCTCTTTTGTGGGCCTCCAAGGTGGCCGCTGTTGGGAAGGTCTCACTGCACTGAGGGCACAGGTGGGTCCTGGGCACAGACGAGGCCTCGCCAGCCACCTGCTGGGGGACCACAGCACCCCTCTAGTACCCATGGCTGCACCCCATCAGCAGGGCCGGAGCCACATCGAGGCACCCCCACCCTGGGAGGTGGTAAGCAGTTCAGGGGCCGAGTCACTGCACACGGTGAGGAGCTTCCCACCGCCAGGATGGCCAGGGAGCCAGCAGTGGCTGGGCTTGCGTGTGACTTGGCACCCCAGGTCCAGCCCCCCTAGAAGGAGCCCACCATGGGGCAGGGACCTACTGTCTCCGCCTGCTCCACCTCGAGCAGTGGCAGTTCCGGGGCAGCGTCTCCTGGCGACTGGGGATTGGACACGGTGGGGGTGGCTGGCCCCAGGGCCCCCTCCTCCCCGGGGGCCCGCTCGAGGACTATGCCAGAGTTCTGCATGGCCTGGTGCAGAAGGTTCTCACGGCCACCCTCACTGGAGCAGGGAAGCTCCTGAGGGCCGGTGGGCTGCAGGGGAGGCAGAGGGAGGGAGCTGGCCAGGCAGTCCAACACTCGGCACCGCCTGCCAGCTCCACGGCGGGCCACCCCAGGGCCCCATGCACACCTGGCGCCTTCACTCAGGAAGGCTCCCCGCACCTGCCCTGGCCCCCAGCCTACTCCCTCTCACCCCTCCCTGCCACAACCTTGGTCTCTCATCTCCCTTCCCCTGCAACCAGACCAAGTCCCAGGAAGGCAGGCCCAGGTCAGTCCCATTCCTAGCGGAGCCAGTGCCCAGAACAGGGCCCGGACTGAGCAGACAAGTGCTGCCCCTGACCTGCCCCCACCTCCGGGGCGAGGGCCTTCATGCCCAGGGGAAGCTCTTGCATCTGGACGTGGACTTCATGGATGACGGTGCCCTTGGCATCTGTCACCAGGTGAATCACCGGCGACGTCTCCATGGGCTCACCTGCCACCGACGACGGGGTGACAGCCCCCACAGTGGAGGCACCGGACCCTTTAAGGCAGAACCAAGAGAGCCCATGAGGACACATGGAGCAGGGTGGTACCAAGCCACCAGGGCCGGCCGCGGAGCCCCCCAGGCTGACCTGTGGGCATGTCCTCTTTGCCGACGACCACGTCTTTGCTCATGCTGAAACGGATTTTCTCTGTACACGGGGTGAGAGACTTCAGGTGCCGGGTCAGTGCCCCCGACTCCCGGAAGCTCTTCCCACACTTGGCACACTTATAGGGGCGCTCATCTGCGGAGAGAGCGGTGTCAGCCCCGGCCTCACACCTTCAGGAGTCAGGGGCCACAAAGCCCAGGAGCCGAGCCCCTGGGGCCAGCAGCAGCAAGCTGAGGCCGGCTCACCTGTGTGCCTCCGGTGGTGCCGGATGAGCGAGCCTTTGGTCCGGAAGGAGGCCCCGCACAGTTTGCATTCGTGGTCCTTGCGGCTGCTGTGTGTGACCATGTGGGCCTTGAGGATACTGCCCTGTGCGGGAGGGGTGGCAAGGCTCAGGCACCGCCCAGAGAGGGAGCGGCTGGAGGCCCGGCTCCCCACCGGCACCCGCGGCCCCGGGGTCTCACCGTCTTGAAGGTCTTGTGGCAGAGCATGCACACGTAGCGGCCATCCTTGTTCACTAGCAGTTTGACCTGGGCCTGCTCGCCCTCTGCAGCGAGCCCGGGCCCCCGCCGGCTGGGGCTGCCTGGGCCCTCGGCCACCTCGCTGTCCCCCGGCTCCGCCTCTGAGGCCACAATGACCTCTTTGATGTGTCCACCTCCTGAGGAGAGGGAGAGTGGCCTGAGCCCCGGGAACCACCGGCCCTGCTGCCTTCGGATGGAGACTGAGGACCCTGCTGGGGTCAGGGGAGTCATCTCAACTGACCCCAGCCCAGCACATGTCACCTGCTTTTCCAGAAAGGATGGCAGGAAGGGATGCTCAGACTCCACGGGGCAGCCCAGAGGAGCTTCAGGCCTCTGGAACACAGTTAGCCAGGATGTGAACACAGATGCCCTGCCCCCAGCAAAGAGGCACACAGGACAAGACATGCACAGGCTTCCTGCTGTCCCCAAGAGCAGCCGAGCACTGGTGCAGAGGCAGTGGATAGGCCAGCCTGCCTCCCTGGCTCCTGCTAACGTGAAGAGGAAACACCCCTGAGACTGCCCACCAGCATGGGTTTCGAGGCAGGCGGGCCAGGGACCTGCCTGGAGAACGATTGCTCCAGACACGCCTGGGACAGTCAGGGCAAGGAAGCTGGGCCTTTACAGCTCTCGTGGGTGTTGAAGAAATGTGACAATGTTCAAAACTAAGCTGTAAACATACTTCACCATTTCTGCTCAGGAAGATGACGTGTGGAAAACGGCTATGAAGCCGCTTCTTAGAAACCATCTCACTCAGGCCGGCGTCGTGTTTTGACAAGCCATTCTTCCAAAACAGAACGGAAGCTCCATGACTCAGAAACAATTAGGGCATCTGGCACTGCTGTGGGGCTGACAGCCTCCCTCTACCCTAGAAGTGAATTCTTAAAAGAACAGGGCCTTCCACCAGGCTCAGACCTGAGTCTGAGTGTCGCACAGCAGACGGAAGGGTTGGAGAAGGGGGATCGTGGTTGCCCTGGGGCCAGAGATGAAAAGCAAGTTTGGTCCTAAGGAAGAGGCAGGGGACCTGCAGTGAGTATCCGAAACCTGTGTGGTCCCCGTGAACTGTGCACCAGTCTCAGAAGGGCTGGGAACTGTCCTGGGATGATGCCAGCAGCTGGCGGTTCAGGACTCTGGCCTGGGCTCCAGATCACTGAGCCAGGGGGACATCTGGGCCACCCAGGACGTCTGCAAAAGGGAAACTCCCAGAGGCAAGAGAGGCAGAGGGTGCCCAGAGAGGAGCCCCTGGCCCACCCTATGNATGCCAGCAGCTGGCGGTTCAGGACTCTGGCCTGGGCTCCAGATCACTGAGCCAGGGGGACATCTGGGCCACCCAGGACGTCTGCAAAAGGGAAACTCCCAGAGGCAAGAGAGGCAGAGGGTGCCCAGAGAGGAGCCCCTGGAGCATAGGGTGGGCCAGCTGGAGGCTGGGT
Organism: Neotragus pygmaeus; assembly: GCA_006410875.1. Taxonomy (NCBI): domain Eukaryota; kingdom Metazoa; phylum Chordata; class Mammalia; order Artiodactyla; family Bovidae; genus Neotragus; species Neotragus pygmaeus. The sequence continues at coordinate 16,266 of SJYV01006462.1, read as the reverse complement.
GGCAGGCAGGGCCTCCAGGGTGCCAGAGCCTGGAGGTGCTACCTGAATCTAGGGCACGCGTTTCCCCACATGACACCCTCCCACCCAGAAACCAAATGCCACATCAGGGCTGTAGCATAGCCCTGCCCCACACGTCCACACTCCTGTCCTGGAGGAGTGGCAAGCAACCATCCTCGTCCACAGGAATGTTGGGGGAAAGGCGGCGTGGAGACAGGGACAGGTCCCACGGCCTCCTTGGGGAGAGGGAGGCTGCCTACTCTGAGGTCCCTGTCCCCCAGGCCACCTCCACCCCTCTTCCTGCCCCAGCTGGTCCCCAGAGCTTCCCAAGGCCAAGTTCTCCTTATCACCCAAACCTTCCTGTCCAGCTACCGACTCGCATAGCTGTCACAGCCTCTGCCCATTCCCTTCCCCATCTCCAATGGCATCAAGCCAACCCAGCCTCTCTGCTGTCACGCTCACACCCAGCCACCGGGGCCCTCAGGCTGCCCTTTGAATGGCCCAGCGGCACGCTCCCTGTCCCCTGTAAAGGGGCACGTGACCCCATCCAGACCTCCCAATGCCTCCTCCCCTCCTGCACATCAATGAGACACTTTGGCTTTAAAAAAGCCATCAAAGAGCCTGACTTGGCGTTGCACGCTCTTAACAGCCAAAGCCGTGTGGGAATCAGGGTGGGAACTGCTGGAGGGAGGAAGCGCTGGGGAGGTGACGGCCAGGGTCAGGCAGCAGGTTGGGGCTGAGCCAGGGCGCCCACGCGCACCCCAGCCTGACCCTTCAGAGCTGACGGTGGGTGCGGAGCAGGCACCAGGGCCNGGCCAGGGTCAGGCAGCAGGTTGGGGCTGAGCCAGGGCGCCCACGCGCACCCCAGCCTGACCCTTCAGAGCTGACGGTGGGTGCGGAGCAGGCACCAGGGCCGGGGTGAGGGCTGGCAGAAAAGTGGGGAAGATTCTGGAAGGACCAGGGCAAAGAGTCTGGGAACACAGCAGGGGAGAGCAGCCAGCTCGTGGTCTGTGCACAAAGCGAAGCTACCCCAAGGCCCAGCATTCCTTCGGGGCTGCCAGTCTCTAGCTCCCCTTTCCGGGCAGGGCAGGGCCTGGTACCCAATGCTCGCTCCTCCAGCAGGCCCTGCTCTGGGAAGGCGCACACAGGGCCCCAGCTCCTCCTCAGCCAGGCCCCGCTCCCGGGACAACAGACGGGCATGGGCAGCAGAGGTCCCAGCCCTGCCCACAGACGACTACTGGATCAGTGCTGAGAAAGCCACGCATGGACAGCCACGGTGGGGCCAGACCGGCTTACCAACTATGTCAGGCGAATGGTTGATGTCTCCTGTGAGCGCGGCCGCCTCCACCACGATGTGGGCCACGGTGATGGGCTCCTCTGAGCCGGCCGCTCCTGGCGCCACCTGCCATGCGGCAGAGGGATGGAGGAGACCCGTCTTCAGGGTTCTAGGGCTCAGGTGTGCGTCCACCTGGGGGTTCACATCTCCCTCGCAGAGCACTGCTCCCAGTCTGCTCCCAGCCTGAACCCCTCACCCCGGGCCCAGAGGTCAGCCCCATCACTCCAATGCCTCTGGCCAACGAGGACCCCACGTGAAGCCCTGAGCAGCCCTGGGAGGACTCCAGGATGAAGTAACCAGAAGCTACAGCAGAGCCTCTACAGAGAGGAAGGAAGGACCCCCACCCACCGGCCCAGCCAGCAGGTCAGGAGAAAGGGCCCCCAGGGGAAAGGGTCTGGGACCCTCCCGAAGAAGAAGACATCCCTGGGAAGGGTGGGCAAGAAAGACCACATGGCAGAGCAAGGCGACTCTGGGCCCCGTCCTCGAGCCCCCCCCAGAGTGACTAGAGGTACCAACTTCTCTTGGAGTATCCTCACCCACTCCTGTAGGCTTAGGATGTCAAAAGTGCCCAGCCCATGAGGGAGCCATGGGCCTCGTAAGACTGTGTGCACAGCTCTGGTACACACGGCACGCAAACAAAGGTGGCCGTTTTTATGATAGAGCCACGCTTCGTTTGTGGGATCCCCAGAAACCACATGTATAGGCCAGGAGGGCAGACAGAAGGACAAAAGCCATCGTGATGTCCCTGAGTCAGGATGGGCCTCAAGGAAGGAGAGACCCCAGGCCCCAAGGCGCGGGCTCCACACAGAGGCTGCTGAGCAGGCCAGCATCCCAGGCTGACCAGGGGAGCCCAGAGCATCCCCAACCCACGACTGGATGCCACCCTCTGCCTGCCCTCATGTCACAGGGACCTATCTGCATGGGTGTGTCCCACCACGCCACCACCTCCTCATCCTGCTCTCACATGAGGGGCAGGGATGTGTGTGCACACCTGTGTGCGATGGCGGCGGGGGGTGCTCACCTCCCGACCCAGCAGCGCGGCTGTAGGGGTGGTGGGCAGGGCCTCCTGAGGCGCCCGCTGGCAGGCCTTCTGGAGCTTGTGCTGAACGAAGTTCTCCAGGGCGGTGAACTCTGCCTGGCAGCGGCCGCATCTGTGCACGTCGTCCTCATCTGCAAGGTGCCCACAGTCAGGGGGACTGGGGGGGTTCCAGTTCTAGGCACACCCATCCAGGGGTGGCATTAGAACCAGGGGCCCGCCCCAGGGAGAGCCGCATATGGGAGGAGGCAGCCCTGACCATCCACTTGGGCATCAGGGTCCAAAGCCCCTACTTCAGAGAGGAGGGCAGAGAGGCCCAGGGAGCAGCTGGGAAGCAGGGGGATTCAGCCATGCTGGTTTGGGAACGGGGGAGGACCCGGGGTTCACACGTGCCCTCGGGCACCTCAGCAGCCATGTCTGGGTTTGTTTTGTCATCTGTAAAATGGGCCAACTTGGTGTGTCTGCAGCTCCAGCTAAGAGGCCAGCACCCGGCAAACACGGGACAGGTGAGGCGCCCTGACCCACACCCACTCTTTTCTCACTTTGACCTGACGCTTCACTGGTTCCAAGCGGGCAACACCTCCCTACCCTGGTGAAGACGCCTAGGAGGGGCCTCCCAGAGGGGCTCCATACTCCAGGGCCAGGGGCCATTGCCCCTGAGCCCCTCACCATTGAGGCTGACCAGCCAGTCCCCGCCCCAGGTTCTGCAGGAGGACTTCTGGCTCACTGAGTTCCCTACAGTGTGCCAGGCACCTCCCTGGGGATATCACCCAATCCGACCAGCACCCTGAAGAAATGGAAATGACTATTCCCACTCCAGAAAAACAACTTGAGATCAAGGCTACCCTGCTGGTGAGTGTTGGGGCCAGAACTTAAACTTGAAGGTCTACCCCAGACACCCTGCTGTTTGCACCACGGGATGGGAGATGTTCCTTCTGCTTTTGTAAGTCTGTCCATTCCCACCGCCTCATGTGCAATGCCACTTCAAGGTCAAATCCAGGCTGGAGCACAGAAGGAGCCCAGATGATGCCTACTGGATTAATGAACAAAGGGCCAAACCACAGCCGAGACTCACCCACAGAAGGCCACCTGGCAAGGGCGGTCACCCCTCAGATGGCACACAGTCACCGGCCAAGCACTGAGGTGCCGCCACCCTCCTAATCCTCCCAGCCCACTCACCGAGTTTGACTCGGCACCAGCGTGTTGCCATTAAAGGAATCCTCACCGCAGAGGGGAACACTCCCAGCCCTGTAACCCTGAGAGAAAGCCCTGGGCAAGCCCAGCAGGGCACAGCAACCTCCTAAGAGACCCCCTGGTGGGTGGTACTGCCCCTACGCAAGCTGCAATAAGAAGGAGCAAGGAAAGATGTACCGAGAATACAAACCCTGTGGGAACAAAGACCACCATCCCAGTATCACCAGCCAACCCCTGCCTGCCTGGCCCAGTCTGGAGTCTCCTGGGACAGTTTCAGAGGGCAGAGACCAGAATTCTGGCTCCAAAAGTCATCAGCGCCCCTGTGAATGCAGCCCTCAAGGGTCCCCAGAACTGCTCTCAGAGATGCACGTGCATGCTCTCCTTTGAGTCTCACGATCATCCTACCAGAAGACAGAGCCCCAGAAGTTAAGGGAGTGTGTTGAGAGGTCACACAATCCTGGCATCCAAATAATACGTGGTATTAAATAACTGGGTGACCTTGTCACTTTCACATCTTTGAAGCTCAATTTTCCTCATCCGCGAAATGGGAATAACAACAACAATAATGGCATCTAGGGCTGGCTTGAGAATGTAAAACGCTGAGATAGGAAGAGTGCTCCATACATTATCGTCAACACCGGTGTTTCCATTCTGTAAGCGGAAATGGAGGCTCAGAGAGGTATGTGGTCACCTGTGCAGGATCAAACAGCTAGAACGTGGCAGGTCTGGGGCTGGGAGGTCTGCACCTTTGCAGCACTCGGCTCTGCCACCTCCCTGTGGGTGCGGGAGAGACCCGAGGCCCCGCCCACCGGGAGCCTCAGCCACACCCCAGCCAGGGCCCTGGTGGCCTGTCAGGTGAGGTGGGAGGGGGCGCAGAGGAGGGCCGGGCCCTGTCTAGACGCGGAGACAGCGGGGCCGGCAGGCGGTGGAGCCTATTGCCAAAGTCTCCACGAACAGCCCGTGTGGCTTGGACACCAGTGAGTATCCGCGGTGGGCGCTGGAGCCCACACCGGTGGTGATCGGCGCCCCGCAGGGTAAGGCCCGAGGGCCTGAGGAAACCAGAGGGCTCGTGGAAATCTCTGAGGCGTCCCGCGGAGACCCACGAGGGCTGCAAGGAAGCTGGCCCGGGAGGGTGTGTCGCGCCCGCAGCTCAGGCCGTCGGGGCCTCCACCAGCCAGGCTGAGCCGCCCCCACCCCGGCCGCACCCGGCCCCGTGCGGCCCTGTTACCTTCCTCACTGAAGGGAGCCGGGAGGCCGAGAAAGCCACCAGGGGCCAAGGCCGCCGCCGCCGCCGCGACCCCGCCCTCGCCCGCTTCCCGCCCGGCTTCGGCCCGGGCTTCTGCCGTATGCGCGGCCGTCACCCGCACTGCCATCGCGCCCTCCATGTCGCAACGCGCCGCAGGAAGATGGCGGATTTACGACCGTGTCGTCATAACAACGGGCCGCACCGAGGCGAGCGAGCGAGAAGACAAGAGGAGGACGACGGGGCGGGGCCAGGGCGGGTTTGACGGGCAGGCGGCGGGGCGCCTTGCGGGGGTGTGGCCTGGAGGCGCAGAGGCGGGACCAAGCGCTGAGACAGAACATCGGGTGNCATAGGCCCTCATTTCTCTTGAGTAGATACTCAGAAGTGAAATTTCCAGTTCATACAGTAGGTGTAGTTTTCTCATTATTTCACTAGGGCCAGGGGGCAAACTAGCAGGTCCCAGCTTCCTAAGCACTTACCCTGTGCCAGGCGATCCAGACCTTCAACTCCTAGTGTGTCAAATCTCTGCTCCTCTCTTGGGTCCCAAGTCTCCATAATGTCTACTCTGGGGCCCACCTCACCCCCAAACCCATGAGGTAAAGCCAGTAACCTCAGTACCCTTAAGGGCCTGCTTGTTCCCCGGAACCGCTGGAGGACAGGGAACATGGGCTGTAAGAGCATGGTATACAGTGTTCCTGCCTGGTGTACCCACTAGCTAGGAGTAGCTAGTACCCACTAGCACCTTCCTTCTGTGTCTCCCCATTCAGTTTCATTGGTGGATCTGGCCATGGAAAGAATTGATTTGACAGGCGGTCACAAATCCCGCTTTGCCACCCAGAGGCGGTGTGTGTGGCTCACTGGCAGGAGTCTTGCCAGGGCTGGCTGGCACAGTACTTGCTGGCTGCCTTGGTTTACTGGCAGTCAGTAAGTGTCTAGGCACTGAGTGCTGCACTACCTTGTCAGAATCACAGGACAACTCCCAGAGACAGGGATGATTAGTGTCCCCATTTATAGATGAGGAACGTGAGCCACAGACAGTCACCGACTGGACGGTGCAAAGTTGAGAGTAAACTCAGTTGACCCCAAAGCTGAGCTCTGCTTTGTTTAACATCCCCTGTAGGTTCTAGGGTCTGAGTTGGCATGGCAGGAGAGGTGGAAGGGCCAGTATCAAGAGAGGAGATGGTTATGGACAAGGTCCTGAAGGAGGCTGGAAGGGATGGCACCCTTTACTGGGCAGGACTGTCCCTAGAAGAGGTGCAATATGTCTGGATGGGAGAGGTGCACAGCATGATGGCCTAGTGTCCCTGATACACAGTAGGTGCTCAGTGTACACCTGCCAGTGGACAGTGCCAGGGTCCTCCCAAGTGAGGAAGCTGGACCACAAGCGGAGTGGGGCATGGACTTAGATGGTTCAAGGACATACACTAATCTTAGCATTCCATGCATTTAAATTGTATTAGAGAACTTCCCTGGTGGCCCAGTAGTTAGGAATCTGCCTGCCAATGCAGGAAACACAGGTTTGATCCCTGGTCTGGGACGATTCCACATGCTGTGGGGCAACTAAGCCCACATGCCACAACTACTGAGCCCACACTCTAGAGCCTGAGAGCTGCAACTATGGAAGCCCGTGCACCATGGAGCCCGTGCTCTGCAACAAGAGAAGCCACCACAGTGAGACGCCTGCACACTGCTGTTAGACAGTAATCCCGGCTTTTTGCAACTGGAGAAAGTCTGCATGCAGAAATGAAGACCCCAAAGAGCCAAAAATAAATAAATGATCTAAATTATATTTGAAACTACCAATAGCCATTAAATCTGTGTTTTCACAGATGTTCTCCTTTCTAATGAGCTAAGCAAAAAAAAAAAAAAAAAA
>SJYV01006459.1:8912-21204 GCA_006410875.1 Neotragus pygmaeus | reverse complement strand
TTCCCATTCTGTTCTTTTCCTCTATTTCTTTGCATTGATCACTGAAGAAGGCTTTCTTTTCTCTTCTTGTTATCCTTTGAAACTTCACATTGATATAGTTATATATTTCCTTTTCTTCTTTGCTTTTCACCTCTCTTCTTTTCACAGCTATGTGTAAAGCCTCCCCAGACAGCCATTTTGCTTTTATGCATTTCTGTTCCACAGAGATGGTCTTAATCCCTGTCTCCTGTACAATGTCACGAATCTCATTCCATAGTTCCTCAGGCATTCTATCTATCAGATCTAGGCCCTTAAATCTATTTCCTNAAAGCCTCCCCAGACAGCCATTTTGCTTTTATGCATTTCTGTTCCACAGAGATGGTCTTAATCCCTGTCTCCTGTACAATGTCACGAATCTCATTCCATAGTTCCTCAGGCATTCTATCTATCAGATCTAGGCCCTTAAATCTATTTCCTACTTCCACTGTATAATCATAAGGGATATGATTTAGGTCATACCTGAATGGTCTAGCGGTTTTCCCTACTTTCTTCAATTTCAGTCTGAATTTGGTAATAAGGAGTTCATGATCTGAGCCACAGTCAGCTCCTGGTCTTTTTTTGTTGTTGTTGTTATACTTAGGTATTTTATTTTATTTTGGTTTCTGTTAGAAATCAGATCATCCACCATCCATAAGTCTCCAATTTGTCACTTTTATTTCAAGGAAAACTCTTGATGTGGGGTTATTCATTTCACATCTACACATTGCTGTTAACTCCCATGTCAAATAAGTTATAGTTCCTTATTGTTTTTATATGAGGAAATGTGTCTGCAAATAAGGATACTTTTATTTCTTCATATATTTTACTGTTTGAGCAGAACAGAATCTTCATCTTCCATAGTAATTTGCCACATGTCTTATTTATTTCTTTTACTTTCTTGTGTCTAGGTTTTCTTTCTTTATTCAACCTTTTATTTTGAAATAATTAAACTTTAAAATTAGAAAAAAAAAAATAGTACACAGAATTTCCAGGCATCCTTCATTCAAGCTCCTTTAATTGTCGATATCTTTTTTTTTTTGAAGGTTTAAAATAATCTATTCTTTACAAAGATACGACAAATGAATAAACAGATGGAAATTGTTACAATTAAAGTTTAGTGCTTTCCTTTCTTCATTGCTTTCAGTTCAACCAGTTGAGATGCTGCTGAGGCCTCAGGAACATAATGATAAATCCTATTTCCATACTGATCAGGTTGAATATAGTCATAATATTGCTATCAGAATCAGAAAATGAACATTAGTACATCACTATTACCAACTATAGACTATAATCAAATGTTAACCATATAATGTGCTCCATTTTAGTTCTCTGGTTTGACATGCTAAAAGACAAGCTTTGGGGTGAATGTCATGCATAACAGTTTAGACATATTACCAAATTGCTTTTCCAAAAATTTGAACCAGTTTGAAGTAGCCCTGAAGGAAGATTCCATACAGCAAATTCACAATGTCATAGTTATTCATCACTGTAATTCATAAGATAAAATTTATCTCATGTTTTTGCTCATATATTGTTTATTGATTACTAGTGAGCATGGAAATTGCTTCATCCTCCAAATTTTTATTGTTTAATTATGTAGGGAAATCTTTCTAACCATTTGTACATATTTGGTATATAAGCTATTGATCTCTCTCAACATATAAACATATTGTTACACATACTGTTTCTGTTGAACTATTTTTGTCTACTTCCTGTGTTTTTATTAATTTTAAGTAATGTCAAACACTATATATTATGAAAGTGTAATTTTAGAGTCAAGATATTTTAGTAACTCAGATAGTTTCCACTGAAGGAGTTTATTGTTTATCAGTAATTCTTTTTCTGTTTTGTATGAATATTTATGAACCCTTCTAGGACGACTTTTGGGCTTTGTTATGCTAAATAATGAGTATCTTGCTTACCCTGTATTCTATTAAGCTAGATTTGAGAGACACTGGCAGGCAAATTGGACTTTTCATGTCTAGAAATGATTTCCAAGGACTCACCGCTGTGGTGTTGGAGAAGACTCTTGAGAGTCCCTTGGACTGCAAGGAGATCCAACCAGTCCATTCTGAAGGAGATCAATCATGGGATTTCTTTGGAAGGAATGATGCTAAAGCTGAAACTCCAGTACTTCAGCCACCATATTGAAGAGTTGACTCATTGGAAAATACTTTGATGCTGGGAGGGACTGGGGGCAGGAGAATAAGGGGACGACAGAGGATGAGATGGCTGGATGGCATCACTGACTCGATGGATACGAGTCTGAGTGAACTCCTGGAGTTGGTGATGGACAGGGAGGCCTGGCATGCTGCGATTCATGGGGTTGCAAAGAGTCGGACACGATTGAGCGTTTGAACTGACCTGAACTGAACTGACCTAAAAGGAGGAGGAGACATACTTGAGTTTTTTTTTTTTTTTGAGTAAAATATAATGGATTTGCAATGTTATATTAGTTTCTGGTGCACAACATAGTGATTTAGTCACTTTTATATACCTTATATGTATATATCTTTATCTTTGTCTATCTATCTATCTATATCCATTTTCTTTTCCACTCTGGTTTATTACAAAATCTGCTAATTCCAGAGCCCTAATTTGTCCTCCCTATCCCCTTTTCCATTTGGTAACTGTACGTTTGTTTTCTATGTCAGTGAATCTGTTTCTGATTTGTAAATAAGTTCATTTGTATCATATTTTAACTTTCACAAATAAGTAGAAGTATAACTGCACCATTTTCCATAGTGGCTGCACCAAGTTATATTCTCACAGTGCAGGAGGGTTCCATTTTCTCCACCCTCTCTCAGCACATTTGTTATTTGCAGACTTTTTAATGATGGCACATTTGGGTTTTTTATCTTTGTTTACATGAGTTCTGAGAAATCTCATAACTTAAATTTAATTACTGACTTTTAAATTTTATAACACTGCTATAATGAACAGTTCTTCTCTGCTTCTTTGAGACAAATTATTGACGAGAAATTTCTAAACATGTAATAGTAGTTTCCTTTTAAAGAAATTAAACAATTTTACAAATGATAGCTTATGGTGAACAGTGTCAGATTCATGATCTTGGAAGCAGAAGATTTAGCTTTGGGACTAGGGTCCAGGCTTGGTCACTCAAGAGTTTTTGTGTAGCAGACTTTTATTAAAGTATGAAAAGGGACAGAGGAAGTTTCTGACACAGACATCAGAAGAGGAATGGAGAGTGCCCCCTTTGCTCGTCTTAGCAAGGGAATTATATACTTTTTAAATTGGTTATTACAATCAATCAAAAGAATGTCTCAAGGTGTAAAGGTCTTATTATACCCACTCCCACACTTACATTTTAAGATGGCAGGATTAGTCAGATGGTTTTCAAGAAGGAGAAACTCTCCTTAGGCTGGATACATTGTTGTCATATAATCCTTAGTACAGAGTTGAAAGTGAGTTGAAAAAAGGAAAGAAAAAAAGTTTTATGTGACTAAGACTAAGAAATGTAGGGGGAAAAAAAAAAAAGTTTGTCCTTTCCTCCTCCTTGAGAATTTTAAAACCCTATCTCTTCCTTGAGAGCCCCAGACCACTTTCTCCTCCTTGGGGACCCTGGACTTCTTATCGACTGCTGTCAACTCTATCTGTATGGTTTCTCTGTACAAGTTTAGTGGTCTCACTTAAGCTTCAACTATCTATGATTTCTTATGAGTCACTAAGTTGATTGTTTCCAATCTGTGGACTAAGAACATCAATTTAGGAAGATAATCAACCAGAACTCCTTAGGGTTCTAGTACAGACATGACTTTCCTATCTCTTTATTGTCATCATCTTGAACTATCAGGACCTGTGTTTTAGTTGTTGTTAAGTATTTTTTGAGATATGCTTCCTGAAACTATTACTGATTCTCACTCCCAAATGCATGACTTCAGTATATTTGTATTGTTCTAGATTGTATTGTTCTCATTAAAATAATTTTGGAAATCAATTTTTAAATTAATTATATTCATTAAATATATATTAAATAATTATATTTATTTATAGCACAAACAAGAGCATAAATAACTTCAGCAAATTAACATTTCAAACTATCTTAAGTGAAATTTATTAATGAAATAAGAACAAATTACCATAACGTTATATAAGAAATAATGAAAATGGTATCATGAATACTTTTTATAATTTCTCACAGTATCATTTGCAAAACTATAGTACAATATCATGACCTTTATTTTGACATTGACATAATTCACTGACATTATTCAGATTTACTCAACTTGTAATAATTTGTGTATGTATACATGTGTGTGCATATTTTATTCTATACAATTATTAGCATATGTATAGACTAGAAGCTGACTGTGGCTCAGATCATCAACTCCATATTACCAAACTCAGACCATTCAGGTATGACCTAAATCAAATCCCTTATCATTATACAGTGGGCATGACAAATACATTAAATGTATTAGATCTGATAGATAGAATGCCTGAAGAACTATGGACTGAGGTTTGTGACATTATACAGGAGACAGTAATCAAGACCATCCGCAAGAAAAAAAAAATGTAAAAAGGCAAAATAATTTTCTGAGGAGGCCTTACAAATAGCTGAGAAAAGAAGAGAAGCAAAAGACAAAGGTGAAAATGAAAGCTTTACTCATTTGAATGCAGAGTTCCAAAGAATAGAAAGGAGAGATAAGAAAACCTTCCTCAGCGATCAGTGCAAAGAAATAGAGGAAAACAACAGAATGGGAAAGAGTATAGATCTCTCCAAGAAAACTAGAGATACCAAGGGAACAAACATTTCATGCAAAGATGGGCACAACAAAGGACAGAAATTGTATTGACCTAACAGAAGCAGAAGATATTAAGAAGAGGTGGCAAGAATACACAGAAAAACTATACAAAAAGTATCTTCATGACCCAGACAATCATGATAGTGTGCTCTCTCACCTAGAGCCAAACATCCTGGAATGCAAAGTCGAGTGGGCCTTAGGGAAGCATCACAATGAACAATGCTAGTGGAGGTGATGGAATTCCAGCTGAGTTATTTCAAACCCTAACAGACGATACGGTTAAAGTGCTGTATTCAATATGCCAGCAAATTTGGAAAAGTCAGCAGTGGCCACAGGACTGGAAAAGATCAATCTTCATTCCAACCCCAAAGAAAGTCAATGCCAAAGAATGTTCAAACTACCACACAATTGCACTCATCTCACATGCTAGAAAAATAATGCTCAAAATTCTCCAAGTCAGGCTTCAGCAGTACGTGACCCATGAACTTCCAGATATTCAAGCTGGATTTAAGAAAGGGAGAAGAATAAGAGATCAAATTGCCATCATCAGAAAAGCAAGAGAGTGCCACAAAAATATATTTCTGTTATATTGACTACGTCAAAGTCTTTGACTGTGTTCTTCACAACAAACTGGAAAATCCTTAAAGAGACTGGAATACCTGACCACCTGACCTGCCTCTTGAGAAATCTGTATGCAGGTCAAGAAGCAACAGTTAGAACTGGGCATGTTACAAAAGATTAGTTCCAAATCAGGAAAGGAATACATCAAGGCTGTATATTGTCACTCTACTTATTTAAATTATATGCAGAATTCTGTTCAGTTCAGTCGCTCAGTCGTGTCCGATTCTTTGTGACCCCATGAATCGTAGCACGCCAGGCCTCCCTGTCCATCACCAACTCCCGGAGTAAACTCACACTCACATCCATAAAGTCAGTGATGCCATCCAGCCATCTTATCCTCGGTCATCCCCTTCTCCTCCTGCTCCAAATCGCTCCAAGCATCAGAGTCTTTTCCAATAAGTCAGCTTTTAGCATCAGGTAGCCAAAGTATTGGAGTTTCAGCTTCAGCATCAGTCCTTCCAAAGAAATCCCAGGGCTGATCTCTTTCAGAATGGACTGGTTGTATCTCCTTGCAGTCCAATGGACTCCCAAGAGTTGTCTCCAACACCACAGTTCAAAAGCATCAATTCTTCCACACTCAGCTTTCTTTACAGTCCAACTCTCACATCCATACATGACCACTGGAAGAAACATAGCCTTGACTAGATGGACCTTTATTGGCAAAGCAACGTCTCTACTTTTCAACATGCTATCTAGGTTGGTCATAACTTTTCTTCCAAGGAGTAAGCATCTTTAAATTTCATGGCTGCAGTCACCATCTGCAGTGATTTTGGAGCCCCCCAAAATCAAGTCTGACACTGTTTCCCCATCTGTCTCCCATGAAATGATGGGGCCAGATGTCATGATCTTCATTTTTTGAATGTTGAGCTTTAAGCGAACTTTTTCACTCTCCACTTTCAGTTTCATCAAGATGCTTTTTAGTTCCTCTTCACTTCCTGCCATAAGGGTGATGTCATCTGCATATCTGAGGTTATTGAGATTTCTCCTTGCAATCTTGATTCCAGCTTGTGCTTCTTCCAGCCCAGCGTTTCTCATGATGTACTCTGCATAGAAGTTAAATAAGCAGAGTGACAATATATAGCCTTGATGTACTCCTTTTCCTATTTGGAGCCAGTCTGTTATTCCATGTCCAGTTCTACCTGTTGCTTCCTAACCTGCTTATAGGTTTTTCAAGAGGCAGGTTAGGTGGTCTGGTATTCCCATCTCCTTCAGAAATGTCCACAGTTTATTGTGATCCACATAGTCCAAGGATTTAGCATAGTCAATAAAGTACATCATGCAAAATGCCAGACTGAGTGAAGCACAAGCTGGATTGGTGATGGACAGGGAGGCCTGGCTTGCTGAATTCCATGGGTAACAAAGAGTTGGTAACGACTGAGTGGCTGAACTGAACTGAATATTTTTATGTGTCCACTGTAAGTGAAAACACTGACAATCCCATCACACCAAGAATCCCTTGTATTGCTCTTTTATAACACATAAACTTCTTTCTGTCTCCCCCTTTTACTCTCATCTGTAATGCCTGACATTCACTACATTCTCCACTAGTTAAATCCTATTATTCCAAAACTGCAATATAAATGGAGCTCTATAGTAGGTAACCTTTTGAGACTAGAGTATTTTTACTATTCACAATTCTCTGGAGATGCAACCAAGTTGTTGAATGTATCAATAATACTTTTAGTTTTATAGCTCAATAGTTTCTGTGATTTGGACATAACACTCTTTGTTTAATCACTAGTCAGTAAAGGACATCTGGCTCTTTTCGGTTTCTGACTGTTAAAATTAAAACTGCTATGGACATTTATGTACCGATTTCTGTGTTGTATATAAGTTTTCATTTATCTTGGATAAATACTCAGAAGCACCATTTTTAGGTTACATGACATTTACACATTTTGTTTTATTAGAGCTGAAAGATTTCCAGAGTGACTGTATTATTCTAATTTTCCATTCGCAACATATAATGATCCATAGAAATTTTTAATTGATCCCAAATTTAAATCTATTTTTTTTAGAAAATATCCCTTTCTTTGTATTGTTCTTACTACTAATTAATATTATCATTTTATGCTTCTTTTATAATCCAATTATTAAAATGATATATGCAAGGCTTCTTCTGAAAGTAGTTGAATGAAAAATGATTAGTAGGAAAGTCCAGAACTGTATAAAGAAGTAGGTACTGGGAATTTTTCTAAAGCCATGTGTGATGAGGTGTCCCCCTACACTACATGGTGACTCCCTTATGCACAGCCCACCACATGAACAACTTTAAATCTGCCCCAAAACAGAAACAAAACTGCAAATTACTGCATATTATCATTACTTTCAAAGAATCAAAAGAGCTACGATTAAAGTGATGGTCAAAGTTCTGCTAAAAAGGTTACATAAAAAGAAAAAGGAGCTGTGACTGCAGTTAAAATCAATAAGACTAGATTATAGGGTCCTGGCTTCCAGTTCCACAGCTGCCACTGATGATTGTGTGAGCTTATATTGTCCACTCACTCTGGTTTGTCCCTCAGAAAACTCTGAGCCACTTGTATAAGATCACATATTCTTTCCTGGAAATTAAAATGGATTGAAGAATTTTCTCATTTATAGGCATGCTATGCAAAATAAATATATTTAAAAACTGAAATAATTGGTTGTCTTTCTTTTGGGATTGTAGAATAAATTATCTGTGAGAGTTTACTATAACATATTACACAGGCTGGTTTATACATTGTATTCAAATCGTAGAAGCCCTTTTATTTTATTTTTTTTTCATATCTCATATCTAGTACAAATTTGATGGGAAAGAGGCAAAGCACAGATTATCACCAGGTAATTGTTGGTTAAATTATCTAGTAACCTATGGAAGTCTTACATGTGTCCTAAGAAGTGTTCAGTTAGTAAATAGCAAGGATACATATGTTGTAATTTGACTTATAGTTCTGATCATTGGAAATTAGTAGAAATATTAATACATTATAATAAATTATTATGCAGTTTATAAGAAAGAAAACTAAAATATTCAGTGAGATTCAAAGTTGGGGTCGCGGAGAGTCAGACACGACTGAGCGACTGAACTGAACTGAATTGAACTGAGACATATCTTGGGCTTCCCTGGTGGCTCAGGTGGTAAACACTCTGCCTACAATGCAAGAGACTAATGTTTGATCCCTGGGTTGGGAAGATCCTCTGGAGAAGGGAATGAGAACTCACTCCAGTGTTTTTGCCTGGCGGGATCCATGGATGGAGGAGCCTGGACCGCTGTAGTCCATTCGGTCTCAAAGAGTGGGACACAACTGAAGGACTAACACTTTTACTTTCATAAACATATCTTAATGTTGCAAAATGTGTGGTAAAATGTTTCACTTGGATACATTCATTAAATTTATTTGCCTCATCAAACTTTCAAAAAAAAAAAAAACAGAGTAGATGGTGAGTCACTATATAAAAATTTTTTTTAGTTTTTTTAAAAATAAATTTATTTATTTTAATTGGAGGTTAATTACTTTACAATATTATATTGGTTTTCCCATACATCACCATGTATCTGCCACAGGTATACACGTGTTCCCCATCCTGAACCCTCCTCCCTCCTCCCTCCCCATACCAGCCTTCTGGGTCATCCCAATTCACCAGTCCCAAGCATCCAGTATCATGCATTGAACCTGGGCTGGAAGAGACACGTGTACCCCAGTGTTCATCACTATATAAATTTTAACATGGGTTACCTTTTCCAAATAGACTTATTTCATCGTTTTAGACAATTGTTTTAAATGTGCTATTGAAACTTCTATTTTCAGTGTGGAAGAAAAATCAGCACACAAATCCTTCCTTGGAGTTCTAGCCTGCCTTACTTGATAAAGTTTCAAGGTTATCCTATCTTGTCAACAACTGATTATTGACACCTGATACATACAAAAGGAAAGCTTTGAAATCACATTTAGGTTAACTAATCTATTTTTTTTTTAGCATGAAATCAAGAGTCTTAATCACATCAGTGATGGCTGACCATTCTGTTTCAATTCCAGGACTGTTCAGTGAAACTAATGAACTGTCCTGTTGCTCCAAAACAGAGCCTTTGTCTCACAGGCCAGTTGTGAATTATGAGTACATTTCCTTTTATTGCCTATAAATCTTTTCTGTTCACAGTAGCTTAAAACACCTAAATTCACATTGCTGACTGTGCAGCAGTGCTCTGGATGTTTGGGATTAATAGTCAAGTCAAGTACACCCTCTATATTTTAACATTCATTTACTGTATAGTCTGACCTTAATTACAGTAAATCAGAACTTATCTGGTGACAAGCTTGATAAATGTCAGCATCTTTTTTTTTTTTTTTTGTATGTGTGTCATAATAATTTTCCCACTGCATCATGAAATAGTGTTTTAGAGAAAAATTGACCTAGAGTTAAATACTATAGCATCAGGTTTGGAAGGTAATATTGGTTTTGACTGCATGACTGTAAGTGAATAATAAAGTCAGTGCCAAAGGACTAGTGTGGAGAAGTTGATATGACCAATATGTGTATGGAGGTTAGAGTAAAACTGATTACAAATGGAAAATCTCAGGGAGGTGTACAAAAAAAGAAGTTGATTATAACAGAGAGACTGGGGAAATGCCTACAAAAGAAACAAAGGAAGGCAAAATAATTAAGTTGAAGGCCAGCAGAACTTACTTTCTATAACTGAGAGAAAGGTGACTGAAGTAGACACAAATGGAATGAAAGAGGTAGAGATGGCAAGAGCCTTTCATAAGACAGCTATTTAAATTTAAATCAGAAATAAGATGAGTGATCAAGAGGAGGCAAGTATTAAATGAAGCTTGGTGAAGGGGAAAAAAAAAAGTTTAGAAGCCAGTTCTAAAGATTCAGGGGAAAGCTGAGAAAGATGCTACAGAAGATGGTAACTAGCTTATGCTTAATATTGCTAAATTATGGAATGAATATAAGTGCATTGTGATGGCATGTATACAGCACTGATATGTGTATTTTGCTAAGTTCATTCACTTTTTTTGGTAAATCCTTGAAAGTAGAGGAACAGCTGTGACAATGATGCCTGGTATAACCGCTACCCATTCTGATGCAAATGTATCCTACGATAATCCTAGAAAGGAGAAGACCAGGCTAAGATAATGCAGAGGTAGTGTAAAACTGTAGTTTCAATAAAGCATTAGTCCTAAGATCTCCTGAAAATACAATAATATTTGTAACAGTGGCCATTTAATATAACGATAATAATGATAACAGTAGTCCCTATTTTGTGAAGAACATTTGCTATATACCAGGGATTCTAATATGTGTTTTGCTTATTTTATCCATTTAAATCTTCTTGCCAACCTTATGAGCTAAGCATTATTTTCCCAGTTCACTTATGAGGACTTGGGAGCTCAGAGAGATTAAGAAACCTGTCTAAGGTTACTGTCAGTAATTAGAAGAGTTCTGATTCTGATCAGATATGCTTTAGTCCCAAGGCCCAGGTTCACAATATGGCAAAACAGATTTATTTCACTGGATTAAGGATTCAGGATTGGGAGCTCGTGTACACCTGTGGTGGATTCATGTTGATGTACGGCAAAGCCAATAGAGTATTGTAAAGTAAAATAAAGAAAAAAAATTAAAAAAACAAAAGGAATATCTTACCTTTGGTTCTTTTGTTATAAAAAATAGTTTAGGACATGGGTTAATGTTAAAATTCAACAGTTTCATAGTTTAAGTGAATGCCTCATTTATTTTTAATATAGAAGACATGGGCCCCAAAAACTGTGAAAGCACAAGATATTTACAAAGAGACAATGTGCTTAAAAGTTTGCTAAGAGACACGAAAGTTATTAGAGGCATGAAAGGAAAATTTCTCCTTTATTCCACCTGGAAGATTTTAAGGTTAATTCATTTGAATAAAATGTGCAGTTTCATGAGGGGGTTAAAGATCTCCACTAGCCCACTAGCGCCTCAGTCATGAAATGTCTCTAACAATATAACAATAGTTCTTTTGTTTGATATATTTCTAACAACAACAAAAACAACAATAGTCTTATTTTCAGTTGACCATTTGTTATATATGAGGGGTTGTAATATGTACTTTTCTTATTTTATTCATTCAAATCCGTCCTGCAATCTTATAATAAAAACTGACAGAACTTACCAGGAAGTGTGAATCCTTAGACACTAAGGGATCAGTGTCACAGTGATAGCATTAGTCCAAATAAAGTTTGGGACTTTAAGAGAGTAAAAATAATAGAAAATAATGTGTGGTAATAAAAGCCTTGAGTGAAAAACCAAGACTGAATTAAGTCCATGGGTTAAGCCTTCATTTCAGTTCAGTCGCTCAGTCATATCCGACTCTTTGCACCCCATGAACTGTAGCACACCAGGCCTCCCTGTTCATCACCATCACTAGGAGTTTACTCAGACTCATGTCCATCGAGTCCGTGATGCCATCCAGCCATCTCATCCTCAATCATCCCCTTCCCCTCCTGCCCGCAATCCCTCCCAGCATCAGAGTCTTTTCCAATGAGTCAACTCTTCGCATGAGGTGGCCAAAGTACTGGAGTTTCAGCTTCAGTATCATTTCCTCCAAAGAAATCCCAGGATTAATCTCTTCAAGAATGGACTGGCTGGATCTCCTTGCAGTCCAAGGGACTCTCAAGAGTCTTCTCCAACACCACAGTTCAAAAGCATCAGTTCTTTGGCACTCAACCTTCTTCACAGTCCAACTCTCACATCCATACATGACCACAGGAAAAACCATAGCCTTGACTAGACGGACCTTAGTTGGGGAATGGCAAGTCATACTTAAAGTGATGAAAGAAAATAACCTACAGCCCAGAGTACTGTACCCAGCAAGGCTCTCATTCAAATATGAAGGAGAAATCAAAAGCTTTACAGACAAGCAAAAG
>SJYV01006452.1:0-11932 GCA_006410875.1 Neotragus pygmaeus | reverse complement strand
ATTTAAAGATGCTTACTCCTTGGAAGAAAAGTTATGACCAACCTAGATAGCATATTCAAAAGCAGAGACATTGCTTTGCCAACAAAGGTCCGTCTAGTCAAGGCTATGGTTTTTCCAGTGGTCATATATGGATGTGAGAGACGGACTGTGCAGAAAGCTGAGCGCCAAAGAATTGATGCTTTTGAACTGTGGTGTTGGAGAAGACTCTTGAGAATCCCTTGGACAGCAAGGAGATCCAACCAGTCCATTCTAAAGGAAATCAGTCCTGGGTGTTCTTTGGAAGGTCGGATGCTAAAGCTGAAACTCCAATACTTTGGCCACCTCATGAGAAGAGTTGACTCATTGGAAAAGACTCTGATGCTGGGAGGGATTGGGGGCAGGAGAAGAAGGGGACGATAGAGGATGAGATCGCTGGATGGATGACATCACCGACTTGATGGACGTGAGTCTGAGTGAACTCCGGGAGATGGTGAACAGGTAGGCCTGGCATGCTGCGATTCATGGGGTCGCAAAGAGTCGGACACGACTGAGTGACTCAACTGAACTGAACTGAATCTGAAAGCAGTGTGTAAAAGATAAAGCGGAAGGGAGAGGCTGAGGGAGATGGTGTCTGTTCTGGAATTGTCTCAGTAAAAGTAACAAGGGCATGGAATAGGTCATTGCAAAGTAAAAGAAAGATGGGGATGTGATCAGCTGCTGCTGCTGCTGCTAAGTCGCTTCAGTCGTGTCCGATTCTGTGCGACCCCGTAGACGGCAGCCCGCCAGGCTCCGCAGTCCCTGGGATTCTCCAGGCAAGAACACCGGAGTGGGTTGCCATTTCCTTCTCCAATACATGAAAACGAAAAGTGAAAGTGACGTCACTCAGTCATGTCCAACCCTTAACGACCCCATGGACTGCAGCCTACCAGGCTCCTCCATCCATGGGGTTTTCCAAGCAAGAGTACTGGAGCGGGGTGCAATCGCCTTCTCCAGGGATGTGATCAGCATGTATTAACTAAGAAATAATGACAATATTGGAAATCAAATAGGTATTATTGCCTATTCTATCTCCTGAACCACAGACTAATTTGAACACCTAACACACATGGAAACCCTACAAAAATTCCTAATCCTTATGGGCCACCTGGACTCACTATCCTTCCTACTTGATGTTTCCACATGTTTTATGACTGTGTTAAAACAGTGCACCCCCCAAATAAAATTTCTGTAATACTGTTTCTATGGTAATGTCAGGGTCTCTTGGTTTGATTTTTCTACATTTGGTCAATGACAAAATAGCTAAATGAAACTTTGATAGGAAACATGAAGAGATTATAGAACCATTTCATAATGTGTGCAAATGTCAAATTACTACATAATATAACTTAGACTAAAATAATATTTAGTGTCAACTATATATGAATTTTTCTCAAAAGAGAGTTTGCAGTAATCTCCCCATCTGCCTTGTGGGCTTTTCTTTTTTCTCTCTGACCTCTATCAGATAATAATGTGAGGGGTAAGGAGATTATTTTGGGGACAGAGAATTTTACCTCTGGAGTTCAGGCCAGGATGGACATAAAAAGAGAACAAGCAGTTTGCACAATTTCCTTCATGGAAAAGTTCAGTTTGTCCCAAGTGTGCATTTTCAGTGCTGGAACACCTCAGAAAATATGCTGTATGTGAACCTGCCAACTGGGGTCTACTGGCAAAAACAGTGTCCTCCCTTTGGAAAGCTAGAATGTTTCACTCTCAAACCCACCTAAGAAAACACGCTGGGGGTTGATCCTCTATTCACTACATTCCATCCTTGGTGCAAGCAAGTGACTATTCTGAAGGAAACACTATGCTTGAATCTCCTTAATATGAGCTCATCTGAGAACACCTTAGATTATAATGTGTTGTGCGGGTATTCCACACAAGAGAAAAACCAATTCACACAACTTTCTTCATGGACAGGTTCAGTTTGTCCCAAGTGTATATATTCAGTGCTAGGACACTGCAGGGAAGTATGCTGGGTGTGAATGAGCCAGCTGGGTTCTGCACACAAAATCACTGCACTTAGCATTGTTTTACTAGAATATTTTACTATGAAACCCACCTAGGAAAACAATTTGGGTGCTGATTTTCTCTAATTGAAGTCAGTTCTTCAGGAAAGCAAGTGAAGTTTTTGAAGGAAACACTGCACTTGGATCAACTTACAAGGAGCTCATCTCATAGAACACTTAGGTTCATAATACATTGTATGGGTGTGTCACTTACCTCACAAGGAACAGCCAGTTCACACAACTCCCTTCATGGAAAGGTTCACTTTGTCCCAAGTTTGTGTTTTCAATGCTGGGACACAGCAGGGCAATATGCTGGGCAAGAACCTATCAACTGGGCTCTGTGAGCAAAAACAGTTTTCCCTCTTTGAAAGTTAGAATGTTTCACTCTCAGATCCACCAGGAAAACATTTTGGGTGCTGATTCTATCTTCACTGCAGTCAATTCTGGCACCAGCCAAGTGACTTTTCTGAAGGAAAGCCTGTTTGGATCTCCTTACTAAGAACTTATTTAATGCAACACTTAGGTTCATAAAGCATTACAGAGCAAAAGCAGGTCACACAACTTCATTCATGGAAAGGTTCAGTTTATCCTGTGAGCATTTTCAGGGCTGGGACACTGCAGAGAAATATGCTGGGTGTGAACTTGCCAGTAGCTGTCTGCTGGCAAAAACAGTGTTCTCACACTGTGAAAGCTAGACTGTTTCAATATCTAACCCACCTTTGAAAAAACATAGGTGGTGATATTCTTAACAACAGTCAATTCTTGGTGCAAGTGAGTCACTTTTTTGAAAGAAACACTATGTTTGGATCTTGTTACTAGGAGCTCATTTAATAAAACACCTTTGTTCAAATTGCATTGTATGGATATGCCACTCACCACAAGGAGAATGACCAGTTCACACCACTTCCTTCATAGAAGATTCAGTTTGAACCAAGTGTGTATTTTCCATGCTGGGATACTGCAGGGAGTTATGCTGGCTGTGAACCTGCCAATTGGGATCTGCTGGCAAAAACAGTGCTCTCACCCTGTGAAAGCTAGAATGTATCACTCTCAAATCCACCTAGAAAAACACTTTGGGTGCTGATTCTCATTGCAGTCAATATTTGGTGCTAGCAAGTGACTTTTCTGAAGGAAATACTGTGCTTATGTCTCCTTACTAAAAGTTCATCTCATAGAACACCTAGGTAAATAACACATCATAGAGAACAACCAATATACAAAACATCCTTCGGGAAAGGTTCACTTTTCTGCAAGTATTTATATTTAGTGCTAGGACACTGCAGGGAAATATTCTGGGTGTGAACTTACCAATAGGGGTCTGATGGTAAAAAGTGTGTTCTTACCCTGTGAATTCTAGACTGTATCACTCTGAAACCAACATATGAAAACATTTTGGGTGCTGATTCTCACTTCACAAGGTCAATTCTTGGTGCAGCAAGTGACTTTTATGAAGGAAAACTGTGCCTGAATCTCTTTACTATGAGCTTTGCTGGAGCATGGGATGGCTCCTCTAGGCCCTCCTGCACCCGGCAGCCACTACTCCTTGGATGTGGGGTTGTTCCTCCCGGTCGCCGCCCTGGCCTCCAACCAGAGATCAAATTGCCGACATCCACTGGATCATTGAAAAAGCAAGAGAGTTCCAGAAAAACATCTATTTCTGCTTTATTGACTATGCCAAAGCCTTTGACTGTGTGGATCACAATAAACTGTGGAAAATTCTGAAAGAGATGAGAATACCAGACCACCTGACCTGCCTCTTGAGAAACCTGTATGCAGGTCAGGAAGCAACAGTTAGAACTAGACATGGAACAACAGACTGGTTCGAAATAGGAAAAAGAGTACGTCAAGGCTATATATTGTCACCCTGCTTATTTAACTTCTATGCAGAGTACATCATGAGAAACGCTGGACTGGAAGAAACACAAGCTGGAATCAAGACAGCTGGGAGAAATATAAATAACTTCATATATGCGGATGACACCACCCTTATGGCAAAAGGTGAGGAGGAACTAAAAAGCCTCTTGATGAAAGTGAAAGTGGAGAGTGGAAAAGTTGGCTTAAAGCTCAACATTCAGAAAATGAAGATCATGGCATCCGGTCCCATCACTTCATGGGAAATAGATGGGAAAACTGGAAACAGTGTCAGACTTTATNAATATATATATATATATATATATATATATATTTCTGGACTCTGCATTCCAGGAACATCTATCTCAATAAATTGAAATTTCCTGCTAATGGCAGTGCAGGTAGTCTGTACCAGCACTCCCTCTGTGAATTAAAAAAGATGGAAGAAAATATCAAATATGTTTAATTTTGTGATAGTATTGGAGAGCTACAAAGGAAGTGAGAAATTGCAGGAATTAGAGATAAGATGTGTGTGTGTGCTAAGTCACTTCAACTGTGTCCGACTCTTTGCAACCCTATGGACCATAGCCTGCCAGGCTCCTCTGTCCTTGGGATTCTACAGGCAAGAATACTGGAGTGGGTTGCCATTTCCTTCTCCAGGGGATCTTCCTGACCCAGAGATCGAACCCTCATCTCCTGAATTTACTGCATTGACAGGTGGGTTCTTTACCACCAGCACCACTTGAGAAGCCCTGAGATGAGACATAACCTCTGGAATTTGGAACTCTTTTTTTAAAAAAGAGGTGTCTGTTAATTCTTAAAGCAAATATTGGACANTCATCTCCTGAATTTACTGCATTGACAGGTGGGTTCTTTACCACCAGCACCACTTGAGAAGCCCTGAGATGAGACATAACCTCTGGAATTTGGAACTCTTTTTTTAAAAAAGAGGTGTCTGTTAATTCTTAAAGCAAATATTGGACAACAGAAGATTAACACAGCCTTTTGAAAAATTTATGTGACTTGGATGATTGAAAAAGGAAGAGAGTTCCAGAAAAACATCTATTTCTGCTTTATTGACTATGCCAAAGCCTTTGATTGTNGCCAAAGAATTGATGCTTTTGAACTGTGGTGTTGGAGAAGACTCTTGAGAGTCCCTTGGACTGCAAGAAGATCCAACCAATCCATTCTGAAGGAGATCAGCCCTGGGATTTCTTTGGAAGGACTGATGATAAAGCTGCAACTCCAGTACTTTGGCCACCTCATGCGAAGAGTTGACTCATTGGAAAAGACTCTGATGCTTGGAAGGATTGGGGTCAGGAGGAGAAGGAGACGACAGAGGATGAGATGGCTGGATGGCATCACTGACTCGATGGACGTGAGTCTGAGTGACCTCCGGGAGTTGGTGATGGACAGGGAGGCCTGGTGTGCTGATTGATGAGGTCGCAAAGATCGGACAAGACTGAGCGACTGAACTGAACTGATAGTTATACAACATCTAGGTTCATACTGCAATGTATGCGTACGCCACCTGCCACATAGACAACAAGCATTTCACACAAAACTTTCTACATAGAAAGGTCAAGTTTGTCGCAAGAGTTAATTCTTAGTGCTGGGACACAGCAGGGAATATGCTGGGTATAAATCAGCCATTTATGTTCAGCAGGCAAAAACATTTTTCTCACCTTTTGAAAGCTAGAATGTCTCATTCTCAAACACACCTAGGAAGACACCTGGGTGCTGACTCTGTCTTTTTTTACAGTCAAATCTTGGTGCAACGAAGTGACACTTCTGAAGGAAACAACCTGCTTGGATTTCCTTACTAGGAGTTTATCTCATAGAACACCTATATTCATAATGCGTTGTATGGTTATGCCAGTCACCACACAGAGAATGAGAACAAACCACTTCCTTTGTGGAAAGTATAGTTTGTTCCAAGTATGTATTTTCAGTGCTGGGACACCACAAGGAAATAGACTGGGTGGTAATCTGTCAATTGAGGTCTGCTGGCAAAAACACTTCCCTCACCCTGTGAAAGCTAGAATGTTTCTCTTTCAAACCTACCTAGGAAAAAACTTTGAGTTTTGACACTCTTCTTTGCATTCAATTCTTGGCTCAAGCAAGTGACACTTTTGAAAGAAACACGGTGCTTGCATCTCCCTACCAGGAGCTCATCTACGAGAATACCTAAGTTCATAAAGTGTTGTATGGGTTTCCCACTGTGCAGACAGAGAATGACCAGTTCACACCACTTCCTTCAGAGAAAGATTCGGTTTGACCGAAGTGTGTATTTTCAGCACTGGGACACTGTGGGCCCTGCCCACCACAATAAGACCCAGTTTTCTGCTCAGTCAGTCTCTCCCATCAGGAAGCTTCCATAAGCCTCTTATTCTTCTGCATCAGATGGCAGATGGAAGGTAAACCACAATCAAATAAATCTAATCAATCTGATCACATAGACCACAGCCTTGTCTAAATCAATGAAACTATGAGCCATGCTGTGTAGGGCCACCCAGGACAGATGGGTCATGGTGCAGAGTTCTGAAAATCGTGGTCCTCTGGAGAAGAGAACGAACCACTTCAGTATTCTTGCTTTGAGAACCCCATGAACAGTATGAAAAAGATAGGACACTGAAAGATGAACTCCCCAGGTCAGTAGGACCCAATATGCTACTGGAAATCAGTGAAAAAATAACTCCAGAAAGAATTAAGAGACAGAGCCAAAGCAAAAACAACACCCAGGTGTGGATGTGACAGGTGATGGAAGTAAAGTCCAATGCTGTAAAGAGCAATATTGTATAAGAACCTAGAATGTTAGGTCCATGAATCAAAGCAAATCGGAAGTGGTCAAACAGGAGATGGAAAGAGTGAACATTGACATTTTAGGAATCAGCAAACTAAAATGGACTGGAATTGGTTAGTTTAACTCAGATGGTTGCTGCAGTCCAGCTCCAGCAGCCAGGGAATCAGCCTGAAGGGATGGGCAGTGTTGGCGAGTAACCATGCAGCCTCTCATTTAGTTTTGTTGGACTGCATGTTTATTTCAAGCTTTAGGTTCTCTTTTATAGTTTGACAAAAGCATTAGATCAGAGGTTTGACATTTTCAGTTTCCCCTCACCCAGATCTATTGTCTCAATAAATCACTGTTGTCCTTCAAGCAGGGTTTCTGCCTCAGCAGTTCTCTCAGAATTGTGTTTACTTTAACTCGTGATTACGCTGTAACTCTTGCTTATGTCTAGGCTGCATACCACAAACCTCAGTTTATTTCTTACCTTTCTAAATCCTGTTTGCCCCTAGTATCCTGAGCTCACTATCTCTTAAAAAGGCTTCTAGCTATTAATATCTCCAAATTCCTAATCTCTATAAGCTATAGTAAAATATGCTAACATTACAACATTCTTTAAATTTTTAGCTTCTATTTTTAATTATGCCTAAACCCTAAATTCAGCAAACTCCTTTGCCATAAACATTTCCCTCACAAATAAGTTTCAGATAACAATCCTTCCCATGGACCCAAGCTGTGGCCTACATGCTCATCCTGGAACACTCTTTTGTAAAGATCCTTAAACAAATGTCAATGATTAACTTTATGAATAATTCTCTGAGCACAACTGCAGAAGGCTTTGTGCCTTCTCATGCTCCTCTCAAGAACAATAAGCACCTTAATATTCTTTTCAGTCAACTCAGCCAACGAAAGGAAAAAACAAGTCAGAATCACCAGACCAAGCTCCTTCATCCCGGGTCCATGCCTGCGGGACAAGGAGAGGGAGTTGGGTCATGCCTCCATTTTGTCAGTAACGCTTAATGCGGCTCCCAGTAGATGACCATCATATCTACTACTGAGGGAAAGGAACAATTCATGCAAAGATTGGCTCAATAAAGGACAGAAATTGTATGGACCTAACAGAAGCAGAAGATATTAAGAAGAGGTGGCAAGAATACACAGAAGAATTGTACAAAAAAGATCTTCATGACCAAGATAATCATGATGATATAATCACTCACCTAGAGCCAGACACCCTGGAATGTGAAGTCAAGTGGGCCTTAGGAAGCATCACTACAAGCAAAGCTAGTGGAGGTGATGGAATTCCAGTTGAGCTATTTCAAATCCTAAAAATGGTGCTGTGAAAGTGATGCACTTAATATGCTAGCAAACATGGAAGGTCAGCAGTGGCCACAGGACTGGAAAAGATCAGTTTTCATTCCAATCTCAAAGAAAGGCAGTGCCAAAGAATGCTCAAACTACCACACAATTGCACTCATCTCACACACTGGCAAAGTAATACTCAAAGTTCTCAAAGCCAGGCTTCAACAGTATGTGAACCATGAACTTTTAGGTGTTCAACTGAATTTAGAAAAGACAGGGGCACCAGAGGTCAGATTGCCAATATCCATTTGATTATTGAAAAAGCAAGAGTTCCAGGGAAACATATATTTCTGCTTTATTGACTATGCCAAAGCCTTTGACTGTGTGGATCACAACAAACTGTGGAAAATTCTTAAACAGCTGGGAATACCAGACCACCTGACCTGCCTCCTGGGAATTCTGTATGCATGTCAGGAAGCAAGAATTGGAATTGGATATTGAACAACAGACTGGTTCCAAATAGGGAAAGGAGTACATCAAGACTGTATATTGTCACCCTGCTTATTTAGCTTCTATGCAGAATACCTCATGAGAAACACTGGGCTGGATGAAGCACAAGCTGGAATCAAGATTGCCGGGAAAAAAATCAGTAACCTCAGATATGCAGATAACAACCTTATGGCAGAAAGTGAAGAACTAAAGAGCCTCTTGATGAAAGTGAAAGAGGAGAGTGAAAAAGTCAGCTTAAAACTCAACATTCTGAAAACTAAGATCATGGCATCTGGTTCCATCACTTCATGGCAAATAGATGGGGAAACAGTGGGAAAAGTGACAGACTTTATTTTCTTGGGCTCAAAAATCACTGCAGATGGTAATTTCAGCCATCAAATTAAATGACACTCCTTAGAAGAAAAGTTATGAACAACCTCGACTGCATATTGAAAAGCAGAGACATTACTTTGCCAACAAAGGTCCATCTAGTCAAAGCTATAGTTTTCCAATAGTCAAGTATGGATGTGAGAGCTGAACTATAAAGAAAGCTGAGCACCAAAGAATTGATGCTTTTGAACTGTGGTATTGGAGAAGACTCTTGAGAGTCCCTTGGACTGCAAGGAGATCCAACCAGTCCATCCTAAAGGAAATCAGTCCTGGATGTTATTGGAAGGAATGATGCTGAAGCTGAAACTCCAATATTTTGGCCACCTGATATGAAGAACTGACTCATTGAAAAAGACCCTGAAGCTGGGAAAGATTGGAGGTGGAAGAAGTGGACAACAGAGGATGATATGGTTGGATGGCATCACCAACTCAGTGGACATAAGTTTGAGTAACCTCTGGGGGTTGGTGATGAACAGGGAAGCCTGGTGTGCTGCAGTCCATGGGATCGCAAAGAGTCAGACATGACTGAGTACTGAACTGAACTGAGCAAAAACTCTGCTGTCATCCTGTGAAAGCAAGAATGTGTCATTCTCAAACCCATCTAAGAAAACACTTTGCATGTTTGAGAAAACACGTGGGTGCTGAATCTCTCCTCATTACCATCAGTTTGGGTCGCCAGTTTCTGAATTTTCTGAAGAAGCACTGTGCTTGGATCTCCTTACTGGGATCTCCTATATCAACCATCTAGGAGATATTCATCTCCTAGAACAATCTAGGTTTAAAATGCACTGTATGGTTATAACCACACAGTGAGCACCCAGTTCACATCATGTCTCTTGTAGAAAAGTTCTGTTGTTTCCAAGTGTGTAATCTCAATTCTTGGACCCTGCAAGGAAATACATTGAGTGTGAACTTGCCAACTAGGGACAGCTGACAAAAACTGTGTGGTCACCTTTTTAAAGTGAGAATGTTTCACTTTCAAACCCACCTGGAAAGACTCTTAGGGTGCCAATTCTCTCTTTACCACAGTCAATTCTTAGTGCAAGCAAATGAATTCTCTGAATGAAACACTGTATTTGATCAGAGAAGAAAAAGAAATAAAAGGAATTCAGATTGGAAAAGAAGAAATAAAACTCTCACTGTTTGCAGATGACATGATCCTCTTTATAGAAAACACTAAAGATAACCACCAGAAAATTACTGGTGGTTACTATAATTAGAGCTAATCATTAATTAAATGTAAGTAATTAAAAATTAAAGCTAATCGATGAATACAGTAAAGTTGCAGTATATAAAATTAATACACAAAAATCCCTTACATTCCTATACATTAACAATGAGAAAACAGAAAGGGAAATTAAGGAAACAATCTCATTCACCATTGCAACAAAAAGAATAAAATACTTAGGAATAAATCTACCTAAAGAAACAAAAGACCTATAGAGAGAAAACTATATAACACTGATGAAAGAAATCAAAGATGACACAAATAGATGGAGAAATATACCATGTTCATGGATCAGAAGAATCAATATAGTGAAAATGAGTATACTACCCAAAGTAATCTATAGATTCAATGCAATCTCTGTCAAGCTACCAATGGTATTTTTCACAGAACTAAAACAAATAATTTCACAATTTGTGTGGAAATACAAAAAACCTCGAATAGCCAAAGCAATCTTGGGAAAGAAGAATGGACCTGGAGGAATCAACCGGCCTGACTTCAGGCTGTACTACAGTGCTACAATCATCAAGACAGTATGGTACTGCCACAAAGACAGAAATATAGGTCAATGGAACAAAATAGAAAGCCCAGAGATAAATCTAAAAAACCTATCAGTTAATCAGTTAGGTTCAGTCACTCAGTCGTGTATGACTTTTTGTGACCCTATGAATTGCAGCACGCCAAGCCTCCCTGTCCATCACCAACCCCCAGAGTTAACTCAAACTCACGTCCATCAAGTCAATGATGCCATCCAGCCATCTCATCCTCGGTCATCCCCTTATCCTCCTGCTCCCAAANGGTTCAGTCACTCAGTCGTGTATGACTTTTTGTGACCCCATGAATTGCAGCACGCCAAGCCTCCCTGTCCATCACCAACCCCCAGAGTTAACTCAAACTCACGTCCATCAAGTCAATGATGCCATCCAGCCATCTCATCCTTGGTCATCCCCTTATCCTCCTGCTCCCAAACCCTCCCAGCATCAAAGTCTTTTCCAATGAGTCAACTCTTCACGTGAGGTGGCCAAAGTACTGGAGTTTCAGCTTCAGCATCATTCCTTCCAAAGAACACTTAGGGCTGATCTCCTTCAGAATGGACTGGTTGGATCTCCTTGCAGTCCAAGGGATTCTCAAGAGTCTTCCCCAACACCACAGTTCAAACACATCAATTCTTCGGGTCTCAGCTTTCTTCACAGTCCAACTCTCACATCCATACGTGATCACTGGAAAAACCATAGCCTTGACTAGACAGACATTTGTTGGCAAAGTAATGTTTATGCTTTTGAATATGCTATCTAGGTTGGTCATAACTTTCCTTCCAAGGTGTAAGTGTCTTTTACTTTCATGGCTGCAATCACCATCTGCAGTAATATTGGAGCCAAAAAAAATAAAGTCTGACACTGTTTCCACTGTTTCCCCATCTATTTCCCATGAGGTGATGGGACCGGATGCCATGATCTTCGTTTTCTGAATGTTGAGCTTTAAGCCAGCTTTTTTACTCTCCTCCTTTCATCAAGAGGCTTTTGAGTTTATCTTCACTTTCTGCATAAGGGTGGTGTCATATGCATATCTGAGGTTATTGATATTTCTCCTGGCAATCTTGATTCCAGCTTGTGCTTCTTCCAGCCCAGCGTTTCTCATCATGTACTCTGCATATAACTTAAATAAACAGGGTGAAGATACAGTCTTGACGTACTCCTTTTCCTATTTGGAACCAGACTGTTGTTCCATGTCAAGCTCTAACTGTTGCTTCCTGACCTGCATTTAGGTTTCTCAAGAAGCAGCTCAGGTATTCCCATATCTTTCAGAATTCTCCACAGTTTATTGTGATCCACACAGTCAAAGGCTTTGGCATAGTCAATAAAGCAG
>SJYV01006451.1:27313-47729 GCA_006410875.1 Neotragus pygmaeus | reverse complement strand
TCAGAGAGCTTAGATGCACACAGTTGTTGCTATTGTTCAGTAGCTCAGTCATGTCAGACTCTGCAACCCCATGGATTACAGCACTCCAGGTTTCCCTGTCCTTCACTATCTCCTGGAATGTGTTCAAGTTCACATACATTGAGGTGATGATGCCATCCAACCATCTCATCCCCTGCTGCCCTCTTCTCCTCCTGCCTTCAGTCTTTCCCAGCATCAGGGTCTTTTCCAATGAGTCTGCTCTCCACATCCAGTGGCCAAAGTATTGGAGCTTCAGCTTCAGCATCAGTTCTTCCAATGCATGCAGTGAACTCCATTAAACAGGGCTTTTTTTCTGTTGGACTTAAAGCTATGACTATGCCTGAACAAGGGGAATACCATACTTCCCTAAGTTCTTTCAAGCAAGAACTGCCTTTTGGGTGGTCCATCGAGGTGTCTCATAGAGCAGCTTGACTCAGAGAATCAAATCCCTTGCTTTATCTGAATAGCAAGCTTACCACAGTACTCTTGGGAATGAGCTACTGAAACCCAAGGATCAGAGCATTAAGTCTACATTTTCCTCTTTGCAGAGGACGAAAAACACATGATTTTTTTAAATGACATGCCATATTTGTATTAGAGGTATTTCTGAGACTACATATTTTATAGTGAAACCTCTTTATTCTTAAACTGCTCTTGATAAATAATTTTATGGATTTAACATACATAGAGAAGATAGGGCGAAATTGTATGACTGAGTGTGATTAGCAGCATATTTTCAAATGATTCCTATGAAATGAACAAGAGAGATTTTTGAGCTTCATATAATAAAGGATATTATGGTAAAATATATATATTTCTATAGTGGGTATCAGTGTATGTCAGTCTCATAAAACGTTAACTGCACAGGACAATGTGATCATGGCCCGGGAGTCACAGGGTTTTTTAAATTTTGTTTTACTGGAGTTTAGTTGATTTGCAGTGTTGTCTCAGTTTCTAGTATACAGCAGAGTGATTCTGTCACACACATGTATTTTTTTTCATATTCTTTCCCATTATGGTTTCTGTTGTTGTCATCGTTCTGGCTTTCTACACGGTCAGGAATTGCTACACAAGTGGTCACACCAGCGTGAGCCTGGGCCACACCCCGCTGTAACTGCCCTGGTGGGGTCACCCTTACAAGGGGGCACGCTGGAGCTCCCTGCCAGCATCCCAAAGGGTGGTCCTGTCTTCCCTGTCCTTCGCAGAGCCCCCGGGGTTTCTGAGGGCTGGAGAGTGCTGCTCCATCTCACTACACTCACTGTTTCTCACATCCTCTCCCCACCATCTCAGGCCTTCTCTCATCGCGGAGCAGAAGCCTCCCAGAGGCACGTTCTGTCCTGCTCTTTTGGACTTGCCTCCAGCCCTCCTTTCTTATAGGGTCTCTGCTGAACACTCCCGAAACAGCTAGTTCCTCCTGTATATTCATCCAGACCAGCCCTCCCTTTGTGCTGGTTTTTCTCAATTTCCCTCCATGCTACCTTTAGAAAATGGCCTCACAGATCAGACACTGTTCATCTAGCCCATGGTTACCCTCTATGGTTCGTGTCTCATCTTTCATGCTGTTATATACACTGCAGATTAGGGAATGCGATTATCACAGCAGTTTTCTTTGTTCTCTCCTTTTTTAATACTATTTTTGATTGTGGTTGGGCTTCCCTGGTGTCTCAGAGGTTAAAGCATCTGCCTCTAATGCGGGAGACCTGGGTTTGATCCCTGGGTTGGGAAGATCCCCTGGAGAAGGAAATAGTAACCCACTCCAGTATTCTTGCCTGGAGAATCCCATGGATGTAGAAGCCTGGTAGGCTACATACAGTCCATGGGGTTGCAAAAAGTCGGACACGACTTAGCGACTTCACTCACTTGATTGTGGTAAAATATACACAATATAAAATTTGCCTTTGATAACCATTTTAAAGTATACAGTTCAGCAGCATCAAGTATTCATAATATTGGATAACTATCTCCACTATCTATTTCCAAAGTTTTGTATCACCCCAAACAGAAGCTCTGTTCCTATTCAGTTCAGTCACTCAGTCATGTCCGACTCTTTGTGACCCCATGAACCACAGCACGCCAGGCTTCCCTGTCCATCACCAACTCCCGGAGTCTATCCAAACCCATGTCCATCGAGTCAGTGAAGCCATCCAGCCATCTCATTCTGTCATCCCCTCTCCTCCTGCCCCTAATCCCTCCCAGCAACAGGGTCTTTTCCAATGAGTCAACTCTTCGAATGAGATGGCCAAAGTATTGGAGTTTCAGCTTTAGCATCAGTCCTTCCAATGAACACCCAGGACTGATCTGCTTTAGGATGGACTGGTTGGATCTCCTTACAGTCCAAGGGACTCTAAAGAGTCTTCTCCAACACCACAGTTCTGTTCCTATTAGGCAATAATTAATTCCCCATCTCTCCCAGCCCCTCGTCACCTCTAATCTGCTTGCGGTCTCTATGAACCTGACTATCCTAGATATTTCGTGTAAGTGGAGTCGTAGAAACTTTTTGTCCTTTGGTATCTAGCTTAGCATAATGTTTGTCAGTTAGCATAATGTTTTCAAGCCTCGTGCAGCATGTGCCAGGATTTCACTCCTTCCCATAGCTGAGTAATAGCTCATTGTATATGTATACCATGTTTTGTTCCATTCCTTTCTAGAATATATTCAGCCACAGTAGTCCTTCATCTCCCTGGAGCAAAAGTCAGGTAGGTTCTCTGACTCTTGGTCACTTATAAGTGAAAGAAAGTCTTAGAGACACTTCATGTTGTGTATTCATACTGTCAATCACTAAAAGTGGCTTTTGTCAAAAAAAAATATACTCGATGTAACAGTGAATCTTCTGCCCTGGCTCCCAAGCCCCAGTGCTTTGCTCCATGCCTGTGTGCACTTGGCCTAGAAGTCCAGACGGGCTGGCGTGACTCACCTGGTTGCTCTGAGTGTTCATCAGCTTCTACCTGTTCCATTTACTTTTTATTCATCTCAGGTTAAGGTTGACAGGACACAATAATAGCTGATTATTCACTTTATTCCTCTGAAAAGTGTCTACGTCATCAATCTGCAGATCCAGGGTTTTTAATTCCAGCGCTTAAAATTGTTTGCCTTGAACAATTGCCTACATTAGCACCTATAGGGTTTCAGCCTCATTACAGAATCATCTGTCCAGAACGAAGTCCCCCATCCTGACTTGAGTAGCAAAACCCTATCCCTGTTCCTGTAGGTATAACAAAAATGTGTTTCTGCCAGAAATATAGCTCATGAACATAATTGCAAAGATTTGTCAAGATAAGTGTGAAGGGTATTCCTTGTAGGACTGTTTTGTAGTAGACAAGAACTTGGAAACAATCAAATTGTCAATAATATCATAGTGGTTAAGTACAGTTTTGATCTATGGATACAATAAAGTACAATATTTTGTTTAAAAAAGGGCTTCCTTGGTGGCTCAGTGGTAGAAAATCTGCCTATAATGCAGGAGACCCAAGTTCAATCCCTAGGTTGGGAAAATTCCCTGGAGGAGAGAATAGCAACCCACTCCAGTATTCTTGCTTAGAGAATTCCGTGGACAGAGGAGCCTGGCGGGCCACAGTCCATGAGGTCATAAAGAGTCAGACACGACGGAGCGACTAAACCACCACCACCACCTGTTTAAAAAAATAAGGTCATTCGGCATGCTGATATGAAACAAGTTTTAATACTCAGAATTAAGAGGAAAAAGAAGATCAGTCCTCATAAACATATAAAATATTTCCTGAAAAGAGTTCAACAGACCATTAAAGTAGTTGCCTTTGGATAGAAAAAGTGGGGACATGGAGAAGGAACCTTTTATTAATACTTTTCAGTTCATAACTTTCTGTAATGTTTGCAGTTTCTAAACATGTAGATATGTTACTTTCACTTTTTATAACATAAGGGATTTTCTTAGTTTATGAGCTACTTTTTTTATTAATCAAGCTTTCATTTTTAAAAAAGCTAGCCATGTTATTTGTTAAAAATAAAGCAAAGTGAACTGTAATTAAATTGGTTAGAATTTTACACCATTTCAGACATAGTGTTTATCTGGGGTTAGACTGAGAAAGAAGGAAATAGGTCTGCTACTGCCAGAGGCCAAGGGCATGAAAGCCGAATGGTGAGGTCCAGCTACTGTTCACTCTAAGGGGCTGGCAAGGCAGGTGATCCATTCCTTCAGACATTTACTTGGCACGAGCATGCTGTCCTGTCATGCTAATTTAATTGAATGACATGTTTAAGAAAAATGCAAGTTAAGTCTGCTAGGAAATTTAATTTGCAGTCTCAAAATTAGTTCTAAGAAGCATGTCCCCAGAAGCTTTGAACAGCCAAATGCAAATAAGTGAATTTCAATTTTTTGTGTAGTTTTAAGTAGTTTGAGCAGTTCCTGCGGTATAGGAAAATATATTCCAATGGCCTTTGGCACATACCTGTATTCTGGGAATTCTACTCTTGCAGCGTGTTTTATTGCTGACTTTTGTGTATCTTCTCTTTTTTGTTTACACCTATTTTTAGCACAATTTAGACAGAGTTCAAGGTGGCCCAAGCAAAACAAGGACTCGGCACTGATGTATCACGCATTTTGCCTTGCTTGTCAAACATTCCGTTGTAGAGGCTGTCTGTAAGTTATTAGGTCGGTAGTTTGTAGGTCGGTTCCCTACAAACTCCTGGAAGGGAACAGGGCTTTTCTTGGTTAAAGACAAGTCAGCCCTGTTGTCTGCAGTCCGCAAGCGTCTATAACAGACTCGGAAACCAAGTGCTGCTTGGATCCCTAGAAAGGCAGTCACTCTTCCTCCTCACCCGCTTTGCCTCTCAGTGGGCCCCGGGATACCAGCCAGGGAGGGCCTCAGTATTTCTCCTTTTTAGCACAGAATGAATGAGGCTAACAGTCGAACCCTGAAGGCTCCCCCTGGCCCAGCCTGACTTTGAGTCCTACCTTCCCTGGGATTTGGCGGCCCCTAGAAGGCAATGGCACCCCACTCCAGTACTCTTGCCTGGAAAATCCCATGGACGGAGGAGCCTGGTGGGCTGCAATCCATGGGGTCACTAAGAGTCAGACAGGACTGATCGACTTCACTTTCACTTTTCTCTTTCATGCATTGGAGAAGGAAATGGCAACCCACTCCAGTGTTCTTGCCTGGAGAATCCCAGGGATGGTGGAGCCTGGTGGGCTGCCATCTGTGGGGTCGCACAGAGTCGGACACGACTGAAGCGACTTAGCAACAGCAGCAGCAGCAGGATGGATATACCTGGTAGAACCACCTGCCCTGTGACACAGGCCTTTGTCCAGCGGTCCATCTACAAGTATCTGGTGTATGAGACTCCCCTGGTGGTCCCGTGGCTAAGGCTGCGCTTTCACGGCATTAGCCACAGGTTCCATCCCTGGTCAGGGAACTAAGACCCCCCCAAATGCAGAATGATCAAAAAAATTAAAAAGTTTATACTGTGAACAAAATATATGATTTTTTTGACATTAATTTTATTTAAGGATTTTTCCCCCCCAAGGAGAAGAAAAGAAACCATTTAAGACTACAAGCCTGCGGGTAAGGCCCAGGCCAAATGTGGAAGCTTCACCCCATCTATCCGCTCTTGAACCGGGGGTAGGACAAGAATAGAAACAAGAAGGAAGGCTTTCCGAGGGCGAGCACGCTCTCTGGTGCACTCTAGGAAGTAATTTGTCAAGTGGACCTGTTACCGCGCTTCCAAAAAGAAAGCAATTTTCTTCCTCCTTTCTTTAGAAGCAGGCCCAGAAAGCCTGTTTCCTTCCCCAACCCATGCCCCCACCACTCTCTTTTAGAAAGAAATCATATTGTCTCTTCACAAAGCCTTGTAGCTTATTGTCCAGCATGCAATGACTGTCTGGGAATTTAATGTCCAGTGAGTTCCCCCCCCCCACCCCGCCACCCAGCTCCTCTCAAGGTATTAATGCTAAACGGACAGGTCCTTAATACAAAGGAAGACTGAATTAGCTATTCCTGAGGTTACCGCCACACACAGAGCCTAGTCCTCATCACCTATTTCTAAGCAATCCTTAAGTGAATTACTAGATACGAATGTTTTATATCACCTCTTTTCTCTCTGCCAACTCGAAGCATTGTTCTTTACATATGCAAGCCTGCCTAGTGGCATGACCTGATGATCTGGAGGAAGTTAGTCTATAGCAGAAATAAGATGGAATTTTACCTGCAGGATTTTTAACAAATGTGAAGTGATTGGATGCCTTCTAGAGAAAAAATCCCAAGAAAAGAGTCATTTATCAACCTTCTTTAGACCATTCGCGTAAATGTTTTACATGTAAACAGAGCGTAGAAAGCAAAGCTGTATTCAGAAGATGGCTGCTATTTGGAAAGAAAGAAATCCAATCTGACCCAGCTTCTGAGAGTCTCCTTTATGTGAGGACAAGGCTGGGCTTTTGTATGAGCCGTATTGTATTATTGTAAAGTGCAGGAGCCGCTTAATCAATAAGAAAAGTTGGGGTAGAATGTTCGGATTAAAGAGATAAGATCTTTGTTAGACTAAATCAATTGAGCCAGAACCTCCCATAGTGAGCTGAATGGAAATAGCTTCATGTTACAAATGTACCAGAGATTTTTCAAAGGTCTCAAAATCGGTGTTTGGAGACTATGTGGCTATGTGTATTTTCATTTTGCCATTCTGGAGAAATCAAAGATTGTTTCTGTAAGAGTTTGTAAAAGCACTAAACTTCAATAATATGCATGGTTTTGATAAACATTTACTGGGGTATGCTTTTAATATTCTGAGCTCCATTTTAAAAGTCGTTGATACTAGAATCAATGCACAGGGACACAAATTATTCCAGAAAGTTAAGAAAGTAAGCAGCCTGAAACCTGCTCTAAGGGCTGTTCACCTTCACTCTGCAACCAGGCCTGCCTGCCGCTGGGGCTGGACCCTGGGCACCCAGCTACCCACCCACCGAGCTGGGCAACCTTCTGTTAGAATCCATGTGGGTGTCCACAGACTGTTGACAGCTTTGACTTCCCTCCCGATTTTCATCATCCCCCTTTCCTGCTAATTTGATTTTTTTTTTTTTCAAGTATTGTCCTTTTGGGGAGGTGACTCCATTCCTGGTCAGAAGGGCCTCCTGAGTCGTCTAAGCCCGTCCTGCTCCTGCTGTGACCCTTCAGAGGCAGGGTCTGGGAAGAAAACCACATCCTTCCTGTGCACTGGACTGCGTGGCTCAGTTAATCAGCTCAAAAGCCAGGCTGTTGTTGGACTGAGCATTATGTGAAAGGATATGTTTCCTTTTTGTTTAAGCCAATTGGATTGGACTTTCTGGCTCTCCAGCCAAAATCTGTTAACTGGTGCATGAAAACTGGTTCATTTCTCTAAAATGACTAAAGGAATTCATCCACTAAAAGACTTTGGGCAGATGACCCCAAAAGAGCTCTTGATAAGGACTTTCCAGTAGCAGACCAAATTACCTTCAGGTTACATCCCGTGGTTACATCCCGAAGTCTTCAGTTGGCCTCATTCCCGTGGTACTGGCGGCCCAGCATGCTGGCCACATTTCAGCCAAGGCTGAGGGGGATGGGGAAGGGGAGGGCATGTTATTCCCAAGGCCAGGTCCAGAGGAGCCTCACAGCGCATGCCGACCCACATCCCAAGGAGAGCAGTTAGCTGCGTGGCCACGTGGCCCGCCCCAGAGGTACCTGGCCGGCCCCATGTGGCCAGCTGAATTGATTATCAGTCCTAAGAAGGAAAACCGCAGATAGGTAGTGGAGGATAACGCTTGGTCTCCGCCACAACTACCATACGTCTTGTCTCTCCCATAATCCTTACCCAAATGCCATCCACTTCTTTCCATTCACATATCTCTGAGTTTTCATGCAGGAAAAGAAAAACTGAGTGGAACTCTGCGTCCTCTTTATTTCTAATATGACTGAATACCCACTTCGTGATCTTTTCTTTCAACAGTATATCTTTCACTCTCTGAATTCCAAAGCATGAATATTAGACCTCTAGCTCTCAATAAGACCCACTAAATTGCATTCACCCCCTGACTTTGAAAGGTGTGGCCACCATAACCTTCTGAATTTGTGCCGATGAATAGAGTTAGCAGTCGGTAGGACCACAAGCTGAGCATAGTGGAGCACCGTTCTAGAAAATTCCCTCGTTGGACCGAAGCTTTCACCTGCTGATCTTTTTGTTCTAATTTTACATACAAATGCACTGCTTAACCGTGTAGAACCAAACAGACCGCAGATGAAAGCTTTTGGAGTTACAAATTGAATATGAGATTTCACGTGGCACTTGGAGTAGAGACAGCTTCTGATTTACATTTCTAACAGCCGTCCTAGGAGTTTTAGCTTTTGTTCTTCTCCTGCAATCACTAGAAATCATGCTGTTTGCAGCAACTATGCTATGCTAATAAGAAACATTCACCAGGGGGAACAAAAATCAATATATCCTTCTTTATATTTAAAATAAGTCAGCAATACTTACACGGGAACGCTCTTTATTTATTGCAAATGAGTGAACTGATGGTCCGCTGTGTCTGAGGCATGGCACTGGGCAGCCGGCACAGGGAGACGAGGACAGTACAGTGCTGAGGAGCCGGGTATCTGGCGGGAAGACGAGACGCCCGGGGGGAGGTGGCACATCCACACGGCAGTGCGGGTTCGTGCCAAGTAAGGCGCCACAGGAATCCAGAAAAGTCAAGGACTTCTAACCCAGCCCCGTGTCCCCTTGGACATCGCGCGTTTTAACACGTGTCCCGTTGCTTGTGTGTGTGCGTGCTCAGTCACTCAGTTGTGTCTGACCCTCTGTGACCCCAGGGAGTGTAGCCTGCCAGGCTCCTCTGTGCATGGGATTCTCCAGGCAAGAATACTGGCGTGGGTTGCCATGCCCTC
Organism: Neotragus pygmaeus; assembly: GCA_006410875.1. Classification (NCBI taxonomy): domain Eukaryota; kingdom Metazoa; phylum Chordata; class Mammalia; order Artiodactyla; family Bovidae; genus Neotragus; species Neotragus pygmaeus. The sequence continues at coordinate 38,847 of SJYV01006451.1, read as the reverse complement.
CTCCAGGGGATCCTCTCAAGTCGGGGGTCGAAGCTGCGTGTCCTGCGTCTCCAGCGTTGGCAGGCAGGTTCTTTACCACTGTGCCCGCTGGGAGGGCCCACTACCTGTTCCCTTCCCATCTATTTACCCCTCGTTTTCGTTAGGGCCCTGGTGGGGGCAGCAGGGCTGCAGTCTGTTGATTTTTGTGTCCTCAGCATCCAGCAGGGTATCTAACACCCGCATAGTTGTTCACTGAATTAAACAATGCGAGAGGAAGGCTTTGAACTGTTGAGGATAGGGGCTTCATCAAGAACCTGAGAGGATGGAGAGATTTTGCCTAATGGAGACTGGGAAGTATTCTAGGCTTAAGGCTCTGACCCAGAGTGGAGGTAGGAAAGGGGCCGGGAGTACTGAGCTACTGACCCAGGATTCACCAGGGATCATGGTTTTCATGGAGAAGATGCAGAAGCAAAGCGAGGAAAACACTCGATTGGCCACAACTGCCACGGCGACCTTGGGAAAACCAGCTGGTTGCCTGTGGTGACCTGTCCTCAGGCTTCCGTCCCTCTGAGTCCAGTGCCTGGCCTCTTCGCTTCTGGTTTGCTTACGTAGCTTCGAGAGGCATTAGCGCCCCTGCAGTCTGTCGAACATCCTCCCTGTTTAATTCCCTTCATGTCACCCAGTTCTTTCGATGAATAACCCTCCTCAACACCTTGGGAACAGATATTGCCAATTTTCTTTTGCCCATACCGATTTTTCAGGAATTATTTTAGGGACTCTAATTTTGCAATATTAACTTCATTTGAGGTCAGACTGAGGAAGAACTAGGTCACTCTTTTAATTTAGAGATTATTTAGAACTTGATTGAATCACAGCCACTTTCTGTGTAACATTTAATAGGTAATATGAAGCCCACCAGGCTCCTCTGTCCATGGGATTTTCCAGGCAAGAGTACTGGAGTGGGGTGCCAATGCCTTCTCCCAATAATAATTGTAATGCAATGTGCGTGCCATATTTACTCATCTGTCTTATGCCATATCATAGTTTGCTGCCTTTTATCTACAAATAAATGCTCAATGTTTAATAATCTCTAGTATGAACTCTTCTCCTTTGTTTCCTTGCCATCACCATGGTATGCATGTATGAGAGCACTTCATACTGAGGTCCCTCAAGTGGAAACACTGCCAGCTGGGAATCGTGAAAGATTTTTAACGTTTGAGAAATGGAGCAAGTGGCAAGGGGTGGACCATGCCAGGCCCCCTTTCTACTCAGATGTCTCAGCATCTACACACTTAGTGAACAAAAGAAAGTCAGCCGCCCAGCAGGAAGCTCCCCAAGACTCTGGAGCTAGAGAAGAACCTTGACATGAGACATCAGGCATATCACCATGTGGTCATGGCCTTTCTGTAACCCCCATTTGTTTCCATTTAGCAACTGTGTATTTTCCTAAACAAATTTATTTTGAAAATACAAAAATAAGTGAAAAGCTTAAACTCATTAAACAACCCTAGATATTTTAAATATCTCAAAACTGTTTGGTATTAGTGTATTGGGGATCATGGCCCATCTTGGACATCATCTTTCTATTCCTTGAGCAGATTAGGTGCACACACACACATTCACATACACACACACATCCACACCACACACACACCGCACAGTCACATCCACACCACACACACACCCCACACAGTCATATCCACACACACACACACACACACACACACACAAACATACGTACCACAGTCATATCCACACCGCACACACACATACATACACACTAACATACACACCACACACACACACCACAGTCATATCCACACCACACACACACACCACAGTCATATCCACACACGCACACACAAATACACACCCATGTTTCACGAAGTGGATCCAGAAGTAAATTTCCTACTGTTTTACTAATGGGAAAGTTATTTGTCTACTTACATGAACCCTGACTCTTTTGAATTCTAACTTTAATGCTATTATTTCCCTAGATGTTTGCACACAACCCAGTGTCTCAGGGCCAGATTTCCTGTAAGTGGAAGCATTTTGCACGTATATTTTTTAAATAGATCTAATCAGAGTGAAAACTTCAAATTAAAACTCGTTTTTGTCTCAGGGAAAGATGTGAAGTGAACTTGGGGAACATTCTTACCGAAATCCCTTCTTTGCTAACAGCGTTTGGCAGCTGTTTGACCCCTTAGCTGCCTTTTCTGCGTCTCTGGTCAGAGTCTTCCCTGACACGGGTGTTCTTCCAGAGTCTCCTGCCTGGAGCCCTGTGGGCCATACCGCTGATTTCTCCATCACCGCGTGCTTAGAACCCAGGGGTGTGTTGATTTCCTCAGCAACCTGGTTGGGGGCTTGTGGGAAACTTTCTGAGGCTAAGGGTGAATGGTATCACCTGTGGAATTTACGTTCCACTAAAATAAACAATATATCAAATAGTGAAGAGCACTGTGTTCTGTTTGAAGTAATAATATATCCTGCAGATAGTTGAAAATATGAAATTAAAATCCACCATATTAGGCTCTTTGTCAAGGTTTGAGAGTTATCTTTAGAAAGGTAATAACTGAAGCTCTTAAAAAACTGGTCTGTTCTCTGGAGAAGAGTGAGTCGGTCTTTTCTCTGCAAATATGTGAGAAGACTTACAGGTCTTATTGTAAATCAGCTGAGGCTGCTCCAGCGCCTCCTGGTTTGGTGAGGGGAGAGAGAAGTTAAGAAAATAGAAAGGAAACTCCAGGTGTGTTATTCTCAAACCAGGGTATCCCATATGGAAAATAATACACAGACTCTTAGGATGAATGAAGGTGCAGTTCTCTGGACCATCTAGGGCAGGCCCGGGTGGAGAATGATATTTTCATATTGAACTGAATCCATGAACGTTCAAATTATGTCTCGATTTACCACCTCTCTTTGGGGCCATGACCTTGAGACTCTTTAGAGCAGACCTACTCCTTCCTTTGCTGTCAGGAACATCTCTCAGAAGAGTTTGGACTGCTAATTTAAGTGGTAGCAAGAAACTCACCGACACTATCAAAATCCAATTAAAAATCTTTGGATAAAATATCAAGACAGTGTGAAATGAACAGGGTTTTTTTTTGAGGGGGGGAAATGCATCTTATACAAAATGGTTTCTGCCACTCTTATTTTTATTATGTGCTTAATAAGCTTTCACTTGTCTAAGAAACAGGTTAATGTTCCCATATTATTTTGTTTGTATACCATGTAAATAGAAATGGTCCCAGGAGGAATGACATTATTATCAAATGATCTTTTCCTTCATCATCAAAATGTAAGCAATTAAATTTCTGCTTCCCTAATGTGACAAATGAATTAAAGAATATTTAACTCTTGCAGAGGTTTTTAGCTAGAGGTAAAACAGTTGCTGATTTATAAAAATCTGTAATTATTATTTAAAAAATCTGTAGTTTTTATAAATGTGTCTTGACTTAGAAAGTACAACTGATACTTTGTCTCCATATAGGACAACCTTTCAAAGTAACCTCAATTAAACTCAGCCACCTTAATTTTATACTTGGAAATTGGTGGTTTTAGTTGCTCAGTTGTGTCGGACTCTTTGTGATCCCCAAGGACTGTAGCTCACCAGGTTCTTCCCTCCATAGGTTTTTCCAGACAAGAGTACTGGAGCGGGTTGCCATTTCCTTCTCCAGGGGAACTTCCCACACCAGGAATCGAACCCGCGTCTCCTGCACTGCAGGCAGACTCTTTACTGCTGAGCCACCAGGGAAGCCAGCCTCCTGGCTGTGTGCAGACCTTCACCTACTCATTCAAGGCAAAGAGCCGCCTCTCCTTAGGAGGTCGTTAGGCCAACTCGAGGCAGCCTTTAATTACCGTTACCAACCGGAAGTTGACTCAGTGTCGAACCTCGGACCTTTCTTGCGAAAGTCTGAATCTATTCGTGTGGCAGCCACTTCCATCCACTGCTCTTGAAGATGATCTGACCTAAAGACACTGACGTTCTGGTGTGGACCGGAGTCAGCTGTGTGTACGTGTGACCCCGTGTGCACTTGACCCCAGATCCACGTGGGGCCTCTGTTGAGAGAAGTCCTGCTGCTGGGGGCCTCACGGTCCTGTCCCCACTGGGAGTTCTGGGGACTCCCTGCTCATTACTCATTAACTCTGGGCCGTTGCTGGAAACTCCTGGGGGCTCCAGGAATGCTTCCCTCTCTGGAGGATTGGGGAACCCCCCCCCCCACTTTCCTGACTAGAATGGAGGAGCGGGAGTTCCTGGAGGACCTGAGAGGTCATAAGATATTCCCACAACCACACGCACACTAGTGCTCCAGAGAAGTCTGCTCCTTCACACCTCAAGACACTTTGCCAGTATGTGTAAATAAACATAAAGGGGAAGCTCGAAAGCATCAATCAAAATAAAATCGCATCTCAAAATTAAATGCTTCGCTAAGTCACAGAAGAAGAACCTTGGCCCTGTGGTGGTGTTCAGTCGCTAAGTCGTGCCTGGACCCTTTGTGACCCGTGGACTGCAGCCCACCAGGCTCCTCTGCCCTCCACCTCCCAGAGTCAAATTCAGTGACTTTGCTGAGTCACAAGTGAAAACCCTTGATGCTAAGGATTACTGTAATACTTAATATGTATCTTATGCATCCATCCCACAGATGTATGTTAAGCCTTCAGCATGTGCAAAGTACTCTGAGGGATAAAAAGATTTCTAAAACACTGTCTCAGACTAGGAGAACTTGTTCAAGTTAATTCTAAATCTTTGGGAACTAAATAAGAGAAAAGATGCATTAAGAAGCAGGATTGTGGTAGAGGGGCAGTCTTGCTGGTGGCCTTCCCAGGACCTGAGCCGACCTCACAGCTGAGAAGTGGCCTTCTGTGGGAAAGCTTGCTAACCTCAGGCAAGGGCTCATCAGCCAGTTGGTTCAATGGAGCAGATAGAAAATGGAATCCAGCTCCCTGGAGGCACGTTTCCTAAAAAAAAAAAAAAAAGATTGGAGAGCTTGGCCTAACTAGAGATCTTAAGAGTCTAAATGAAAGAGGGAACTCTCATCATGGATGAGAAAATGGGGTCCAGCTGTTCACCACTCAGAAGCCAATTAGGAGGCCAGGTTGCTGGAAATGAAAGTTTGCTTTATTCTGGGTGCTGGCAGCTGGTGGGGAGGGCAGGTGCCTGTCCAAAGACCGACTGCCCCATCCCATGCCTGACAATTAGGGGAAAGTGCTTTTATAGGCTGGAGGCGGTTACATGCAGAAACAGCATAGTCAGTTCTAACTTTCATCTTGAAATTGGTCATCGGTGATCTGACGAGCACCATCTTGGTTGTTTTAGGTACAGTTAATTTCACTTCCAGGGTCAGTTTGTTCCCATTTGTTTCAGGCCAAGTCTCAGAATTGTAGTAGCCAGACTTTATTTTCTTGGGCTCCAAAATCCCTGCAGGTAATAACTTTAGCTATGAAAGTAAAAGACACTTGTTCCTTGAAAGAAAAGCTATGACAAATCTAGACAGCATATTAAAAAGTGGAGACACCACTTTGCCGACAAAGGTCCATAGAGTCAAAGCTATGGTTTTTCCAGTAGTTGTGTATGGATGTTATGACCCCATGGACCACAGCACCCCAGGCTTCCCTGTCCATCACCAACCCCCAGAGTCAGACACAACTGAGCAACTGACGTACGAATGTGAGAGCTGAACCATAAAGAAGGCTGAGTACTGAAGAGCTGGTGCTTTCGAACTGTTGTGCTGGTGAAGATCCTTGACTCCCTAGGACTGCAAGGAGATCAAACCAGTCAATCCTGAAGGAAAGCAAACCTGAATATTCTTTGGAAGGACTGATGCTGAAGCAGAAACGCCAGTACTTTGGCCACCTGATGTGAAGAGCTGACACATTGGAAAAGATGGGAAAGATAGAAGGAGAAGGAGGAGACAGAGGATGAGAGGGTTGGATGGCATCACCAATTCAATGGACATGAGTTTGAGCAAACTCAGGGAGATAGTGAAGGACAGGGAGGTCTGGAGTGCTGCAGTCCATGGGGCCACAGAGAGTCAGACACGACTGAGTGATTGAACAGCAACAGCCTCATGGCTGCAGTCTGGTCATCAGTAGTTAAATTCTTCCATTTGGTGAGGGTCTCAGTATCTCTAAAACATCTCACAGGATATGGCTCAGAATATTGTCTATAGCCCTTGAGGGGAAACTGAAGGTCCTTTGTACATCACTATTGTTTGGCCTCCTTCAACCATTTTCCTTTATCTCTTCAATTTCTCACTTCTCTGGTTAAACGTGTTCTTTGTCTAAAGTTTGCCACAGACGAAAGGCAGGCAGGGGGCATGGGGGACACAAACCGTAGGACCCTGTTCCGTTTCGATCACAGTAATAAAAGGGAGCTTGCATTACTCGCAGTGTGCTGTGTGAGGGCATGGCATCTTGGCCTCCTCGAAGGAGATTGTAAAAGACACCCCCGGTGGGCAAACGAATTACAAATGTACCTCCCACCCCACCCCTCGGGCAGACACAGGCCACGGGACTGACCGCCCTCAACCCAGGCAGCATCTTGCTGCGAATCCCTGTGTGGGCACAGCCACTTCCAAGATGCAGGGTCCAGGGAGGCAGATGCCCTCTCTTTCCAAGCCCTTCTGGCCCAACCCTTTGCACAGCACACAGACTGTACCACCGTACACCAGCCCCTGGCTCCGAGCTCAAGTATGGTGCTTAATAAATATCTGTGAAACATGTTTGGGAGAAGGCAATGGCACCCCACTCCAGTACTCTGGCCTGGAAAATTCCATGGACAGAGGAGCCTGGTGGGCTGCAGTCCATGGGGTCGCTGAGGGTCGGACATGACTGAGCAACTTCACTTTCACTTTTCACTTTCATGCATTGGAGGAGGAAATGGCAACCCACGCCAGTGTTCTTGCCTGGAGAATCCCAGGAACAGGGGAGCCTGATGGGCTGCCGTCTGGGGGTCGCACAGAGTCGGACATAATTGAAGCGATGCAGCAGCAGTAGCAGTGAAACGTGTTTGACAGAAAACAGCAAAATTCTGTAAAGCAATTAAAAATAATTTTGAAATATTAAAAAATAAATTTTAAAATAATTGAAATTTAAAAATAAAATTTAAATTATTAAAAAATAATTTTTAAAAAAGACAAAAAAATATAGTAATAATTATCTGTGAAATGACTGTTTCATAATGTAAAATTACACCAGAGCACCCTGTTACTCCCTTGTAGCAATTACTGCCACAGTGTATTTTGTTCAAGGATGTTAGTAGACTTTCTAATGGTCAACAGCAGATAAAGAAGAGAGTAATGGGACAGAGCTGAAACAAGAAGGAGAGGGAAAGGACAGGGAGAAGCATACAGCAACAGCAATGATCTCTTCAGAGTTTGAATAGTTGAGTTTGTATTTAAGAAAATCTGTGCCCGTTTCTTTGCAAAGGACACTAGATAATAAGCATGCAAGCCACGTACGGTACTATAAGCAACTGAAACATGTTGAACAAATGAGTGTGTGTGTGTGTGCGTGTGTGTGTGTGCGTGTGCGTGCATGTGCGTGTGCACGTGTGCGTGTGTGTGTGCGTGTGCGTGCGTGTGCATGTGTGTGTGTGTGTGTGCTGACCAACTGAAAGCTGGAGCCAGGAGAACCACTTCACGAGAGCCAGTTATGCACATCTTTTTCCAACTCTGTGTTCACTGACTTTGTGCCACTAACTTGAAATAGACCATGGTGAGAGAGAATATTACAGGGCTGAATTTTTTTCAGAAGGACTGGGGAGAAGCTGTTTCCTAGCACACCACTCTGTGTGGGTGATCCACTCAGTTATATTTAAGTACAAGGGTCTTTAGAACTTACACAATACAAGGTTGTAAATAGAGACAGCTTTAGGTAACAGCCAACTTAAACTGATCTTTAGTTAACCTTCTGTGTGGTCCATGTTGTATATTTGGGCCACCAGTGTAATTAGATTAAAATTTTAGGTACACATATTAATATCATCATCTAGGATATCATATTGCTTGCTTAGATTAATTATTTCATTAATTTAATCCATTGACTATTCTGTAGCCAAATCAAATACAAAGCATTTGCAATTAGAACATATATTTCCAGGTTAACACAGAAATGTTTCTGATGCAATGCATTGAATGTAACAGGTTAATTAAATATTATAGCCTTCATAAGTTGCAGATAGAGATACCAAGTCCAGGTAAACAACTTTGTTTCTGCCCATATTTTAATGTTCAGAGTTTAGAAATTGTGGTTAGGCCTCTTATTGCCTTCTGATCATTTATTTTTCTCTTTGTTTTCTGATCATTTCCCTTTTCCAGTTTTATAACAGAGTATCTCTCAAATTCATTGTCTAGTTGGGACACTATTATTGTAGTATTTCCACACTGTTCCCTTTCGAGAGCATTCCTACGTGAGAGAATTCTTTAATCTTTATTGCATCTCTGTTTAATCTTTCAGAGACGCATTCAGGTAATTTAAATTGCAATGACTGTAAGATGAAAATATATACAAAATTTTGAAGAATGGAAGCAATTAGTGAGGTTCACAGGGCTGGAATTCATGAAGAAGCCTTCGAAGAACGCAGTTCCCCTATTGATTTTCCCTTGTGGTGCCATCTTTGGTTTTATTGTCTATGAAGATGGTTCGAGTGGTCGAGTAGGCACACTTCACTGGAGACACCAGCACAGTACCCCTTGACGATTCTTTTATAAATCCAGCGCAGTTTACATCACAGTAGATTCATGTTGAGTTATGAAGGCAATAAAGTGTTCCATTCTATATGAAATAGATACAGAATATTTCTGAAAACAAGGCTCGAGAGGAAGTTTTGTAATACCTTAGGCATCCAACTTGCCTGCTCACTTTCAGCACGAAATTAGAAAGGCATTCTAGCAGAAAAATTAGGCCTGCGTTTGTTAGTTGCTCAGTCATGTCTGACTCTTTGCGCTCCCGTGGACTGTACCTTGCCAGGCTCCTCTGTCCATGGAGTTTCCCAGGCAAAAATACTAAAGTGGGTTGCCATTTCCCTTCCCAAATTTAGGCCTAAATCATGCTAAAGCTCAATTTAAGATGACCTTCAATAATAATAGTATAACACCAGTGGCCCCCAAAACAGGTAGTAACAGCTTATGTTTGCCCAGTGATTCACATTTCACTGAGGCATAGTTCAACCAATACATGGTAAAAAAAAAAAAAAAAAAAAAAAAAACAGTAACAAAGAGACTATAAACTAAACAACATCTAAGTTTTATTAGATACAAGAGACATGGCCAGTGCTTCCAGAGCCACTCAGGATGACTGAGTGNCAAAAAAAACATGAAAAAAATTTAACCCAAAAAAAGAAAAAAAAAAAAAAAAAAAAAAAAAACAGTAACAAAGAGACTATAAACTAAACAACATCTAAGTTTTATTAGATACAAGAGACATGGCCAGTGCTTCCAGAGCCACTCAGGATGACTGAGTGACTTGTTTATGAATCCACTCACTGAATGTTATAATGAAAGATATTTATCCTTTTCAGTTGCTGAACAATGTCAAGTTCTTGTTCCCTCAGAGTCTGAGATTTTTAATGACCAGGCCATGCAAAGCCTCCCAATGGGGAGTTCCAAGCAGTGGTGTGTATCATTACTGAACCAGGGCCCTTCATGTTGAATCCGCTAACAGTATGGCCCACACCACCATCCACTGATCAAGAGCTGGTGATAGAAATACCTGTCCTTAGTCAGCTACACAGCACGTTGTGCAAGCAAGTTCTTACCAGATAATAGGACCTTAGATTCTTCTGCCCACGTTCAGTCGAAACTCAAGTTGTCAAAAGTAATGTTTGTATTACTTTTCTTTTTCTTCCTTTTTTTTAAATTGAGGTATAGTTGATTTCCAATGTTGTGTTAGTTTCACATGAAACTATTCCGTTTCAGCGAAAGGATTCAGTTTTATAACTGTATATATATTTATATATATATTCTTTTTTCAGATTCTTTTCCACTCTAGGTTGTTACAAGATGTTGAGTGTCCCATGCTATGTAGCAGGTCCCTGTTGATTATCTGTTTTATGTCTAGTGGTGTGTATTTGTTAATCCCAAACTCGTAGTTTATCCCTCCGTCACCCCCTTTCCCGTTTGGTAACTATAAGTTCGTTTCCTGTGTCTGTGAGTCTGTTTCTCTTTTGTAAATAACTCATTTGTATCATTTGGTTAGACTCCACATATAAGTGATACCAAGTGATGTTTGTCTTCCTCTGTCTGACTTACTTCAGACAGGGAAAGACCTAGATAATCTCTAGGTCCATCTGTGTTGGGGCAAATGGCATTATTTCCATTTTTTAATGGCTGAGTAGTGTTCCATCGTGTGTGTATATATATATACCATATCATCTTTATCCATTCATCTGTTGATAGACATTTAGGTTGCCTTCATGTCTTGGCTATTGTAAATAATACTGCTGTGAACACTAGGGTGTGTGTATCTTTTCAGAGTAGCTTTCATTTTTTCTGGCTATCTGCCCAGGTTTTTCTGGATCGTGAGGTAGCATATTTTTTTCGTATGGCGGCTGCACCAATTTACTTTCCCACCAACAGTATAGGAGGGTTCCTTTTTCTCCAGCATTTATTACTTATAGACTTTTTGGTAATGACCATTCTGACTGGTTTGTAGTAATACCTTATCGTGGTTTTGGTTTTAATTTCCCTAATAATTAGCAATGTTGAGCATCATTCCATGTGCCTATTGACGGTGGTGGGCTGCAGTCTGTGGGGCCGCAAAAGTCGGACACGACTGAGCAGCTTCACTTTGCTTTCCTGTTGTGTTAGTTTTCTACTGCTGCTGTAACACGAATTATCACAAACTTGGTGCCTTGAAACATCAGCTCAGTTCAGCTCAGTCGCTCAGTCGTGTCCTACTCTCTGCGACCCCATGGACTGCAGCACACCAGGCCTCCCTGTCCATCACCAACTCCCGGAGTTCACTNTCAGTAGAGTTGCTTGTGTTGTTCAATAGGTTCTCATTAATTGTCTGTTTTACACATAGTAGTGCATATCTGTCAGTCCCAATCTTTCAGTACATCCCACTCCACCCCCTTTTCCCCCCTTGGTGTTCATATGCTTATTCTGTATGCCTATATCTCTTTTTGCTTCTTTGCAAATAGGTTTATCTGCACTATTTTTCTAGATTTCTCATATATGAATGTGAATTACCTGGAGGCAGAATTTTTCTGTAGATGGAAAACAAAGACAGGCGCAGACTCCATCAGCTGAAGGCATAGAAAGAAGTTCAGCATGGTGTGAGAGCAAGAAGCAAGGGGGAGAGTAGAATAAGTAGAGAGAATCTCATGGAACAAACCACATGATCCCTTGAAGACAATGATAAAGATATTGGGGTTTCTTCCTGGGATAATAGGAAGCCCTATTATATTTATATGTATAAATTGTATTTTTTACTGGCTAAGGATTATGTTAAGAATAGGGAAAGGAGACCCCTCAAAAAACTAGTGTAAGGATTCAAGCAAGATGGGACTAAGCCTGAAATAGAATGGTAGGAGCAACACCCATGAGAAGCAGTCA